>CAUYUJ010022182.1:0-130000 GCA_963575745.1 Prorocentrum cordatum
GGGAGGGAGGAGGAGGAGGAGGAGGAGGAGGAGGAGGAGGAGGAGGCGGAGGAGGAGGAGGATTTTTGGATTGCGCTGCTGATGAAGCGTATGGCCTGTCAGCTGATGGCGGCGCTGCGGCTAGCAGAGGCGGTCAGCACAGTCAACTCGTGTGGCTATGCTAAACGGCGAGGCTCGCAAACTCTGCACGGGCACCAAGTCTACAAGTACAGTACAGTACGAGGGGACCCCCGCGACAGAGCGGACGGAACGCGTCGAACCGAAGCAAGGAGTCCAGGCCCTCCCAAACCACATCACACCTCTCCGTACTACCCCCCATAATAGGCGACTGGACGGCGAACGGGGAGGGAGGGAGGGAGGGAGGAGGAGGGAGGGGAGGAGGAGGGGAGTTGGAGGTGGAGGTGGAGGTCAAGGAGGAGGAGAAAGGGAGGGGGAGGAGGAGGAGGAGAGAAGAGGGGAGGAGGGAGGACGGAGAGAGGAGAATGTGGCAGAGGAGGAGGAGGAGGAGGAGGAGGAGGAGGAGGAGGAGGAGGAGAGGAGGAGCAGGAGGAGGAGGAGGAGGAGGAGGAGGAGGAGGAGGAGGAGGACGAGGACGAGGACGACGAGGAGAAGAAGGAGGAGCAGGTTGATGATGATGAGGAGGAGGCGGAGCAGGAGGAGGTGGATCAGAACGGCCATTTCCGCACAGGGGCAGACGTGAGCGGAGCAGAAGTACGTAGGAGGACGAGGAGGATGGGCGGGGCGGGGGGGGGGGGAAGTTCTGCTCCCATCCAAGATCCTGATCCCTGGAGGCCCCCCAGGGTCTCCGGAGGCTCATGGAGGTCTCATGACATCCCCGGAAGGCTCTGGTGACCTCGAGAGGTCCGACTGTGGCCAGAAACGTCCGAAGACCTTCCCCCTCGACCTTCCAGGGTCGTGTCGAAAGCTTGGCAGGCGGGGGGGAGGAGACGGGAGATCCGCGAGTTTGCTGGAGGCTGCTTCGTAGCCGTTTCGCCTCGAGTCCGGAGGGCGGCGAGCGCAACGTTCGTCACCGCGCCGCGCCCCGTCCGCCCTCTTGGCCCGCGCGAGGCCCATGCAGGCGCGCGTTCTGCTGCCGCGCACCGCCAGAGGCGCGGTGCGGAGCCTGTCGATCCTCCTCGCCATAGGAGCCGGGGGGGAGGAAAACATGGCCGTCTTCGTTGGCCGAGGGTGGAGGCCACGACCTTCCCCGCCATATGGCTTGCTCCAGATGGGCCTCGCCTTCGGAGCCCTCGCCTTCGACGGAAGCCCGCAGAAGGGCTACCGGAAGCTAGTGGAAGCAGAACAGCGGCGAGTCTGCTAGCGGAAGCCAGCAGAAGGCTGGCGGAAGGTAGCGGAAGTAGAAGTGAGGTGGAGCCTGTTTTTAATTCTGGGCCGATAACGGCGGTCATATAGGGGAAGGGGGAGGGGAGGGGGCCGATGACGTCACGTTTCGCGCTGGCTGCGTCTGGGAATGCTTTGGAATGACCGAGGACGGGCAACAGCAGCTTGTAGGTGGCGATCTGCACCACAGCGCCTCTGCACAGCACAGTGCCTGCGTGCACCACAGCGCGCGTGTACACCACACCGCCTATGTATACCATAGCTGCCGCGTGCAACACAGTGCCAGTGTGCACCACAGTCCCTGCGTGCACCGCAGCACCTGTGTACACGACAACGCCTGCGTACACCACAGCAGCCGTGTGCAACACAACACCAGGGTACACCAAGCGCCTGCGTGCACCACAGCGCTTGTGAACACCACGGCGCTTGTCTGCACCACAGCAACCGTGTGCAACATAGCACTACTGTTGTATATGTAGAGTGTCAGAAGGAATCCTTCTGACAAAATGGAGCGCTTGGGGGTTCTACAGAAAACACTTGTTTTTATATAATAGTTGTCTTTCTGGGAACAGGAGCGCCGATGAACTCTACAAGTCCTCCCGCGTCCTCCCGCATCAGCGTAACTCTTTCCATCTGCGTCCAGAAGGCTCCCGCAGAATTGGCCGTCCGAGAACCAAGTGGTTTGATTCAACAGACCATTCTACGGTGCACGCTGAGATGCGCACGTGCGTTGTAGCGCCGACCCGCACGACGGAGGGACCGGTGAGAGAGGAAAGTCGTGCTCCTGCTAAGTGGGCTTCTGTTCTGCTTAGTGGGCTCCCGATGTGCTTGATCCAGTTGCCAGCTCCGCCTCCTGCTGCTGGTCCTGTTTTTTTCCTGCTCGTCGTCCTCCTCGTCCTCCTCCTCCACTTCCTCCTCCTGTCCTCCTCCCCTTCCTTCCTCTTTTCACGTCCTACTGCCGCCTCCTCCTCCTCCTTGCCTCCTCCTCCTCCTCCTCCTCCCCCGTCTCCTCCTCCTCCTCCTCCTCCTCCTCCTCCTCCTCCTCATCCTCCTCCTCTGCCTCGGTGGCCTTCAGCGGTCCTCGTTGGCTTTCGGCGGCCCTTGGCGGCCTTCGGCGGCCCTCGGCGGCTTTCGGCGGCCCTCGACGGCTTTCGGCGACGGCGGCGGCGACGACGACCGACGACGACAAAAATCCGCTCAACCTCAGTCTCCAGACCAATCCGGGGGTCCATCCTGGCCAGTTTTTCGAGCTGCGTCTCGCCGTGGCGACGGGAGCCGCCAGAAGCGTCCAAAGAATTTTCGACTGACGACGTCAAACGACGACGACGACGACGACGACGGCGGCGGCGGCGGCGGCGACGTCGGTTGACGACTGCGGGAGCGTCGACGCTGGACAACGGCGACTACGACGGCAAACGACGGACAACCGAAGACGCGCGACGACGGAGACGAGAACGACGACGACGGCCGACCGACCACGACGCACGACGCACGACGCACGACGCACGACGCACGACGCACGACGCACGACGCACGACGCACGACGCACGCCGCACGACGCACGCCGCACGCCGCACGCCGACGCCGACGCCGACGCCGACGCCGACGCCGCCGCCGCCGCTGACGACGACGACGACGACGACGACGACGACGACGGCGGCGGCGGCGGCGGCGGCGGCGGCGACGGCGGCGACGACGGCGACGACGGCGACGACGACGGCGGCGCCCTCGCGCGCCCGCGCGCGCGCGACGCGCGCGGGGCTTGCCACCGCCTCCCCCTTCCCCAGGGCTGGCTTGCCACCGCCTCCCCCTTCCCCAGGAAAGCCTTGTCGGGCGTCTCGGGCCGCTCCTGAGAGTCGCCTCTCGGAAGCTCGTGTGCTCTCAGAGGGGCCTCTTGGGGATTCCGCTCGCTTTGCGGGGTGCGCGCGCGGAGCGTGCAAAGTGCGGGCGTGGTGGGCGTCCTGGAAGCCTCTTGGGGGCCTCCTTGCAGCGTATGTGTGGGGGGCTATGCGCCTCTTAGGGGGCTTCTTGGGGGCCTCTCCAGGCCGCCTTGAGGTCCTCTTGGGGCATTCCAGGACGCTCTGGGGGACCTCTTGGGCCCTCTGGGGCCGTCTCCGGGCCCTCCTGGGGCATTCGTGGACAGTCGGCAGCCCGTCTGGGCATTCGTGGACAGTCGTGGGGCAATCTTGGGGCCAGCTTGGAGGAATCTCGGAGGCCTCCAGGGCATTCGTGGACAGTCGGCAGCCCGGGAATTCGAGGGCTCCAAACTCCGTTGAAAACCGAACGGAAATCCATGATTTCAGCCTTTGGGGGCCCTCCTAGAGGTCCTATGGGAGCCCTCCTGGGCGACTTTGTCGGGCTTCTTAAGCTTTCTCGAGGCCGTCCTAGGCCACCTTGCGGCTATCTTGGGTGATCTTTGTCGGCAGCGTCTTGGAGGCGATCCGGGGCCTTCAGAGGCCGCCCGTGTCGCCTCAAGCCGCGTGCCGCAGGACTTCCGCCAGGCTCCGCCGGCGTTCCGCCCGTGGCCCAGGCTAGATTTCGAGGGCCCCCCCCAGACCTCCCCCATGAGAATGCACAACAGGAGCCCCTCCGCAATGTTGGGGGGGAACTGCTTCGGCTTGCTCAGGACATTGGAGGTCCACGTCGTCGTCCCTCTCTCCCCTCCTCCTCCTCCTCCTCCTCCTCCTCCTCCTCGTCCTCCTCCTCTTCGTGTTCCTCCTCCTCCTCCTCCTCCTCCTCCTCCTCCTCCTCCTCCTCCAGGTGGATCGCCGCGCGCCGCGATCCCTCTCCCGCCTGGCATAGGAGACTGCGGCGGAGGCGAGCCAGCGCTCGCCTGGTCTTGGCCGAGGCCGAGGCTCGGCGCCTCCTCGCAGAACATCACGGCGACCACCCAGTGGGCGGCCTCATGGGCTCTCTCGGCGAGGCGGCCTGGGCGTGCAAGGCCACGCGGTTGTGCGGCTTCAAGCACACCTACCCGTCGCGCTCAACGTGTTGGGCGTGTGGCCGCGACCGAGATGGGCGCCAGACCGCAGACGCAGGGCATTGGCAGGAGGCGCCGCGTCGTCGCAATCGCCAGCCTTCGCGTCCTCGTGACGATACTGCTGCACGTCGTGCTCCTTGGCATGCGGACACCGCCATGGACGACGGCACAAAGCTCACACCACAGCCTGCCTCGGAAGTGGTCAAATGCACGAAGGCCCTCGCCCAGCTCCGCCGTTTGTACGACGATGACCACAGCATGGTCCAGCTGGCGCGCACAGAGCTCGCGGCCGCTGAGGCCAAGGCGCGGGCCAGCATGGCCCCCGACGACCTGCTCCGCAGCGCCAAGGATCGATACGCGGCTAAGGAGGCAGAGCGCGACCAGCAGGAGCATCTCGTCAATGACTTGGAGGCAAAGCTCAGCGACGGCAAGAAGCGCCTGGCCACCCTGGAGAGCGAGGCGGCAGCCATCAAGGCGGAGGTCTGCCAGGCCCAGACGGCAGTGGCAGCCGCAGCCGCGGAGGAGCGCGGGGCCCAGTCAACGGACGCCACCATGGTCCACCTGCAGCAGATGTTCGCCATGGCCCAGAGAGCAGTACAAGAAGAAGGGGATCGCCAGTCGGTCGCCGCAGACGTCATGGATGCCTTGGCACGCAGCTTGGGACCTGCTCAAGCACCAGCTCCAGCTGCCCCATCGCCTGCCACTCCGCCAGGGCAGGCCGCTCCTTTTCGACCTCTCACAGGGCCAGACGCGCAGGCGTGGGAGTTGGCAGGGGCGATGTAGAGTACGTGGCAAGAGAGGCTCACGCCGCCAGACCACTGGTTTCGTCACCTTCAATGGGTCATGCGGGACTTGCTGCCAAGCGTTTTTGAGTGAAGGTGCAGGGGAAGCCAAGATAGTGGCGGCTCAAGAGCTACGACTGGATGGAGAACAGCTGGAGCGAGCTCGATGCTGGGCGATCTCACACGGATGGGCTCCCTACATCACCCCGTGCCGAAGGTTGAGCACAGGATTCCCGAGCGCAGGAGTTGGCATTTTCGTTTGAGCAAATGTTCAGACTACATTGCTCCAAGGTCCGTCGAGCCACACCAGCTTCGAGGTGCTTCGGTCGTGGCCATGTTTGGTTCATGCCGACCTCGGACTCCCAGGGGGCATTTTGATTGGCTCTGTTTATATGGGATCCTGTCACAGCGCCAACTACGTAGGCGCGAACCCCATGCGATTCTATCATGTGGCGGAGCATTTGCGATACCTCAACCTGCCTTTCATCGCCGGGGGGGACTGGAACCAGTCGCCAGCTGATTTCGAAGCGAGATGCGGCGCTCGGACCACCAGGAGATGCGGTGCAGGCGCAAAGCAGGCCCAATGACTTGCATGCCACGCTCCTCGATCACGTCGAGCAGGATCTGGGGCGCATCTATCAGGTCGACAGTCCTGCTGAGCATCAAGGACGAGCAGCTGGAGCCAAGTACGTCTGGCGACCGATGGGAGGTCCGGGGCGAGGGCCGCGCCCAGCTGCGGGCAGCGAGGCGCGCTACTTCCGCTCGGTCGCCATAGCCATTCAGGACGTCATGCGCCAGATGCAGCGGGAGCTACCACATCAGCCTGCTTCGCGAGATCATGGTGGAGCACGCGCCGCCCCTCCGAGGGCGAGTCACCTGGGAGACTCGGGCGGGGGCCCCCCTGCTCCGCCCTCGCAGCCCCAGAAAGGGCCCCGCGGCAGGGCAGCGCAGCGAGGGCATGATGTGAATACAGTGCTTCGCCAGGACGTCTGCGCGGCCACGCTGGACATGCTGCGGGCGAGATGGGAGCTCAGCCAGTCGCCTGCGGACATGGGCAGATCGCCTCCTCATGATGATGGGCCTGACCGCGATGGACCTGAAGAGGTATTTCGGGATGGAGTGTCGGCAGGCGCCACTCGCTGGATCCCCGATCTTGGTGATCCTGAGGCGGGAGCAACCACGTGGTTCGAGTGGTGCGTGCCTTTCATTCTGCAGTGCTTTCGCCTCCCACATCATGCCAGGTGGGTAACGCCGGCCCTTGAGGAAATGTCGCAGGAGAAGCTTGCTCAGGGCATCTGCAGGGAAACTTGGAACAATGCCAGGGACTCAAGGTGCCGCGTCCTCAAGTACTTCGGCTGGCTCGATATTCACGATCGTGAGTTTGGCCGACGGTTGCGAAGCCAGCGCTGGAGGGAGCTGCACCACATCTTAGAAGGGATGCGGGCACGCATCGGCGACAGGAACATGATGCCAGTGCTGGAGGTGTGCAACGGCGACAGCGACCAGCGGCTTTCTCCACCTCCACCCGAGGGGAACAGGCCAGACATATTTCGACAAGTGCACGTACCTGGTCCACTGGCTCACGGGGATAAGGGCACCCCTGTTGGCCAAGGGGGCGCTGGAAGCTCACGACAAGATGACCTGACAGATTCTGCAGCGGGGCCTTCCTCGTCCCCACTTAGCGCTGCACGTGGCTACGAAAAGCGTGATGCAGGGCGCGCCGACGTGAAACCAGCGAAGAGCGACACCAAGGCTATTCCAAGGTGTGCTCACCGTGGGAAGCTACTGCGGCCTGGTCACCGACAGAATGTGCACGCAGCTGCTGGCACTTTCTTGCTCGATATGATCCGGCCGATCCTGCGCGCCGCCACGGGCCGCCCTCCTACAGTTTCGAGCACATGCCCGAAAGATCTTGCTGGCCAATGCCATGCGCACGCAGGCCGTCAAGAACGGACCATCGCCAAGAAGCGGTTGGACGGCTTCCACAAGTGGGCCAGGGACACGTTGACCATTGGCCCAGCTCCGCTTTTCAACATGACGAAGATGCGTGCGTGCGTGGACACGCAATCAAGTCAAGCGACACGGTGCGGTTACCTCTCATCCACATGCGATTGCCGTCAGTCAAATGGACGTGTGGAATGTCATATGGGAGGGCAAGCCGATCACCTGCAAGTCCACCATGGCCCAGTACTGCATGGACGAGAGCGGAGGCGAGCAGCCAGATGAAGAACCCTCCTCAGCGGCTCCCTTCCTGGATTCAGCGGATAAAGACATCTTGGCAGATGTTGCGCGCCTGCCACCAGGGCCCTTACCTGTCCCGACAGTTGGTGAGATACGACGAGCAGCACGTACATTCCGTTGGCGCACGGGCTTAGGCCAGGACGCCATTTCACCGAGGGCATGGTCACTCCTTTCAGATTCCGCGTTGGCGATGGTGCTCTACGTGTGCTGGGCGGCGGAGTCGTGGGCCAGGTGGCCCTCACCGATGCTTTCGGTGCATATCATGCTGCTCGCAAAGCCCCAAGGAGGATTTCGACCGATTGCGCTTCTGCCGTCACTGTACCGCGCGCACACCAAGGTGCGCATATCCCATGTCCGAGCGTGGGCGGCCCGATCGGCACGGCCTTATTTCGCACGTGGGGAAGGCAAGTCGACGTTGGACGTCGGAGCCAGAACTATGATATACCCCGGGGCTCATCAAGGAAGTCTTTCGGAGGCAGTGCTCACTCCCCTGATCGACGTCAGCAAGTGTTTTGACAGAGTATGCTGGCGTCGTGTCTTGCAAGCGGCATCGAAGCTCGATTTCCCCACGGCCCTGCTCAAACTCTGCCTCGCAATGTATTGCGCCCCTCGGCGCATCAGATGGGGGTCGCCCTGCTCATGCGCGGTCCAGGTGCAGAGGGGGGGGGGGGGCTCCCAGGCTGCTCTGTGGCCATGTTCCTCTTGCAGCTGGTCATGATGTTGCCATTCGACGTTTTCGAAGAGTCTTTCGCCGCGACGGAGGTAGGCCACGTGCTGGACATCTACGCCGACGACGTCACGCTGCAAGTGGTGGCCCCGCGCCAGCGCATGGTTGAGGAGGCGGCTCGCATCATCCAGTGCCTCGCCGTCATCTTGCGTGCCTCGGACCTGCCCACAGCCAAGGAGAAGGCGAATATCATGTCATCGGCTCCAGGAGTTGCACGACAGGTCGCTGATCGAGTCAAGCGTCATGGATTTCAGGCAGTGTCGGTTCTTGAGATCCTGGGGGTGGGGGCCAGAGATGGGCCCAGGGTGCGCTGCGCGGCGATTCGGCGTCGCATGGCCAAGCTCAAACGACGCCTGCCCAGGTTTCAAGCGACTCGCGGCCATGGCGAAGATCGGAAGAGCCTTCGCACAGCCTTGGATCGGGCCAGCCATGCTCTACGGAATCCAGGTGGTCGGTGCGTCTCGCCCCCTCATCCGCTCCATGGCTACGATGGTGAGAGTGGGGTGGCATCGCGCTCCGACGGGGACTTCGACATGGCTAGCCTCGCAGTTGGAACGCCGTCGAGACCAACGCCCAGAGATTTCTGCAGCAGCTGAACCACTATATACATGGGCGCAGATGGCCTCGGATCGCGCCCTACCATGGGATATAATGGAGCAAGCGTTTCAGAATCAGAGAAGTCGCCTGGGAACAGCACCAGTCTGGTCCGATGTTGCTGGGCCTGCAGGAGCGGTATGGAATGTGCTGCATCAGCTCTGCTGGCTAGCTCGCGCAGCATTTCAATGGGCCGCGCCTCAAGGAGTGGAGCTGGATCTCAGAGTGGATCCACCTGGCTGGGTCCGCACGCTAGCGAGGAGGTCTTTCGTCAGCCGCAAGTGGGAGCACTGGGCCACGGGCAGGGATCACTCCCCAGAACCGACGGCTCCAACGCGGAAGGCATGTGGATATTGGCTGGCCCCGCTCCAACTTCTGCTACGACAAGAGATCGCGCTCGCCAGTGGAGGGTCTCAGTGCGTGCCCGAGCTGCACTTCGCGGCACCATCATTGGGGGCCCGTGGTCGCAGGCAAGGTGACGCAAACACGGCTTCTCGACCGCGGACGAATGCACGTATTGCCAGGGCTGCAAGGGCACGCTCCATCACCGACTTTGGTGCTGCCCCAACCTGGCGGAGGAGCGCGCCCTGGCAGTGGGCCAGGAAATCATTGATGCAGCAAGGCGCGCCCCAGACAATGACATATTGTTTACACGAGCCCTGCTGGGCCGCGATCAACTACAAGTGGTACCTCCACCAGCGGCGGTTGAGATTTGGTACTATGCATATGGAGGCCAGGATCATCAGATCACGGGCGAGGTCTACGCAGGGCGTGCCCATATTGGTTGGCCTGAAGGGGCTCGCGCTGGATGGGGGCCCGCTCTTATGGATGGTCAGAGACTGAAGGACATGGCGTTCGGTCCGCTTCCTGGAGCTCAGCAGTTAGTGCCGAGAGCAGAACTCTATGCGACCATCGTGGCCCTCAGGAGTGGTATGCTCCCGATCCACCTCCACACCGACTGCGTGATGACGGTTGGCGGAATCAACAACGGGAAGCTGTGGTGCCTCCACCCTCGTCGGGCTCACGTTGGTTTGTGGCGCCTCCTCTGGCGCGCTTTGGAGGATCAGGGGGGCCTCAGCGACAGGCTCACCATCGAGTACGTGCAGAGCCACCAGACTCAGGAGGACAGCTGGCATCACCGCGGCAAGAAAGGCAATGACTACGCGGACGAGGCCGCCAAGAAGGGGTTGGCAAAGCATGATATCCCCCATCGGCGCGAGCTCGACATCGAGCCCTGCTGGAGCGCGTCCGCCAGATCGCGGCGTGGATCGGCAACGCGCAGGAGCTGGTGGAGGGCAGGCCCGACAGGATGCCGACGATCTCTCGACAAGCTCGCCGTCTGCAACGCCAAGGGCGAGCTCCAGATCGACGAGGGCGGCGGCCACCTGAGCCGCTGCTGAGTCACCAGCAGCGCCATGCACCAGAGCGCGCGCTGTGTGGCTGGAAATGTGCTAGTTGTCCGCGCTGCGCGCGATCCGCCGCAGGCATGCAGCGCATGAAGACGCAAGTGTGCCTGGTCGATCTCCCTCAGCCGAAGCGTGAGACCCCCGGAGGCCCGCCAGCCCCCTTGGACCCTGCGACCGACCAGCACCTGAACAACAAGCGCCCCAGGGACCCCCAAGATGACTCGTGGGTCACGGTGGCGCGCCCGAGGTTGGAGGCCATGACGGCCCCATCGGACCCCGATGTGCCTCCTCAACCTCTTCCTCCTCCTCCTCTTCCTCCTCCTCCTCCCTCGGGCCTTGAGGGCCCTCCTCCTCCTCCGCCTCCTCCTCGACCGAGTGGGGGGCCCCAGGCGCCCAGGAGCCAGGCCAGGCCTTTGGGAGAGTTGGCGGAGCCTTTCGTGAGGCGGGTTAAACCTCGGGTTCGATTCGAGCCGTGTGCTCAGGGCATCGTTCGTGAGGCCACGGAGGCCCTCGACGGCTCGAAGAAGCGCCCCCGTCTCGCGGCCCCTAACAGGGCCACGGCGGTCCCTCCCAGCATGGTGCTCCCTGCGGAGGGCTTCGTGCCGCCCGAGGCCGCCAGGGGTCACATCTTACATAGGGCGGGGGAGATCATTGGCTGCACGAAGTGTGGATCATTCTCGGCGAAAGCTGCTAGGTCTGACTTGTACGCTACCTGCGACCCGCAGGCCCTGGTGGACAACCCGCAAAGGAGGTGGCGCCGAGATAACTTCGCCTCGTGCCGTCATCCCAGCGATGGCCGAAAGCAGCCCATCCCCATGCCCCGTAGGCTCCAAGTCACGGATCCTGCGGTACAGTGGCTGGGATCGCATCGGGATTTAACTCAATTTCCTCATATCTCGCCTGGACAGGGGTTCCCCTGCCCAGAAGAGGTGGAGCTCCCTCGCTGCCGCGATGCTTCGGCTGGGCTCTCGCGTGCTGCTCCACCATTCTTTATGTGTTTGATGTCGCCTCTCGTCTGCACCCATCGCTCTTTTATTCCCTGGTCCCGACTTCGGCGCGTCTCTCCATGTGCTCGTTGCTCCTCCTCCTCCTCCTCCTCCTCCTCCTCCTCCTCCTCCTCCTCCTCCTCCCCCTCCACCTCCTCCACCTGCTGCTCCTCCTCCTCCTCCTCCTTCTCCCCCTGCCCTCCTCCTCCTCCTCCTCCTTCTCCTCCTCCTCCTCCTCTTCCTCCTGCTCCTCCTCCCCCTCCTCATCATCATCATCATCAACCTGTCCCTTCCCGTCCTCCCCAGACCCCCCCAGGCATCAGACCTCACCTATGCCGCTGGGGGGGAGGGCGTCTGCAGCGGGTTCACTTCGTGTCCCTGGTGAGGCTTGCTTGAGGAGTTGGTTCCGGCGTTGCCGCCCTTCAGGTGTGATGCGATACGGCTGTGATGTGGCATGCTGTTGCGGGCTTTCGTTCGATGCTATGGTGCGTTGTGGTGTTGTTTTCCCTACCTAGGCTCTGCCTAGAGGGTTCTTACTCTCTTAGCTTAAAGGGGCCGGGCAGTGCACAGCGCCCCGGGCGGTTCCCCCAGTCCCCGCCCCGCGGTTCCCCCAGTTGCGCCCCCTGGGATCACCCAGCTTAGCTTAGCTTTGCCTAACCTAGCTTAGCTTAGCTTAGCTTAGCTTATCTCATCTTAGCTTAGCTTAGCTTAGCTTAGCTTAGCTTAGCTTAGCTTAGCTTTGCCCAGCCTAGCTTAGCTTAGCTTAGCTTAGCTTAGCTTAGCTCAGCTTATCTCATATTAGCTTAGCTTAGCTTAGCTTAGCTTAGCTTAGCTTGGCTTGGCTTGGCTTAGCTTAGCTTAGCTTTGCTTAACTTAGCCCAGCCTAGCTTAGCTTAGCTTAACTCAGTTTAGTATAGCTTAGCTTACCTTAGCTTAACTTAGCGCAGAGCAGCAAAGCGCAGCGCAGCATTAGCACAGCATAGCATAGCATACCCAATACTAGCATATCATATCATAGCATAGCATAGCATAGCATAGCATAGCACAGCTCAGCAGATCATATCATAGCATAGCATAGCATAGCATTGCATTGCTTAGCATAGCACAGCGCAGCATAGCATAGCATAGCATAGCATAGCATAGCATAGCATATCATATTGTTGCTTTCCTAGAGGCTCCAACTCCTAGGTAGGGTCGCACTGGGATAATTCTTGCTACCGCGTATTGCTCTACAGTGCTGGAGTCGTGTGTGATGCCAGGCCTTGCTATGTCACGCTCTGTCATTTAACGCCATGCCGTGATATCTTCCACGCTGAAGTAAGCCACGAACTTGAACTTACATATATACGCTTCCCATGTTACGCTATGCCACATCGCTCCATGCTATGCAACGTTTTGCGCCGCTTTGCAATTCAAGACTCTTGAAGTGTTTCATGACATTCATTTGCGGCCGGACTCGGAGAACAATATGTTAGAAAAGTAATTTGAGCCAAGAGTCACCAGATCATGAGGCTCTGGCGCACATGATATTTATGCGAAGCCTGCCTGGTGCCCTTTCAACTTTGTGAGCCAAGGGCACCGGTCCACTGGTGCCCTTTCGTATCTTCCAGCCGACTAGAACAGGGCACCGGTCACATCTTTGCACGGATACTGCTCTCAGGAGACTCGCCATCGAGGCCCAGAACTTGCAAAACGACCGCGCCAGAAGGGGTTTCGAAAGCTTCGGGTGTCCAGCGGAGGGGGAATGTTGTATGGCGGGTCGCGCCTGACCCAGTCTACAGGGGGTGCGGTGCTGTGATGCGATGTGGTGTGGTTTTGCGTTTTTTTTTGTTCGATGCTAAGGCGCGTTGCGCTGTGTTGTTCCGCCATGTGCATTGCTCTCCAGTGCTGCAGTGATATTATATGCGACACAATGCTATGTTATGCTACGCTTTGCCATCTGACGCCATGCGGTGATACTTGCTACGCTGAGGCAAGCGGCGAACTGCTAACTAAACGTATGCAGTTCCCATGCTTTGGCAAGACTAAAGCAAATCGATGCAATGCTACATCTCTATGTATGCGACGCCAGATTGTGCGTTGATTTTCAGCTCAATGCTGCTGAGCTGCGCTAGGATTTAGAAAGTAACGCTATCCCATGCGCTGTTTTGATACATCGTGGCTTTCTTTGCGATATTCGAAGATATTGCCACCAAAAGTAATTACATGTTCCTTTGGATGGGTCTCTCTTAAGGCATCTACCCTCCTAGGCCACTCCTGTGGGTAATTTGGGTGATCTGACAGAGTACAGTGGTGAACATGTCTCTTCTTGGGGGCTCTCTGAAGTAATCTGCCCCCTACAGGGTTGGTATGCCGGGGCCTCCCCTGTAGTGCGGGTCAGGTCTGACCTGCACTGCAGCCCCCCCCATGGAGGCCTGGAACCTTCAAATCAATATTGACGAAGTCGTTTCGAAGGTTCCGGGCCTCCAGAGGGGGTGTGCTGTAGCGCGGGTCAGGCCTAGCCCGCACTACACCCCCCCCCGAAGTGCCGTAACCTTCAAAATCAAGTTGGACGAAGTTGTTTCGAAGGTTTCGGGCACCCAGGGATGGGGGGTGCTGTAGTGCGGGTCGGGCCTGACCCGCGCTACAGCGCCCCCCTGGAGGCCCGGAACCTTGAAAATCAATATTAACGAAAATGTTTCGAAGGTTCCGGACTCCAGGGGGGGGTGTCCTGTAGTGCGGGTCACGCCCGACCCGCATTACGGCCCCCACCCCTGGAGGCTCCTGGAGGAGGCAAGGAGGAGGAGGAGGAGGAGGAGGAGGAGGAGGTGGTAGTAGGACGTGAAAAGAGGAAGGAAGGGGAGGAGTACAGGAGGAGGAAGTGGAGGAGGAGGAGGACGAGGAGGACGACGAAGAACAATTTGACCGGCAGCATGAGGCTGAGCTGGCAACTGGATCAAGCACATCGGGAGCCCACTTTGCAGAACAGAAGCCCACTTAGCAGGAACACGACTTAGGAGGAGGAAAACGAGGATGAAGAGGAGGAGGGGGAAGAGGAGGAGGCGGAGGAGGAGTGGGAAAAGGAGGAGGAAGAGGAGAAGGAGGAGGAGGAGGAGGCGGGAAATTGAAGAACATCGCATCCTATTATCAGCACTTCCCTTGCGTGGTGTTCAATTGCCCGCAAAAGATCCTCACCTACATGCTCCTCCTACTTGTCCTGTGCACGCAGGCGCTGTGGTGTACACCAGCGCTGCGTTGCACGCGGAGGCTGTGGTGTACACAGGCGCTGTGGTGTGCACAGGCGCTGCGGTGCACGCAAACACTGTGGTGTACACAGGCGCTGTGTTGCACATGGTTGTTGAAGTATGCACATTCGCTGTGGTGTTCACTGGCGCTGTGGTGCACGCGAGCGCTGTGGTGTACACAGGCGCTGCGCTGCACACGGCTGTTGCGGTGTACGCAGTCGATGTGGTGTGCACGCGCGTTGTGGTGCACGCGAGAATTGTGGTGTACACAAGCGTCGTGGTGAAGATCGCCACCGACATGCTGCTCCTACTAAGCCTTGGTCATCCCCAGGCATTCCCCCACGCCGCCGGCGCAGAACATGACGTCATCTGGGAAAAGGGTGGGCGAGGGTGGTGGTGGTAACGGCCGCTATCCCGGAACGTGTTAAAGATGGTTCAGGTTCATGTCGGCACTGTTGGATTTAAGGCTTGGGAGCGAGCTAGCCAAGGCGCCGACTGTATTCAGACTCTCCACTTTCCTCCTGCCCTTCCTGCTCTTCCTGCTGCTGCTTCGCCTGATCGTTCCCTCATTCTCTTCGGCATGCTCACTCCTTCTCCTTGCCACAGGAACCAGGGGCGGCGACCGAGTTCAGACTCTCCCCCCTTGCTCCCTTGTGCTGCCACTGCTGATGCTGCTGCTGATGCTGCTCCGTCCTTCTTTTTTTCATGAAGTTCTCACCCTTCTCTGTCGCACCCCCATACGCGCTGGTAAGGCGGGCCTGGCGTTTCGCCTGGGACATTTTCGCCATGCGTGATTCTGAAATTTGGGACTTGGAACAGCTTCGTGGATGGAGGGCGGGCCGTTTTCAGAATGCGGTGTTCGCATTAACGCCGCGCACATTGATTTAAAACATTTGCAACAGTTTCACGGATGGAGGGGGATGGTTTTCAACATGTGGTTTTCGCTTCAGCGCCGCGCACATTCGTCTTAAAAGTTTGCAGCAGCTTCGCGGATGGAGGGGGTGGTTTTCGAAATGTGGTTCTCGGCTTAGTGCCGCGCGCATTTGTTTTACACGTAAGTAACTGCTTCACAGCACCTTTTCAAATTGTTGCTCTCACTTTAGCACCGAGCACATTCGTTTCAACAAACCGAGCATGTCATGTTTTCGCACGGCCGAAGTCCCAGAAATGGATTGTTAGGGCCGAGCAGTCACGTTGATTCGCGGTGTTGAAGTTCCAGGAACTGTGTTCTGACACGATGTCGGATTGTCAGGACGCAATAATCACGTTGATCCGCTGTGCTACAGTCAGAGGAGCTGTGTCTTGGCACGATTGAGGATTCTCAAACGTTTGTCCTCTAATGGGCCACTTCCTGCAATGAATATCCATTCTTTTATGGACCTCTGAAGAGGAAATTTGGAGGGAGGATCTATTGCAACATCGTTGATGTGTCTTGGGTTGACACGGGTCCTCCTCCTCCTCCTCCTCCTCCTCCTCCTCCTCTTCAGGACCTGCCTCCTCTGGCTCCTCCGATTCTTACGGCTCCGCGACATGGACGGTGATGCCGAGACATGGACGGTGATTCCCTTTTTCTTGCGCTCCTCTTCCTGCTGCTGTTGGTTCGACCACAAGGGGCCGGGCACGCGCCAGCCGCCTGCTGCTGCCGCCGCTTCTCCTTCGGGGGGCACCGGCTAGTATCGGGGGGCCGCTCGTGCTGCTGCCGCGGCCTTTCCGTCGGCGGGCACCCGCTACGCAAGCACGCCACCGCCAGCCCTGGCCGGGACAAATCCTGGGGCCCAGGACTGGTACCAACGCGTCCCTGGCCAGGCCATGAGGGCGCATGCACCGATCCTGGGGCCCAGGATCGGCCTGGCCGGCGCTGATGTATGGGCAGAGTGCTGACGGTGTGACTGCTGTGATCAGCGCTCTCGGGGTGAGCCCTGCGCACCCTGCCAGGGCTGCTGCGGGAGGGCGCGGCGAGCGCTCTCTGCCTGGGCTCTGCCCGCTCTTGCCTTCGCCTCGTCGTGCCGCTGCGCGAGCGGCTGCCACGCTCGCAAGTATGTGCGCAGCTCTTTCTGCGTATGCCCTCGCCTGCAGGAGCCAGGGGCGCCGACGGCGTGCAGAGGGGGCCCGCCGCCACTGGGCCAGTGGAGCCCGCTTCGGAGCCGCTGTATGATGCATTCCGGCGGCGGCACTGGGCCGACGAGGACGGCCATGACGGCGGCCGCGCTGACGGCGGCGGCGGCGGCGGCGGCGGCGGCATCACCGGGCCGACGGCCCAAGGCCTTCGGTCGTTTTTTGTTTTTGTTGATCAATCCGGGCGCTTTCTCTTCTTATTTGCTGCCTCTGAGGGCCCGTTTTGGTGCTTTGGGGCCATGTGGCATGTTTGGGGGACGAGAAACTACTCCCAGGGTGGGGGGTCTGAGGCCCAGGGATTGCACAAGATCGATCCATCGGATGTGTGGTGAATGAGGGAGTTGGGAGGTAGGGCTGGAGCAGGAGGAGGAGGAGGGGGAGGAGGAGGAGGAGGAGGAGGAGGAGGAGGGGAGGAGAAGGCAATCGGGTGCAGGCCGGCACCTCAGGGGGCGGCTGGCCAGCGCAGTCACAGCCTCGTGTGCCGTGATCACCACTCGGTCACATCCGTTGCCTTTCACTGACGCGCGTGACACTATAGCTCGGCCACTTCCATGTTTCATCCCTTTCTCTCCCACACGAGGCACCATGGAGGGTGCCAATCCCCGCTCGCGATCTCGCGAGCCAGCCTGGCACCGCAGAGCCAGGGCGAAGATAGCCTCAGCCAGGACATGCTGAGAGTGGCCTCTTTGAGGTTACTGCTCAGCGCCCATGTGGGCGGCACGTCGGAGACCATCACTGGCAATGCCTGTGCGGAACCCATTACAAAAAAAAAGCCGCGCGACCTCGTAGACAAAAAGACCAGCAAGCCGTCCTGCATCGCGGCAGCGTCCGGTCCCGCCGTACCCGGACAAAGCGGCCATGGCCTAACTCACCGAGGTCACGCCGGCGCTACCAGCAGCGGCAGTGTAGAATTCAGAGCGGCGCTAATGGCAGCCGCCCAGAGACACGAGCCAGCTGGTGGTCTACTACATCTATATATGTATACATTATAGAGAGAAAGAGAGAGAGAGAGAGAGACAGAAAGAGAGAGAGAGAGAGGGAGAGGGGGAGAGAGAGAGAGAGAGAGAGAGAGAGAGAAAAAAGAGAGAGAGAGAGAGAGAGAGAGAGAGAGAAAGAGAAAGAGAGAGAGAAAGAGAGAGAGAGAGAGCGAGCCAAACAGAGACTCATCATGCTCTCACAGCTGGGCATGGCGGCATTCAAAATCGAAAAGTCCGACAACGACGAGAAAACAGGTGGAGTCCGCCAAGCCAGTAGGCGAGCCGCTCACAGCAGCACGGCAACGCAATCACATAGTGGACGACACTTTTAGGGCTTGTAAGATTGAGGATGAAAGGGCTGGAGGAACACATACAGGACCTAGAGGACGATCTCATCGACGTGAGAGGGGCGCTACAGTACCTGTTACAAAAGTTGGCGGAAGTGACAGCACAGGCGGATACCAGGATGGCAGGACAGCGTGGCATGACGGCGCGTGGGCCGCAAGAAGGGCCAGCAGATACAGCGGCGAGCAATCCCTCGGCCACCGCGATCTAGCTCGAGCAACATATCGTTGCCCAGAACACCGTGCACACCAGATGAATGGAGGAACCCCTGCGAACAGTTGCGTCGGCCTTGCCAGCTCAAGGTGTACAGCTGCCGCCGCCGCCGCCGCCAGTGGGGCCGTGTCCTACGCTGGGCGCGATGCCTGGCCAGCAGCAGCCGCAACACCATCAGCGGAAGCAAGTGCAGGGCATGGGGGGCCAGGGAATTTTTCAGACGGTGGACGATCAATGTTTGCAGCAACGACTGCATACGATGCGTGCCATGTAATTACGCAGCCACGGGCCCGGGCAATTCGGGTTTCGCCCCGATGCCAGTTGCGCAGCCTCCTCGCTTACAGCAACAGGTCCAGGGACATGGGCCACCGCCGTGCCAGGATGCAACGCGCAGCAACAAGTGCCGCAGCGGCCATCGCCGAATATGGCGCACGCGGCAGCTGGGGCAGCTATTTCAAAAGTAGTAGGCCCGAAGGCGCAACGCAGAATTGGTGGACCAGAAGACGCCCCGATTTCCGCTGAAAGTTCACAGAGAGCGCTCGCCAGCCAACAAGGAGTCCTTCTCGGGCCATGCGATCTTCGACAGCCGCAGCCGTCGCAAGATTTCCCAGGGCCCGCCCAGATGCGGGCCATGGGAAATCCTGCGATTGCGCCATCGCAGCACTTCGACGCCACCTCCCCGGTGGAAATTCCATCGTCGCCGCTGAGGGGCGCCAGCAGAACGGAAGCGCAAGCGGGACATGTCTCGGGAGAGAGCCCTGCGCGCAACGGCCAAGTGCTGCCCGCCCATGGAACTGCGGCCCCAGGCTGAACCGTCAACTCGCGCTCCACGAGGTACTTGGAGCGGCAGACAGTATGGATTCAGATGTTGCCAGCAGGGTCCGAGCTCAGCTTTCTGTTGGGGTTTGGTCTGCAGGGGCAAGTTTCTTTTCTGCCGCGGCGAAGGGCGGCTGGCTTCTTTGGCGCGTGCCAGCTGCGGCCAATCTGCCAGCTGTGAAGAGCCAACGATGGGTCTCGACGTCACCGTTTGCATCTGGCCAGAAGATCCAATACCTAGCTAACGAGCTATGTCAAGCTGCATGGGGGTACGTCGCAGAATTAGCTCCATCGAAGACAATGGCGTCTACGCGTGGGGCAACTTCACTGTGATGGCCAAGGGCGCGCGCGAACTCACCAGGCGCAGCTCGTGCGATATTTTGATGTTGCTTGCCATGGCAGAACCGACCTGGCAAACAACAGGCTGGAGGCGGCGACGGCAACCAGGGCCGGCGTGCGCCAAGCGTGCAGATGCAACGGGGCGCCGAACCAGTGTCGACTAGACGTAAGAGTGACCTTTCGCCCGAGTGACCTTTGGTGCGGGCACAGATGAGTCCTCAGATGGCCGAAACGAAGCAGCAGCAGCTGCTTGCGCGCCCGGGTTTGGGCCCCCCGCGGTGCCCAAAAAGTCGCGCACCAAAGGTCGCTCTTGCCCAGGGTCACTCTTGCGTATAGCCGACAGTGCGGCATGCAGCACATGGGTTCACCATATGTAACCAGAGACCCTGGACTGCGTCAGCCAGTCCAACAGCAGCCTCAGCCGGTGTCCGATCAAGATGATATCACATTGCTATGCCAGATCAGCAAGGCCCAGTTGAAGGCGCGCGCCCGCGCCAGCGACGGCGCCCACCTCGACCTCGCCATCCTGCGCGGCAAGTCGCCTGGGCAAGGGTTGCCGGGAGGAGCGGCCAGCTCAGCGGCGGGGGCGAGACGGCGGTATGTGGAGGAGACGGCGGCCTTCGGACATGGATGGCACGTTGTCTTCCCGCTGTAATCGCATGCCTGCCAGGCGAGCCAGTTCTCAGGATTGCACGAGCTCGCGGCTGCAATCTGCCAGGCGGTGCGAGGCAGACGTGCCGGCGAGCGTGGGGCGCCGCGCTGCCGTGGAACTCGATGGCCGAAGCAGGAAAGATGGCGCCAGCTACTGGACGGGCGCCCCGCAAGACTGCGCTCAGAGCTACTGCGCGCCAGTCGCTGACTGCGTCGGCGGCGCCTGCATCTACCACTGCGAGCTCCTCAACGGCTCGGGGCAGGCGGGCTGGCCGCGCGCGCGGCCGGCGGGCTGAGCGTGGCATCGGCCGGTCTTGCGCAGTTCCACCTCAGCTGCAACGCCGTTTTCTTCGGCCCGCGGCTGCGCGGCGCGGCCAGGACCGGAGCGAACTGAGCGACGAGTCCCGTGTGATCAGCCACCCCAGCGACGCGGACAACGACGCGAACGGCAAGATGAAGCCGACCAAGGCCAAGAGGACCTGATGATCTTGCAGGGGTGCGTGGGCAGCGCTTCACCGCCCGCGGGGTCCTTCTCGCGATCGGAGCAGCATGCGCCAAACGCACGAGGCCATGCAAGCGTGGGCTTGCATGTCGATGTCCCTTGTGCATGACATAGACATTTCATGCGCCCAAAAGTTGCGGGACTTCTGTGCGCCATTTATCCGATAGGTACCAGGTGGAAGGACAGCGGCAACTAATTTCTGCAGGATCTAGACATGCGCGCCCAGACAATGGTTTACCACAACGGTTCCAGAGCGTGGCGGCAATGGCGAAGGCGTCGGCAGCGTCAGCAGCGAACGTGGAGGGCGCTGCAGGGGCATTGCAATGCGAACGAAGTCGAGGGGCGTCGGAGGCAGTTTGCTGACGCCAAGCGGCGGGCATTTCAGTTGCTGGGGTGTCTTGGCCGAGGAGGTGGCGGCGCAACGTGAGCAGGTGCGGTTGTAAATGTGGCGACCTTGATCCCCCCGATGATGCGGCGCAGCTCGCGCAGGCGGACATCCGCGACCAGGAAGGAGAACGCGTCCGGCAGACGGGCTGTCGCATCTTTTAGCTGCGAGGCCAGATCAGAGGATGCGCCTCGCTGTGGGCGGCTTGTGGGTTGGATGAGTCGGGCCGCGATGAACGGATGGGGCGTTGCGTCGAGCCTGCCGTCGTGTAGTTGTCATGTTCACAGTCTGTCTTCACGGGCTACCAAACTTGGAAAGACGTCGCTCTCGATAGGCGCGGTGCGCAGCCTCGGTGCGCAGCCTCGCGGAGCAGAGTCAGACGAGTGATCGTTATTCGGCGGGCGAGCGGTCGGGCCGACCGCCGCGCCAAATGCCGAGACCAGGACCGTGGCGCCGTTGCAGTCTACGCGCGGTGATTATCATGGCAGCTGCAGCGCAAGCGACACACGCGCGCATCAACAGCGATGACGACGAGGTCTGGGCGCGGATTGAGCACGACAGTCATGGCCAGGGCTACGGCGGAGGGGTTGGCAGCTCCAGGTTCGATGAGAATTGCAACTGCCAGGGCGCCAGAGTTGCCCGGCTTGGACAGCGTGAGTGTGACGGCGGCCTCGAGTGTTAAATGGGGTGCAGTGCGCGTGATTTCTTCTGCGAAATCTTCCGGCGCCCGCGATCTCGCCGCCCGCCCCCGCGCCGCCTCCGCGCCCCCCCCCCCCCCCCCCCCCCCCCCCTCCCCTCGTCGGTGCTGGGGCCGAGACCAATCCAGGAGCCGCTGTCTGATCCAGGGCATTCTTTTTCCCGCCTGCCAGGACTGCGGCGGCCGGATCCGCGCATCGGCACGTTTCGACCAACTGTTGTTGGTCGCGACATCGGCGGCGACCGGCGCAGCAGACGCAGGTGGCTGCGGCCCCCCCTCGAGAAATATGCCCGCCCTCTCGGCTTTATCAGCCTTCGGCCCCGGGCCCGGCCCAGCGGCGGGGCCCGAGTGGCGCGCGCCCGGGGCGTGGGCAGCCGCGAGAACAGATGGGCCAGGATAGAGAAGGCCCAGCTCCCGCTATCCTCCAGCAGCCCAGCGTCCCCTCCTCCTCCTCCTCCTCCTCCTCCTCCTCCTCCTCCTCCTTTTCATCCTCCTCCTCCTCTTTCTCTTTCTCCTCCTCCTCCTCCTCCTCTCCCTGCTCGTGCATCAAGTTGCTCGCATCTGCCGCCGACCGCTCCCTCCATACTCTTGCTGCCGACGCAGCACATGAACAGCGAGGATTCGTCAATGGACGACAATTTCTACGCAACGTCGCGGTCGTTGACACCGAGGCCTGCAGGCTCAGCGTGCAACCATCCGCCGAGAACGACCAGCCCATCTTCATCAGCCTCGATATTGCGGCCGCGTTCCCGAGCATAGGCCACCAATGGCTCTGGATCGTGCTGTCTCGCTGGGGTATCTCAGGCCGCGTGCTCAAGTTCCTGCGCGCGTGCTACTACATGCCGCTATCCTTCCTCGAGCTGAACGGGGTCCTGCGGCCGCTCTTCATTGCCTCCTCGGGCGTCGCTCAGGGGTGTCCACTGAGCGGCGCGCTGTGGGCGCTCACGTTCGACCCGTTCGCGCGCTCCATCGGCTCCGAGCCCCGGGCCATCCAGAGAGAGGTCTGGTCAGTGCGTGTGCGGACGACCTCGGCATCATGCTTGCCCGCCTTCGAGACCTCGAACGACTGGTACCCCATTTTGTCGCTGCTGAAACTCTTGCGGGCTTGAAGCTCCAAGCGGAGAAGTGCATCATCGTCCCCGCCTGGGCCCTCCCCGCAGAGCCGCTGCGCCAGGAGATTCGCGCGTACTTGACCGAGATCCACCCACCTTGGCAGAACTTCAAAGTCGAGGCTATGGCTCGATATCTTGGGTTTATGGTCGGCCCAGGCGCTGCGGTACAGGAACAATGGAAGGCGCCGACAAGCAAGTGGCGGGGCCGCATTGAGAAACTCTCGCTATCACCCGCCCCACTCCAAACATGCATCGAGCTGTACAACGTCGCCGCGGTCACCTGCCTCTCCTACGTCGGCCAGCTCTACGAGCCGCCGCCCACTCTGCTGTCCAAGGAGCTCCAGGCCATCCACAAATTGTTGAGGGCCGCCCCGAACTGCTTCGCCAAGACCGACATCCAAGCCATGACCTTGTGGGCGAACGTCGAGACCACGAAAGGCATCGAGACGCTCCTCGCAGAGACGATGTGGCGCACCGCCCATATCGCCATCAAGAACTGGACGCACCTGCACGACGAGCTCCACGAGGCGGCGATGATGGAGCTCCCCACGCGCGCCGTGATCGAGGGGCGCTGGAGTGCGCCGTGCTGGCAGGGCCCGACGTCTATCGTCCAGCGGCTCAAGGGCTCCCTCTCGTCCACCTTCTTCGCCGAAGGGAAGGGCTCCGCGTTCAAGCGCATCGCCCGCGAGTTTGGCAACGAGTCGCGCGCCCGCACCACGCTTCATGAAGCACATCGCCATGCTGTTCGCCAAGGCCTTCTTGCTGCTCAGCTGACATACCGCCCGCGCCGCCAAGCGGCCCAGACAGAATGGGCATGGGTGTCCAAATGGTCTGGGCGCAGGGTCTTTTGGCCCGCGGGACGTGATGATGATGATGCACCCCGCCGGCGTAAGCGCACCCCGCAGAAGGCGTATCAGTTCGCGCTGCAAGAGAAGCTCTACAATGACACCATGCACATTACGATCAAGCGCCGCCTCATTGCCTGGTACCCTGCCAACTTCGGGCGCCAACACGCCCGCCGCCCGCGTGATGCTGCTCTGGCTGAAGCGGAGGACATGCAAGACCGCCTCCAACGAAGAGCTGCTGCATGGACCGCGCGCTGGCTTCCCGACATTTTCCTTAACCTGCGGAGCTTCGACAACCAGGCCGACTGGCAGAGCTGGTGCGAGGACTACGTGGCAGGTGTTCTTCTACGAGGTGAACTTCGCCCTCTGTACCAGACCGACGCCCAGAGGCTCTCCATCGGGAGAGCGATGTGCCGCCAGCCATGGGAGGATGGTGCTTTCGGCCGCCGCCTTTTGGAGCTCCGCTTGCTGGGCAATGCTGGCCCCCGTGCTGAAGACATGCGCGAGCAATCTCGTCGCCGAGCGGAGCTGGCCGCTGAACGCCGCGCTCGCCGACGCTGGGTCGACGCGCACCGCGCTGTCCATCCTGACCCTGCCCCGCCAGGCGGGCCTGATCCACCTGGCGCCATGGAGACGGACGACCTCGACCTCATCGGCACGAACGCACTCCCCTCCGACATGAAGGAGCGCTGGTTGCGGTTGAGGATCCACCTGGTCGGGCTCCCGCCCGCCAGACTGCGGGCAGTGATGAAGACCCTCAGTGGCGGCTGGGCGACCTCATGCAGGATGCGCGCGCTTCGCGCCAAACGGGGCTGCCACTTCGGCTGCAGCAACAGGGACTCCATCGACCGCTACCTCTGCTGCCCGCGCCTGATGCACCACGCGGCACTTCCTCGTGGTCTGCTGGCGCCAGAACTCCTTCCTCGCCTGGGCCTGGGCGGTGCTGCGCAGCCCTTCGACGGGGGGGGCGGCGTCAGGAGTGCGGCTGCCCGCCTTGCGGTCTCGCGCCGCGCCTACCACATGACGAAGGATGCCGCGTCCGAGGGCCTGCTGACGTACGCCAAGGTCGCGCACCACTTCACGGTCGCGCGCCACGCTCTGGGGCGGCCACCTGACCTCACAGGTGGCGCGGGCGCGCGCTGCTCTGCCCCCGCTCACGTTCCACCTACCTCCCCTCGCCGCCATCAAAACTACGTAAACGAGCCGCGGGCGGCGCGCCGTGCCCCCGCCCGCCGCGCCGAGAGCAGCGGCCTCCTCGCTGTACAGGGAGGCCGCTAGAGAAGTCACTGACGTCCGCCAGTGGACGTTCGCTCTCCCTGCTTGTGCAAGAGATAACGCGCGTGCCACTTGTGTTTGTGTGGATCAGACCGCGGCTTTCTTCGGTGAAACCCAGCAGCAGGTCATTGTGCCACCGTTGGAACGGGGTGACTTCGTGGAGTTGTTAATTGGCATGCCCCTCTCCACTGCCCCCATGTTTGCTCTCGAGAAGTTAGGGCCCTTGGGGTTCTCGACGAGACGTTGGGCGATTAACTACTTCAGGAGACCCATCGTCGCCGAGACGCAGCCCCGCGGCTTTGGAGATTACGAGATGCAAGTGCGCTGAGGCCCACTCTATCTCGGGACTTCTACTTGTGCCATTCGGCGCGACCTCGCCTCTCGGGCCACGCAAAGGCTCTCACGGACCCATCTCAGGGGCCGCCCTTGGACTGCCACTCTGGAACATTGGGGGGGGGGGGGGTCAACGCACACCAGCCAACATATCCTCTGTCAGGCTGAGAGATTGACCGTTGCGGGCGTTAAAATACTGGCGCGGCTGCGGCATGTTGCTCGCTCCGTAAGGCATGTGCCGGACATGTTTCCTATGTTATTGGTTTTCGTGCTAGATGCCAGCGCAGGATGGACCGCGCTTTTCACCGCTGATTGACATTGTGCCATGGAGTCAGTGAGAGCTTGGCCCGACTTTGCCGAGCACAGTAATAGGCAATACCGCACCCTGGTTAGGACGGTCGACCAGGTGCTTCGGGTCCATTTTGGACGGGCAAGTGCTCAGATAATTCCGATGCGACTTCGCTGAGGTCGCCTTGGGGGCGGCTCTGGATCTCGACGGCCCGCCAGTCGAGGACCCCCAACCTCCACGCCAACACGTCTCACTGTTCTTTTGGTACGAGAGTGGGGTTGACTCCGAGTCGAGACGCGCCCTCAATATGCATGGTGGGAGGAATCATCAGACCTGGGACCAACCCGAGTTCTGGGCGCATGGGGCAGTTTGCCAACACTGTGTGATGCAGTTCCATTCCCACAATCGCCTCGTCGCCGACCTCAACAGGACACCCAGGTGCTGCCGGGCTTGGATAGCGACTGGCAGGCAAGGGAATCCGGAGGAATTGATCAAATCTCAGACCCAGGGAAGGCAGGCTCAAACGGATAACCGAGCGAAAGGGTACCATGACAAAAGAGTCAACTTCCCAGGCCAGAAAATATACGGGCCAAATTTTTGTCATGGGCCACTTGCGCCACCGCCGCAGGACATTTTACCTGCCACGGTGTCCATCGACCAAAGATTCCAGCCGAGGACGGCTGGAGAACATCCAGCACAGTTCGCGAGCGATCCGCTACTTCCCACAGGGGAAAATCAAGTACTTTCTGCATCTGTTTTGGGGACATCGTAGATCTTTGGATCTCCAGGACTACCTCAAACCACGAATGCGTGGACAGGGGATTTAATGTGGTGGTGTTTTCCTTGGGCCTGGCAAGCGGTGCCAACTGGGGGGATTTGGCGGTGCCTAAGGCTGTGACGTGGTGGCAAGGGTTGCTCAAGCATGGCAACATGCGTGGAATAATGGAGGGCCCACCCAGTGAAGCTTGGTCCGCTTCCCGTTTCCAAGCCTGCCCGGAGTTAAACAAGCCTGCGCCCCATCTGCCGTCTCCTCTAACCGTGGGGCCTCAAGGGGATAACCTCCAGAAAACGGAACGGAGCCAGGTTCGAATGGGTAATGCATTGCTGAGAACCGCCACTGTCTTCCTTTATGAATGCGTGCTAACTGCAGTACCCATAGTGCTCGAAACACCCTGCCAAGAGTCACAGGGCTCATGCTCCCTCCATATGGTGGCTTCCTGAGATCATTCGTATCCTCTTGCACTCGTGTGTCAAGAAGGTGGACATGCCCGTGTCGCTTCGGTTCACAGGCGATCAAGCCCACCGCTTTGTCATGTGTGCATGCTCAGGGCTTTGGGAACATTGTGAATTCACAGTTTGGTGGAAGATAGTGCCCAGGGTGTCATATGCACTTGGCTCTCGAAGGGGTCATGACAACGGCAAGTGGACCACGGCGCATGCGAAAACGTACCCGCCAGAGTTGTACCGCATGCTTGCATCGGGCCAAGTTTCCAGAAGTCAGATGGGAGGTTTGGTAATCTTGGGCGCCCCATTCTGCCCCAGGGCACGTCCATGTGCCCGTGGATCCTTACGTGAGTCGCAAGATGGTGACGGATTTCAGGGAGCACTCGCTCAGGGGATAGTCCTCCGTTCCACTATCGTCGACGTCATTGCTCTCTGTCCCCCGTTTTCTTTTGCTTTGTTCCTACAGATTGTCGGTAGGCAGCGTTCGTTCGACCTCCGATGTCTTCTGGTTGTGTGCGTTAGGAGGAGGAGGAGGAGGAGGAGGAGGAGGAGGAGGAGGAGGAGGAAGAAATAGAAGAGGAGGAGGAGGAAAAGGGGGGGAGGGATGGGGGGAGGGAGGGAGGGAGTTGGGGAGAGCTGTGTGCGCCGCCAGCTCGCGCGGGGAGGCCCACTGGCGGCCTTCTGGCCGGCCCGGCAGGACGCCGGGCGGGACCACGTCGGCCGCGCCGTTCGCGCGTCGCTGTTCCAGGCGCGGAGCGCCGAGGTCGCAGCGCGCGTGGCGGCCGGCAGGGCTCTCCCTCCCCCTCCTCACCCCTCCCCTTCCGCTCCACTCAGGCTCGGCTCAGGGCTCTCGACATTCGTCTATGCCTGGCGGGTTTTCATCGTTCGAGTCACCAGCTGAGCACGACTTCGTGTCCATGCCATTGTCCCCACCACCTACCTTCAGGGACACGTAAGATTCAAATTTGCCGGGACTCGGGGGTTCTGTCGTTCCTTGACGTTCCTGGCGTATGTTTTGACGGTCCGGTTTTCATGAGATGGCTGCAGCGCGAGCTCGCTTCACACTTCAGACCAGGTTGTGTTATTTAATCGCTTCGCTCACTCCGTCAGTCCATTTCGCATCACTGTGGCTGCGTGGTGGTGTGCTCGTGCCCAGGGGGAGGCCAGTACAATCTTCGAGGAGATCTTTGGATATGTGGCTCGCACCCTGTCGAAGGGAGCCGTCAGACTGCCCCAGCGGGCGCCAAGATGGCTCAAGAGAGCTCTAGAAGAGGTTCGAGACTTACCTGGGTTGTGGGTCAAAGTCCTTATGGATGCTTCTTGGGGTCTCTTCGGAGGCAGCCTCTGGGGAGCCTCTTGGGGGCTTCCTGGGGGCCTGCTGGGAGTCTTGGGAGCCTTTTTGGGGGCCTATTGGGGGCCTCTTGGAGCCTCTTGGGGAGCTTGTGGGGGCTTCTTGGGGCCTCCTGGGCGCCTTCTGGGCCCGAGGGCTCCAAAAAGTCCGTTCGGGTTCCCCGTCTGGCCTCTTCTTGGGGCCGTCCTGGAGAAATCTTGGGCCGTCGTGGAGGCCTTTTGGGCCGTTTTGGGGCCCTCTTGGGGGTCTCTTGGAGGCCTCTTGGGCCGTCTTGAGGCGATATTTCCGTTCTCTTGGGCTGTCCTTGAGCGCCGGGAAGCCGAACAGATAAGAGTGGCAAAATCCTTCAAACATCAAAGGGAAATCTATAGTTTTTGCCTCCTGGAGCCCTCTTGAGACGCTTCTTCGAGGCCTCTTTGGGCGTCTTGGGAGCGTCTTGGGACCGAGGGCTCGAAATGTCCGTTCGGGTTCCCCGTCTGGCCCCCTCTTGGGGCCGTCCTGGGGATATCTTGGGCCGTCTTGGAGGCCTCTTGGGCTGTCTTGTGGCCCTCTTGGGTCCTCTTGGGGCTCTCTTGGAAGCCTCTTGGACCGTCTTGGGGCGATATGTGGGGCCTCTTGGGCCGTCTTGGAGCGTCGGGAAGCCGAACAGATGAAAATGGCAAAATCCTTCAAACACCAAAGGGAAATCGATGGTTTTTGCCTCCTGGAGCCCTCTTGAGACGCTTCTTCGAGGCCTCTTTGGGCGTCTTGGGAGCGTCTTGGGGCCGAGGGCTCAAAATGTCGGTTCGGTTTCACCGTCTGGCCCCCTCTTGGGGCCGTCCGGGGGATACCTTGGGCCGTCTTGGAGGCGTCTTGGGCCGTCTTAGGGCTCTGTTGGAGGCCTCTTGGGCTGCTTGGGGCGATATGTGGGGCCTCTTGGGCCGTCTTGGAGCGTCGGGAAGCCGACCAGATGAGACTGGCAAGATCCTTCAAACACCCAAGGGAAATCGACGGTTCTTGGCTCCTGGAGCCCTCTTGAGGCGCTTCTTCGAGGCCTCTTTGGGCGTCTTGGGAGCGTCTGCGGCCGTCTGGGGCCTATCTTGGGCGTCTTGGACCGATCGGTCGGCGACTCGGAGCCCTCTTGGACCGTCTTGGGGACTCTTGGGGCCCTCTAGCGCTCGGGGGCGCCTGAAAGCCGCGCCCAGAAGGAAAACCCATCTCTGAGTAGTACCGGCCAGGGTACTTTTCGTCCTGGGACCACCAGGGGCCGCCCCGCGCGCGCGAACTAGAAATATTGTTTACCAGTGGCCGGAGATCTTAGCACGCCTCTGGCCCATTGGGCCGGCGAATTTTCTGACGGCCCCATCAGACAACTTCGGGCCCCCAACACTCGAGTCCTACGTCTCCCCGACCCTCCTACTGCCCATGCCCAGGTCCGTCCCGCGTGGGAGGGCCCGTCTTGAGAGCAGGGCCCTTGTGTATGGGGGAGGCCCAGGGTGGCGAGAGGAGCCCGAGCTGCAGCGGCCGAGAGGGGGCTGCTGGGAGCGCGGGTGCCGCCCAGGTCGACCCCCCCCCCTCCGTCTTCGTCGCGAGCACGAGATCGCCGAGAATGTGGGTCACAGCTGGCACGAGGGTGAAAAAACCCCAGTTTTGCGCGGGTGCCCTTCGGTCCTTCGTGTCTCGGTTTCCCATATCGGACTGCTCTTCGTTTCGGGTTTTGAGTGTCCCCATGGGGCCTTGGGCGCTCGGCGAAGGGGCTCATGGTCGTGCCCCACGTTCTTGTGGCCACGTTTCCACGGTGCAGTGCCCGCAGAGTGTGCGGTGCCCTCGTTCGGTTTTGCGCCCAGCACTTGTTGCGAGAGTGCGACGGGCCGGGGGGAAGATGCTGTGCCAGCCCGCACGTCGCGGCGCCCCCATCCTGATCGGATTTCGCGGGGTGAAAGCCTGTGCGTGAGGGGCCGAGCCTCACGCACAGGTTTTCGCAAGAAGAATAGGAAGAGGAGGAGGATGACGACGAGGACGAGGACGAGGAGGACGCGATGACGAGGACGAGGACGAGGACGATGATGACGGCGAGGACGAGGGAGGCGAGGGGGGAGGAGGATGAAGAGAAGGATGAGGAGGAAGACGAGGAGGATGAGGAAGGAGGAGGGAGGAGGAGGATGAGGGAAGGAGGATCGAGTAGGAGGGAGGGAGGCTGAGGAGGTTTTTGGACGTTTTTGTTTTTTTCTGTTTCCTGATGCCGAGGTCGCGGCGCACAACGCCCGGCCGGGTGTCTCCTGGAAGAAGGCCGTGAACAAGTTCTCGGACCGCGCCCATCCTGCGGCCCTCGGCGGCCACGGTGGCCTCCAGTGACCGAGTATCGTTGTCGTCGTCGGATGGGAAGGGGGAGGCTCATGAGGAGGAGGGGGGCTGGAAACGTGTTCGCCCTCCATCTGTGTAGGCGTTGGACCTATTGAACTTTCTGGTCATGCCGCTGGAGGAATCTCTGGCGAGAGCCCCGTTTCGAAGATTACTCATTTTCTATCCGTGAAGTTTTCGCTGTGCTTTTTGGTGATAGGCGGTGAAGGGGTTCAATCGACAGCCCAACTTGTAAATGACTGTGCGCGGCGCATTGGTGAGAGTAGCACTTGGATCACCGATCGCCCTCCATCCGGACCACTGCTGACAGTTTTTCAACCGCATGCGCGCGGCCCTAATGTGACAGCAACATTTTGAAACCTAGTCGCCCTCCCTCCACGCAGCTGATGACGATGAGGATGACGATGCTGATGATGATGATGATGATGATGATGATGCTGTTGATGATGATGATGACGATGACGATGATAATGACGAGGATGATGATGATGACGATGATGATGATGATGATGATGATGATGATGATGATGATGATGATGATGATGATGATACTGAAGATACTGATGATACTGATGATACTGATGCTGGTTATGTTGGTGAGGGTGAGGATGAGGATGAGGATGGCGATGATAATGACGAGGACGACGATGATGATGATGACGACGAGGATGAGGATGGTGAGGAGAATGACGAGGATGATAATGATGATGACGGGGATGATGATGAGGATGAGGATGCCGATGAGGGTCGCGAGGAGAGGATGATGATAATGATCATGGTGATGCTGACGAGGATGACGATGATGATGATGATGATGATGATGATGATGATGATGATGATTATGGTGATGGTGATGGTGATGGTGATGATGATTAGGATGAATTTCAGAATGAGGATGAGGATGTTGAGGATGAGGTTGAGGATGAGGATGAGGATGACGAGGATGATGCTGATGATGATGAGGATCGTGATGATGATGACGAGGATGATGATGAGGATGATGATGATGCTGCGGATAATGATGACGAGGATGATGAGGATGATGATACGTATAATTATGCTGCTGATGATGCTGGTGATGATGATGAGGATGACGATGAGGATGACGATTCGGATGATGCTGATGATGATGCTGATAAGGATGATGCTGATGCTGATGATGCTGACGATGAGGATGGCGGCAACGATCATGATGACGCTGATGACGAAACTGATGCTGATGATGATGATTGCTATGCTGAGGTTGAGGATGACGATGAGGATGACGAGGATGATAACGACGACGATAATGATGATGCTGGTGATGATGACGATGATGATGATGATGATGAGGATGATGACGAGTATGATGACGCTGATGCTGATGCTGATGACGATGATGATGAGGATGCCGATGAGGATGACGAGGATGATGATGATGATGATGATGATGATTCTGATTCTGCTGATGATGGGGACGAGGATGAGGATGCGGAGGAAGATATGATGATGATGCTGATGAGGATGATGATGATGATGACGATGATGGTGATCCTGATGATGACGATGCGGATGACGATAGTGATGCTGATGATGATGGTGCTGATGATGCTGATGATGGTGGTGCTGACGATGACAATGATGACGATACTGATAATGATGATGGTGATGATGCTGATGATGATACGACTGTGGATGTCGATGAGTATGACGAGGCTGATGCTTATGCTGCTGATGATGATGAAGCTGCTGCTGATGAGGATGATGATGATGACGATAATGAGGATTATGATGATGCGGATTATGATGATGATGATGCTGAGGCTGCTGATGATGCTGAGACTGATGATGAGGATGAGGATGAGGATGAGGATGAGGATGAGGGCGGCGATGATGATAACGAGATTGATGCTGAGGGTGATGCTGATGATGATGACGAGGATGACGATGCTGATGACGATGATGACAATGATGCTGCTAATGATGATGATGTTGTTGCTGCTGATGGTGATGATGATGCTGAACATGATGACGATAATGATGATGATGATGATGATGATGATGATGATGATGATGATGATGATGATGATGATGATGATGATGATGATAATGATGCGGATCAGGCTGAAGATGATGATGACTTTGATGCTGAGGATGGTGATGATGATGCCCAGGATGATGATGATGATGATGCTGCTGATGATGATGATGATGATGCTGACGATGACGATGACGATGACGATGAGGATGACGAGGATGCTGAGGATGATGATGCTTATTATTATCATAATGCTGGTGATGCTGATGTTGTTGATGATGATGATGATGGTGATGGTGATGGTGATGCTGATGCTGATGCTTCTTCTGCTGATGACGATGATGATGAGGATGACGATTCGGATGATGCTGATGATGCTGTTGAGGATGATGATGATGCTGATGATGGCGAGGATGAGGATGAGGATGATGCTGATGGTGAGGGTGATGATGAGGGTGATAATGTATATGATGATGATGGTGGTGATGATGATGATGATGATGATGATGATGCTGATGATGATGGTGATGGTGATGGTGGTTGTGGTGGTGATGATTGTGGTGGTGTTGGTGATCAGGAGGAGGAGGGAGAATATGAGGACGAGGAGGAAGATAAGGAGGAGGAGCCATAATGCAGGCAGTCGGGGTCGCGACTTACGTTTTTTCCAGCAGTAGCGGCGACAACCCACCTCGTTCCCCTCCAGCTCGAATATCTTGTGCCTTCCGGGCAGCGACCCTTGTCGGAGAAACGTTAGCCGACGCTTTAGACGAGTGCGTCCTGGATTTTGACGGTCCAGTGTTCGTGGGATGTCTACAGCGAGAGCCCGCGTCAAATTTCAGGCTGGGTCCCGTCATTTTTAGGATGGCCCCGTCGGGTCAACCCGAGCCCCCCTAACCCGAGTCGTACGTCTCCCCGAACTTGGACACCAGCCTAAGCTCCACGTTTGGGTGGCTTTTTCCCGCGACCAATATATGCGGTGGGTCTTGAGGTGTTATTTCCAACGGCCAATGGGTGGTTACTTCCAGTGACTGGCTGCAGCGGCGTGAATGACGGAGCTTCCCAGCGATCAGCGGCGAACGGGTGTGTATTTCCAGTTTCCAGATGCTACAGCGATGCTGGAAGCCTCGCCACGTCTCGCCACGTCTCGCCACGTTGCCCCAGCTGAGGGAGTGGAAGGTGGGCGGAGCGCGGGGCGCGGAGCAAAGCGGCGGCCACGCGGACCCGATCGACGGGCCCAGGACCGCACCGACTCGGAGCTCCGCGGCATGCTCGGGCGCGTGCGCGGCGGCGGGCGCCCGCGGGGCTTCTCGCCCAGCCCCGCCGCGTCGGTGGGCTCCCTCCTGCAGGCGCTGGCGCCGGAGGGTCTCCCTCTAGCCTCCGCCGCCTTTTCCCCTCCCTCACCATCTTCTCCTCCTCTTCCTTCTCCTTCTCCTGCTCCTGCTCCTCCTCCTCCTCCTCCTCGTCGTCCTCGTCCTCCTCCGATTTCGACGACTACGGAAGGGGACATCGGCTCTCGCCCAGAGTTTCGGCATCAAGATTGTCTGCATGCTGTGCGCGGCTAACTGGTTCCCCTTTTTTAATGCTGTACGTGGCTGGCTGGTACGCGGCAATGCTTTTGCTCGTGTTGCTCTGCGGGGTTCGATCGTCTTCTTGGTGCACGTCTTCCTCGTTGCGCTCCTCCTGGTGGTACTCATCGTCTCGCCGTGCGTCGGAGGTCGTGGGATGGATTGTTCTAGCTGGAGCCTGTGTCTTGCCACGTCCAGGCTCCTTGACATACCCCCGAAGAGGGGAAATATGGTGGTGGATAAATCCTCGCGGGGAGAAAATCCTCCTCCTCCTCCTCCTCCTCCTCCTCCTCGTCATGATTATCTTCCTCTCCTCTCCTCCTCCTCCTCCTCCTCCTCCTCCTTCTCCTTCTCCTGCGTCTCCTCCACCCCCTCCTCCTCCTCCTCCTGCTCCTTCTCCTCCTCCACAGAACACGCGCAATACCTAGCTTGAAGAGAGCTGGGGACGTGCGTAACCGCAAAACGGTAACTAAAATGAGATGCGACGCGTGACCATGACCAATCCTTTTTGGCCGACGCCGCCAGCCCGCTGATCGGGCGAGCCTCACGCACTACTAGCCTGCCCGCTGGCCGGGCAGGCACTGTGTCGCCATCGCAGCTCGCAGCCTCAAGTTGGTTCGAAGCTGGCGGCGACTGTACAGGTCTTTGTGGCCTGGGAGGGCTGGGAGGGTGAGGCCCCAAAGAAAAACTTGAGCCCGAAGGGGGGACGAATGAGGAGACAGGAGAGAAGCACGGGCACCCCCCAGCCCGTCCAAGCCATTTGAAACTTACGTTCTGCTGCGCTCAGACTCTCACCTTTGAAGAGAGCGGGGGGCGTGCGGAACCGCAAAGCCACAACTGAAATGAGGTGCGACGCGCGACGACGACCAATCCATTTTTGGCCGACGCCGCAGCACGTCGCTCGGGGCCCGCCCGCTGATCGGGCGAGCCCCGCGCACCACTGGCCTGCCCGCTGGCCCGGGCAGGGACTGCGTCGCCACGGCGGCTCGCAGCCCACTCGCTCACGAGCCACCTGCCCGGAGACCGCGCTGGCGGGCCTCCTCGGCCTCCGGCGCTTCCTGCTCCTCTCGGCCTGCCTCCTCCTGCGGGCCTTCGCCCGCCCAGCTCCCGAGGCTGACCGCCTCTCTCGGCGCTCCTCGCTGCCTCCGCTTGCCGCCGATGTATCTCCTGCCCCGCCTCGGGCCTGCACTTCGGAACGTCGCCAACATGGTTCGCGTGGGGCCACACCGCGAGCGGGTGCCCGACTCCTCTCCTGCCGGCCTGGGCGCCGTCGCGCGCAACCAACCATCCATCGTCTCTCAGCGTGCCCGCCGCCGTATGCCAGCGACCTGCTAGAGGCTAGAGGCGCGCCTCCTCACTCCTGACAGCTCCTCAGGTCCTCAACCTCCCGCTGGGGCCGCCCTCGGCTTTACTCTCCTGTGGGGTCTCACCTTCGCCGCGTCGCAGCCCACATGAAGGGTAGACAATGATTTGGCCATCGCAGCCGCCACTCCTCGGGCCGCCTCGTTGGCCTCCCACAGGTGCCGGTGGAAGGCGCCGCTATTCCACCTTCCCCACTTCTTCACCACCTCGGTGTCCGCCGTGGCTCCTCCAATCCTCGAAGAATGGGAGCCGAACTGCGACGCCGGATAATTTTTCGCCACCGCCGCCCGCTGCAACTCTTCCTGAAGCCTCCGCCTCGAAACAGGGCTGCCGTTCGACCACCGCGCCAACGGGAGGTGAGCCTCCTTGCCTCCTCCCATCCTCGCGGGGAAATGCCTCCGGCACTGCTCGGCAGCCCGCACCGGACAGATCTCGACTCCTGCCCCGTTGTGGTTTCTGGCCATCTCCGCGCCGACCTGATCCGTCTTGCTCGCCTTGAACCGCAGCCCCACCTCGTCTGCCTGGGCGAATTGGGGCGCTGGTCCTTCCTTCGCTTTCGCTGCCACATCCAAGCCCGTCAACACCTTCTTGTGGTCCCAGTTGCCCGCGTAGGCGTATTCCCCGATCCCCATCAGGAAGAAGAAGGCCGTGATGATCAGGTAGTAGGGCACCGCCGCGTCCGGATCCGCCTTTGGTCTCCGGCGCCTCCTGATATTCTCGAGCATCCTGACGGTAATTGGTAATTTGCGCGCCCCGGGGCCCTGCAGCCTCTCGATCCCGTTCAGCGGCACCCACAACCTCGGTTTGCCCAGCAGCGCGTCCTGCCCCCCGAGCCACACATGCTGTGCCCTCACACCCAGCAACTTCGCGCGGATCGCGCCGTGCGCGCGGTGGAGGTTGTTCCAGAGACGAGCTACGAACAGTAGCAGATCCTCCTCATCCTCGCGCTTCTCCTCCTTGGTTTTGCCATCCAGGATAGGGCTCCTCCCGCGGATGCGACATAACACATTCCATTGCTGCCAGGCGACGTTGTATCCTTGGTGCCCTTGGCCACCGAGGCCAGCGCCGCTTGTTGGTCATTTGGGGCCATCAAAATCGCATCTTGGGGCGCTCTTGGGCGCTCTTGGGGCCGTCTGGGGGACCTCTCGGCCCCCTTTTGGGCCTTTCTTGGGCCATCTTGGAGCCATCTCGAGGCCGCAAAATCGCATCCGAAGCAAAATCGCGAGAAGTCAGAAATCAGTAACTTCTCTTAGTTGTTGGAGGGCTTGGGCCTCTTGGGGGGTTTCTGGTGGGGCTCCGAAAGTATTTGGAACCGTCTTATGGCATTCGCCAGGCCTCTTGGAGGTGTGTCGGAATCTATATTGATCCATCGTCGGCTATCTTGAGCCGCTTAGGAGTTCGGTCATGTTGGAGCACTGAACGCCTTCTTGGAGCCATCTTGGACCATCTTGGGCGCCCTGACCAATCGCGACCCCCCCGGCAACAGGGGCGGGGGCAGGTACGAAGAGTTTTTTCTTTTTTCTAAATATAAAAAGATGCAAGTATCTCGCTAGTCCACCTTAGCCCACATGGTGGGTGTGATTTTTCGGGCCAACGGCGGTGGATCGCGCTCCTTCCGACACCGGCTGCCGAAACAATACAGCGAATGAGGCGGATGCAGCTACGTCGAAAAGCTGCAGCACTTGAGGCGGTTGCGTGCAATGATATGTACAACAAAGCAAGCTGCACATCAGCTGTATATCTGTGTTATGGGCTCTGGAAATCTGTGTTGTGGGCGTTCGATCCAGCTTTGCCGTATTCATCTGCCAGCGCCTGAGGCGCTTTAGGCTGTGCCGAAAGAAAGAAGAAAGAAGGTGTACCGCAGGCCAGCCTGAGACCATGGGCCAGAGGGTCTGGAAGTGCAAGCGCACGCTGGTCACCGACCACTCGTGGATTCGGCAGAGCGAGAAGATGCTGGCTGAAGCTGTACAAGGCAAGACGTCGCCAATGGGGTGAACTTAGAATTCTGGGAGCGTGGCATGTTCCCAAGTACGTGCAACGAAGTGTCATCGCCCCCATCTTAGGGCGATCAGCAGTGGCCACGCTGCCTGGACTGGAACGGCCCCGAGAGGTTGCCCGATTTCACCGTCTCGTACCACTAGAGCCTCATTAGCAAGCTGGCCTTCCTGATCGGTTCGGCGTCGAGCACGGGCGCGCAGATGGAGCGTGCAGGCTGGGGAGTGCACTTCGCCCAGTGTGTGCAGCAGGTCGAGTGCAATGATCTTGAGGTTCTCCGTCGTGGTGCGCGTCGTGAAACCGATGGAGCGCAAACGAACTCGCGCGCTGAATTTGTTGCCCACCTGGAAGGCCCTGAAACTCACCCAGGGCCCGATCTGGGTATATGCAGACCGCCGCGTTATGTTCGATGGTTGGCACGAAATCTCCGATTATGCTTCTGGACGCCTGGTGGGCTCGATTCAGGGCTGAGGCGGCAGACAGGCGAAAGACAGCAAGCACCTGTTACCATCGTATTGATTGCTCGTCTTCGTTGGCTGACAGGCAGGCCTTTCATGTCCCGAGAAGCAGTGACCTAGCAGAGGCAGTCGCCCAGCAAATATCAGAGCTAATGCTTAGCCCCATGGAACTCGAGTTACGACTCCTAGCTGAGGCCGGGTTCGCGGCTTGGCTGGCGCAGCGTATGTTCACCCTCGCCAGCTGACTTCTCAGCTGCCCAAGAGGGACGAAACAAGCACGCCGTGCGCCAGCAAGCCATGGCGTGAAAAGGGTGCGCCCGAGAAGCCTTCAGGGTACATGTTGAACATCATAGGAGTGTCCTGGGTCTGTTTGCCATGCCCAAACGAACCGGCGCAATTTGTCCCAACCATCTTGTGGTGTTGGGTCCTCGTTTTGGATAGGCGGCCCCCGCGTTCCCTCCTTCCCCCTTCCCCCCCCCCTGCGCCGCCCACGTGCGTCGCGCGCTTATATTTCGGCGCGCCTCTCACGCGTTTCGTGGCTCCATCGGGGGCCCCGCCGAAGGCGCCAATGCCGCCGCCCGCGTGCGTCGCGCACGCCCATGTCGGCACGCCCCTTCACGCGTTCCGTGGCACCAAAGGGAGCTCCGTAGCCATTGCGGCTCAATGTGATTCCCTGGCTGGCTTGTCGGCGCCCAGGCCAAACCTTCAAACTTTCGACGGCGTGCGCGCGGGCTCTCCTGCTAGCAGCTTTAACCTTGAGTTTGCCTCGGCCATGGCGACTCAGTGGGAATGCCTATGTGGGGAGCTTTATCCCGCACCCCGTTTCAGGTGCTCTAAGGCAGGATGCTGTGGTGTTCGGCCTTGAGTACCCCGCCAGCCCTGGCAACATCGTTCACCTCCCAGTCGGGGGCAGTGGGCTGGCGGACCCCCTCGCGGTCAATGGGGGCAGCATGGTGAGACCTTCGGCGACCTCAAGGGCGGCGACAAGAACGGCTACGGCAACGGCTGGGGCCCCAATTACAGCAAGGGGGGAGTCGGCGCCGCTCTCACGCCTGAGACGGTCAAGACCTGGGCAGCCTGCGACGACGGGGCGTGGGGGGCGACCAAGCTCACTTTCAGTCAGGGATCTCGCAGCAACGTGGGTAATGCTCGTCGCCCCGCAGCTGCATTCACGCACCGTGCCATGGCAGCATCCCAGGGGCATTTTTTGCAGATGCTGATTCGTGCGAGATCATTGAGGGGGGGGGGGGGGGGGTCGGGAATGATTTGCGCCTGCGTTCGCGCCATTGGGAATCCTGGTGGGCCCTGGCGGGCCCGCGGCGAAGGTGTCAGCAGGATTTGCCGGAGAGGCCCCGCCACATACGGCGCCCCGCTTGGTACGGTGCATCGTTTTTGGTGCTCTCAGCAGGGCGAAAACTACGCGCCGTGCCGCGCCTGGTTTTCATCGACGGCCTCAGAGTCTGTTGTCGGATTTTCTCGTCGACCCATATGGGTCGAAAGGTTGGCGCGCGCGTCTTCGCTGGGCTCGCAAGGGGGCGCGCGAGCGCAATCGGCGCTCGACGACGCCAGCGGGGCCCTTTGACATTTCGAGGCTCGGCGCGGTGATCGACTATCGTCTGCGTAGTCGCGCTGCTGCCGCTGGATTGGTTGAGTGCGCAGCTCCGCGGCGAGTGGGCGCAGAGGCTCGGCAGCTGGATGACGCGCGTGCTCGGTTGCAGCGTGATCAGGACAACGCTCGCGTGCCTTATGGGAAGATGCGCAAGTCGCAGGCGGACATCGCGGCGGTCGAGGCTGGGCTCGCGGAGGCAAAGCGCGAGGCCGCGGCGCTGTGCGGGGCCCGGGGCGGCATCTGCTCCGACGCGATCAAGGGCAAGCTCGAGGCACTCAACGCCAACGGGGTCTCGGGCGCCGACCTCCTGCAGCGGCTCGCGGCCACGGTCGGCGCCGACGCGCTCGCCGAGGAGGCCAGGCAGCCCGAGGCCCCAGTGGCTGCTCCAGAGCAGCCCAAGCCCGCGGAGGTCGCTCCTGGGCCTGGCGAAGCAGGGGGGGGGAGCGCCCGGGCAGCAGGGCGCAGCAAGCGCAGTCGCGGCCGCGTTCGACGCGTTCATGGCCAACGATGACCCCGGTGGTTTTCTCAATGGCTGCGGCGACGAAGATGGGCGCAAGCGAGCGCGCGAGGCCCTCGACGTCCTTCGGGCTGCCGAGAAGCCGAAGGCCGCAGGGGGGCAGTCGCGGTTCCCAGCGTTGGTGGATGGCCCCCACCATCAACGCCAATGCACGCAGCAGGTTCGAGGGCATGCTGGGCTACGGCGACGCGCGCGGCAGCGACCTCACAGCGGTGCAAGAGACGCGCCTCTCGGCCGACATGTGCGACGAGGTGGCGGACAAACTGGCTCGCTCAGGGTGGTGTGCTCTTGCCGTTCCTGGCGTCGGCGTCTCCTCGGGCCATGCTGGCCGCGGAGGGTTGCTGCGGCTGGCGCCGACGTCGAGCGGCCTAGGCGTCTTCGAGGTCGGGCAAGATCAGATTCTCGTACCTGGGCGCGCGGCTTTCGCGCGCGTGGCTGGGCCCCCCCCTGGCGGGCCAGCCTGGTTCAACGTGTATCCCTATGTGAGCGAGGGCCTCTCCGAGTCCAACCTGGGCGTCCTCGACGAGATCGCGGGCGCGGTTTTTGTGGTCGCGGGGGGCTTCAACATGGGGCCGCGCGAGCTGGCCTGCGCGGGCTTCCTGGATGGTGTGGCTGGGAAGGTGGTCTCGCCGAGTGAGGGGGCCGTCGGGCCGTCGGGGCGCATCGTCGACTACTTCGTGGTCTCCGAGAGGCACCGTGGAGAGGCATCGGCCGAGGTGCTGCGCGGCTGGGGCCCGTCCCCTTACTTTCCTGTGCGCCTGCGGTTGGACGCAGGCTTCGTAGCTAAGCAGATGCATCTCATGCGCTGCTCCGAGAAGCTCCCTCCACCCTTGCCTCGGGCGTGGCGCAGCGAGGGTCCGAGGGCCGCGGCGACGCGTGGGCCAAGGCGCGCAGGGGCGTTGCGGAGACCACCGCGCTCCACGGCAAGTGGAATGTTTTCATCTACAATACCGAGTGGAACATCCCCGACGTGGTCGGGCTCAAGCACGACTGCGACTACTACGCGGGCAGAGCTTCTAGGCCCGGGCTGGCCACTGCGACAGTGCATAAGCCTGCGCCGCCGAAGCTCCCAACAGGGCTCGCGCCTGGGACATATTGGCCGAAGAGCGTCGCCGTTGCGCTGAAGGGCGCTGGCCAGATCGACTTCCTCTTGCGGCGGCTCCGAGCCAGCTGCGCGGCAAACGGCTAGAGATTTCCCACGATGCGCGGCGGGGGGCGCACTGGGCTAACATCGCCCTGCGTGGATTCGCGCAGTCTGCGGAGTTCATGGGCATCGACAAACTGCAGGCGGTCGGCTACGTGGCGGGGGCCATGGCTGGCAGGGTTGCCAAGCGCGGTGTCGACGACAGCAGGGATGGCTTCAATGAGTGGGTCACCGAGAACCACCTTGCAGGTGCGGGGGCCCTTCGCGCCCTGACCAAACCCTCCCGGGGCTGAAAGCCGCGGCTATCGAGCTGCGAGCAGGGGCCAGCGGCGCTCCCAGAGGCTGGAAGAGCCCTGGTGAAGGAGTGGTCAGGCTACCGGGGGATGGGGCGCCCCGAGCCGTCGGGCGACAACATGAGCGAGACCGACTTGTCCTGGCCCGACGACATCGGGGACCAGCTACCTCGGCCAACGGCGAGCGAGGTCAGGAAGGTCATGGCCTCGTTCAGGGAGACCTTGGGGTCGTCATTCGATTCGCCCAGGCCTCGCGAGCTCGGGGGCCTGGGGGCCGCGGCTCCCGAGCGCGAGTTCTGGCGTCAACATAGGAGTTTGTGAACGACAAGTTGCGCCTCGCAAAGCGCGAAGGGAAGGGGCCCGAGGGCGAGCGGGGGGCGCAAAGCGCCATGGCGACGCCGCCGCCGCCGGCGTCGGCCGAGGACGAGCAGGCGGCCCAGCGGGCCGCCAAGGAGCTGGCGGTGACGAGAGGGCCCGCGCGTTGGACGATGCGTTTTTCCCCCCCATCCATCATTGCGCTTTCATTTTGATCTCGGCGCTGCAGCTGGCCGCCCTTCGCCGCCGAGCTCGCGTTCGCCCCGGAGACCGACGGGGGCCTCCGCCCCATTGCTCTGCTGGGGGCCATCGTCCGTGTTCGCGGCTGGCTTCGCAGGCTGATTGCGAAGGAATTGGAGCTGGACCGCGACAGGCCACGCTGGCGGGCGAGCTCTGGGATAAGTTGCGACAGAGCGGTCTGGCAGCGGCAAGCTCGGGCCGAGTGGGTGCAGATTGTGGTGGCCGTCCATGGCGACCAGGACTGGGCGCCCGCCTCACGTTGGCCGCGCCTCAGCCTCGCCAGAGCGCTGCGGGGTCCCTGTGGGACAGCCGGGGGCCGTTCAACTGGGCGGTCAGCGCTGCCGCGAAGTGGGGGAAGGTCAAGGGCCTGCTCGGTGCTGCGGTGCTCTCGCCGAGGTGGATCGGGTGCAAGGTGGCAGGCATGCGCGAGCGGATCAGACCCGACTGCGAGAAGCTCGACCTGCTAGACCTCTCGCCCTGGCACTTTTAAGGTCCTCATCATGAACGTCAAAACTTGGCAGCTGCAGCAGCTCGCCAAACATGCGCACAATGACCTCATCCAGGGAGCCTTTATTCCGCGCGCTAGGCGCTGGATCAACAGCGGCAAGGGCAGCGCTTTCGAGGCCAGCAAGTGGAATACATTTCCCCGCGACGAGCGGGGCTACTTGACGTCGGTGGTGGTGCAAGGGCAGCGGGTCAACGACAGGAGGCGCTACGCGTCCCCTCGACGGCGGGGCGCCGTTCGCTAACGCCGAGCTGTTCTCCGGCGGTGCCCCGTTTGAGGCGGGGCGCTCGCCTGCTATTTCGGATGATCGACGGGGCCGAGCTGATTGGGCTTCCCATGCTGCTCGGGAACTCTCTGCCACCGATCGCGGCCTGGTTCGACGCGTCGTGCGTCGCGAAGGCTTGCTGGGGCGGGGTCGGGGAGCTACTGCCGCTGCCGCTTCTGCGTGGGGGGCGGCGCGGCGCTGGGCGCGGGCGGCTTTCGACGACTTCGGCGGGATCGGCGGGCAGGGCCTCGCGATCAAGAAGGTCAAGGGCCACGCCGCGATGAAGGGCGTCCTAGAGGGAAATATCACAAGGCGAGACACGAGGGGCAACGTGGGGGCGGACAGCTGCGCGAAGTTCGCGGCGACAGAGCTCCGCCCCCCGCCCAGCGTCAGGGCGGCAGGGGGAATCGGAGCCCTCGCGCTCGATGGGGTCGCCCACTGGATCGGCGCGGCGGGCGGCGAGGCAGCCTGGCTTCGCCGGGGCATCGACGAAAGCTACGAGGAGTGCAAGAAGGGCCCGCCCCTCTCTCTCACGCGCCACGAGACGATCAAGATCGCGAACGGTGGAGTGTACTGCGTCAAGTGCTTGCGCCTGGCCTTCGGCGCCAACGGCATCGAGAAGCTCTGCGGCCGCGCCTGCAACGAGAAGGCGTTCGCCCCTGGCGCCCGCGGGGCCAAGCAGAGGCGGCCTGCCTTAGCCGCGCCTGCAGCGGGAGCGGCCGCCGCGGCCTTTGCAGCGGCCGGCAGGCTGGAGGCCGAGGGCTCAGACGAAGATGCCGTGGAGGAGATGCGCGCCCCGGGGGGTTCCATGCAAGTGGTTCTGCCCCTCCCTGCCTCGGGGTCCTCTGAGGGCGCGGTCGCGGGATCTGGCTTCCAGGGAGTGACAGGGAGCTCCGCCGAAGGCCCCAGTGCCACCGACCGCATGCGTCACGCGCGCCCAGGTCAGCGCACCCCTCACGCGTTTCGCGGCCCCACGCGGAGCTCCACCGAAGGCCCCAGTGCCGCCGCTCGCATGCGTCACGCACGCCTATGTCGGTACATCCTTCACACGTTTTTCGTGGCCCACAGGGAGCTCCACCGAAGGCGCCATTGCCACCGCTCGCATGCGTCACGCACGCACATTTTGGTACGCCCCTCACACGTTTCGTGGTTCCATAGGGAGCTCGACCGAAGGCCCCAGTTTCACCGCCCGCATGCGTCACGCACGCCCATGTCGGCACACCTCTCGAACACTTTGTTGCCCCATAGGGAACTCCACCGAAGGCCCCATTGCCGCCGCCCGCATGAGTCGCGCGCGCCCCTTTCGGCGCCCCTCTCACACGTTTCGTGGCCCCGTATGGGGGCTCCACCGAAGGCCCCAGTGCCACCGCCCGCATGCGTCACGCACACCAAGGTTGGTACACGCGTCGCGCGTTTTCGTGGCCCACAGGGAGCTCGACCGGCGGCCCCAATGCCACCGCCCGCAGGCGTCCGTCACGCACGCCCATGTCGGCACACCTCTCACACGCTTCCTGGCCCATAAGGAGCTCCACCGAAGGACCCAGTGCCACCGCCCGCACGCGTCACGCCCACCCATGTCGGCACACCCGTAACACGTTTCGCGGCCCCATATGGAGCTCGACCGAAGGCCCCAGTGCCACCGCTCGCATGCGTCACGCACGCCCATGTCGGTACATCCTTCGCACGTTTCGTGGCCCCACAGGGAGCTCCACCGAAGGCCCCAGTGCCACCGCCCGCATGTGTCACCCACGCCCATTCCGGCACACGCCTCCTACGTTTCGTTGCCCACAAAGAATTCCACCGAAGGCGCCAGCGGCTGCGTTCGCATGCGCCCACCGCACCCATTTCGGCACACCCATCACACGTTTCGCGGCACCATAAGGAATTCTACCGACGGCCCCAATGGGTGCGTTCGCATGCGCCCACCGCACATATTTCGGCACGCCTCTCACGCGCTTCGTGGCCCCATCTGGAATTCCACCGTGTGCCCCAGTGGCTGCCTTCGCATGCGCCCACCGGACACATTTTGGCACACCCCTCACACGTTTCGTGGCCCTATAGGGTGCCCCCTCCCGAGTGCGGTGAAGACAACGACGGTATTCGCAACTGCGTATGGTTGGGTCTTTCGCCAGGGAAGGTTTGGTTTTGGATTGGCTGCACCAGGGGGTGTGCTTGGGGCCACAATTCCATCGAGCCGAGTCCAAAGGGATGCCTGTTCCACTGCCCCTCTTGCCCAGTTGTTCCCATACACAATCTTGCGATGTTGTATGGTCAGATTTTTTGTTGGAAGTGTGGGCGCCTGGGCCCCAAGACCCCCATTGGAGGTGGCAAACAAGGGTAAACCAACACGTGCGAGGAAAGGCCCAGCGTTAGCCCCGCTAAAACTCGTTTTGCGCCGTATTTGTGGATTCGATGCTAGACGCCTGGTCACGCAACCTCAGGGGGTCTCACGCGAGAGTGCCGACTTGACAGAGGGGGCGATTTCCACTTGTGTAGCTGCTGCACATTGCCATGCGTTTAACGTTTAAGCACAACCTCCTAATCAAGAACAACGGAATCGCGTTCCATCGGTGTAACAGATGGAAGGTCTAAAGACGAATATGCACGGCGCCCAAGTCAGAGCCACATTTTGGAAACGGCCCCTCCTGCACCCGCCCACTTGCTTGATTTGGCACAAAACGAACGTGCGTGGAGATAAGGCAAGAGCCCCATGTTGAAGAGGAACCGCCCTCGGCCAGTGTAACGGTCGGATGTTCGAAGATGCGTGCGCGCGGGGTTGAGGCGAGAGCCGAATTTTGAAATCGACCCTTCCCATTTTAAGGAGGAGGAGGAAGAGGAGAAACTGGAGGAGGAGGAGGAGGAGGAGGAGGAAAAGGAAATCGTGAGGGATGGGGCGAGGGAGAACGCTCGTGGGAGCGCGCGCGGAGACGGGAGGACGAGGAGGAGGAGGGATGAGCAGGAGGGATGAGGAACCCATCCACCTCCTGGTGCTGCTCCTCCTCTTCCTCGGCGGCGACGACGATGTCGGCCCGCAGGTGCGGCACTCTGGGGGCGGTCGCGCGGCGTCCGTGGACTGGCGCGACCGGCTGCTGGCGTCGTCGTCACCGCCGTCGTCGTCGAGGATATATGGGCGGTTGTTGATTGTTTTTTGTTAGTTTGTATTTGTTTGGTTTTCGTTTTGTTTGTGAGCCTTCGGCCTCCTTGGCCGCCCTCGTGGCTGCTGCTGGATCCGCTTCGAAAGTCTGGCCAGAACGCACCCCGCGGGGGAGACGGAGCAGGGAGTAGGGAGCAGGGAGGAGAGAGTATGGAGGATGCGGGGGGAGGTGGGAGGGAGGGAGGGAGGGATCACATCTCCGACGTCGTGCCATGTTTCATGTTTTAATCCCAGCGATTTGTCCGATGTCTCGAGCACCTAGGGGACCATTTCTGGGCCCTGCGACCATTAAACAGCTCTTCGCGACGAAAACCTGGCCAGGGGCCAGGGGGCATGTTGCGGCCCACGGCTTGAACACATCACGACGTCGGAGGTCTGGGGGAGGAGAGAGCAACCCGTAGGGAGGCTGAGGGAGGAGATGGGAGGCATGGCGGTGGAGGTAAGCAGGAGGGGAAAAAGCGTGTCAGAGATCTCCCTACGCGTATCCCGTCCCGTGTTTCGGATCCCCCGAGGCTGAACACCTCCAGGTCGTTCGTGCATGACCAGGCTCTCCCGATGGGAAAAACGGTGCGGCTTGAGACATTCGCGAACCTCGCTCTCCCAAGACGCCCCACAATCAGCCATCATTGCGGACCGCCCAGCAGGGCCTGGGGCTTAGACGTGATTGAAAACATTGAGGGTGCTTTGCCAATATCGACTTTTTGCCTTGTTTCTTATGCGACGTTTTGGTTTACATAGAGTCACCATTGTAATTCGTGATGCGTTCACTTATCTGTATATGGGTGCATGTATGTATGCATGCATGCATGCCTGCATGAATGCATGTATGCATGCATATACGTACACATGAATATCAACATATGTATGTATGCATGCATTCATGCATGTCTGTCTGTCTGTCTGTATGTATGTATGCATGCATGCATGCATGCATGCATGCATGCATGTATGTATGCATGCATGCATGTATGTATGTATGTATGTATGTATGTATGTATGTATGTATGTATGTATGTATGTATATATGTGTATACATGTATGTGTGTATGCACGTATGCATGTGTGTATGTATGTCTGTATGTATGTATGCATGCATGCATGTATGTATGCTTGCGTGCGTGCGTATATATATATATATATATATATATATATATGTATATATATAAGATGTGCGTATGTACGTGTATGTATGTATGTATGTAGGCCGGTAGGTAGGTGGGTAGGCATGTATACATGCATGTATGTATGTGTATATGGACATACGCATATATACACATATGGTCGCCCCCAAGATCTACCTTTTGGTGGGTCCTGAATTTCATTTGAAAGCCTTTTCAAAAGGATTCAGATTGAAAGCCTGTGCACATGGATTACAAGTAACATCCTTCACACAAGGATTCCTGTTGAAATCCTTTACACAAGGATTTCTATTGATGTCGTGTACAAATGGGGTTCCTAGTGAAAGCCTTTACAAAAGGATTCCGACTGGAATTCTCTACAAAAGGATTCCTATTGAAGTCCTTTACACAAGAATTTTACTTGAAAACCTTTTCAACATGATTCCTATTGAGAAGCAGGAGCACATGATTTCATTGTTTTTTCTTGTTTTTCTGGTTTGGTCGTTGCTTCCCTCCCTTTCCTTTCCTCCTGCTCCCTGCCTGCTGTTTCCGCCTGGCCCGTCGTCTGCCTGCCCGCCCGCCCCGCCGGCCCTGGCCTCCCGCCTGGTCGTTCGTCGTCGTCTGCCTGCTTCTCCCCTCCTCGTCCCCTTCCGCTGGACCGCGCAGCCTGCCCAGAACCAGCGTGGCGGCATGTAGGGCTTCGGCATGTGGGGCCAGTTTTGCGCCCCGAGGCGTCTTTTGACGGCCTTGAAAGGTCGGCGACGGCCCCTTTTTTTTGACTGAGCTCTCTGGGGCCTCCTAGAGCCTGTTGGAGCCTCCCGAGGGCCCCAAGACGGCCAGGACGCCAAGCGAGAGCAAGGCTGCCTCGTGGCCCCGTTGCAGCCTTCGTGGCCCCCTCGCTTTGGACCGCAGCGAGCTCGGCCGCCAAGTGGGCAGCCAATGTGCTCAATGTCCATCCGAGTCCCGTTGGTCGGATTTGGAGCCGTTCGGCCTGGCGGCCGATACGGCTCAGACGCCGAATGGGTCCAGAAGGGCACCCTGTGACCATCGTCATCAAGTTTTTTCCTGCCGCCGACCCTGCGATCTTGTGTCGGTTGTTCCCTCGCGTCTGTCCAGGCCAAGCCAAAACAACGATAGCCTTCAGACCTGAAAAACCAGAAAATCAAATGAAATCATATGTTTTCCTGCTTCCCAAACCAGAAAACCGGAAACACTAATGACATCACAGGTTGTCCCGCTTCCCAACCAGAAACACAAAAACATGAAATCTTATGTTCTCCTGCTTCTCAATAAGAATCCTTTTGTTGTAAAGGACTTCGATAGGAACCCTTCTGTGGAGGATTACATGCGGAATCTCTTTTGGAAAAGCTTTCGCTAGGAACCGTTCTGTAAAGGATTTCAAATCGTGTGCAAAAGGGTTCCTAGTGAAAGCCTTTACAAGAGGATTCGGATTGGAATCCTTCACAAAAGGATTCCTACTGAAATCATCAACAGAAGAACTGATTTGAAATCATTTTCCAAAGGTTTCCTATTGAGTAGCAGGGAAACATGTGATTTCATTGTTTCTTTATGGCTTTTCGGGCTTGGGAAGCAGGAGCACCTGTGATGGCATAGTTGTTTCTACAGTTTTCTTATTTGGGAGCTAGATATTACCAAACGGGCTAAGCCAAAACAACGATGGCCTTCAGACCAGGAAAACCACAACAACGAATGGAATCACCGGTTTTCCTGCTTCCCAAACCAGAAGAACCAGAAAAACAATGACATCACACGTGATCCTGCTTCCCAAACCACAAACAAACAAACAATGAAATCTTATTGTTTCTGCTTCTCAATAGGAATCCTTTTGAACAGGCTTTCAATTACTTGTTCGTGAAGGATTTCGCTAGAAATCCTTCTGTGGAGGATTCCAAGCGGAATCCTTTTCGGAAAAGCTTTCGCTAGGAACCGTTCTTTAAAGGATTTCAAATCGTGTGCAAAAGGGTTCCTAGTGAAAGCCTTTACAAGAGGATTCGGATTGGAATCCTCCACAAAAGGATTCCTATTGAAATCCTTGGCACAATAATTTGTTTTGAAAGGCTTTTCAAAGGGATTCCTATTGAGTAGCAGGAGCACCTCTGATTTCATTGTTTTTTTTTTCTGTTTTTTTTCTTTAAAAGTTCTGGTTTGGGAAGCAGGAGCACATGTTTTTCTTGTTGTTTTTTGGGGGCGGGTATCTTCTGGTTTGGGAGCTAGATGTTGCCAAACGGGCAAAGCCAAATCAGCGATAACCTTCAGACCAGAAACACAAACAACAACTATGTAATCACAGGTTTCCCTGCTCCCCAAACGGGAAAACCAGAAAAGCCAGTAACATCTCAGGCTTTCCTGCTTCCCAAACCAGATATATAACAACAGACTATGGAATCACAGGTTTTCCTGCTTCTCAATAGGAACCCTTTTGAAAAGGCATTCAAACAAAGTTCTGGCGTAAAGGATTACAATCGAAATCCTTCTGGGGAGGATTACAATCGGAATCCCTTCTGGAAAAGGCTTTCGCCAGGAACCGTTCTGTAAAGGATTTCAATCGGAATCCGTTTGTAAAGGGTATAGATAGTCAGTTTTTAGTGAATAGTGTTACTTGGGTCCCGTTTGAAACGACATTCCATAGGAATCCTTGTGAAAAGGCTTTCACATGAAATCCTTGTGTAAAGGGTTTCAATAGGAATCATTTTGTGGACAGTTCAGTAGGAATCATTTTGAAAAGGCTTTCAATCGGAACCCTTCTGTAATGTATTACAATACACACGTTTTGTAAATGATCCCAATCCGAACGCTTGATGAAGCATATCAATGCCGACAAAAGGATGAGGAAGAAAGGAGGAGGAGGAAGAGGAGGGGAAGACTGGAACAGGGCATGGGCATGGTAGATCTTGGGAGGGGGTGTGAGCACGCACACACACACATCTATATTTATATGCATGTATGTGTATGGATTTATGTATAGGTATGTGTATACGTATGTCTGCACGTACGCACGTACATATGTATGTATGCACGCATGTATGTATGTATGCATGCGTGCATGTATGCATGCATGCATGTATGTGTGCGTGTGTGCATGTATGCATGTATGCATGTATGCATGTATGCATGCATGCATGCATGCATGCATGCATGCATGTATGTATGTCTGCATGTATGTATATGCAATGTAATGTACTGTAATGTAATGTAATGTAATGTAATGTAAATGTATTGTATTGTAATGTAATGTAGTGTAATGTAATGTAATGTAATGTAATGTAATGTGATGTGATGTGATGTGATGTGATGTGATGTAATGTAATGTAATGTAATGTATGTCTGTCTGTCTGTCTGTCTGTCTGCATGCATGCATGTATGTATGTATGCATGTATGCATGCATGCATGCATGCATGCATATATGTATGTATGTATGTATGTATGTATATATGTTTGTATGCATGTATATGTGTGTATGTATATATGTATGTGTGTGTATTTATGTATGTGTGTGTATGTATGTATGTATGCATGTATGTATGTATGTATGTATGTATGTATGTATGTATGTATGTATGTATGTGTGTGTATGTATGTATGTATGTATGTATGTATGTATGTATGTATGCATGCATGCATGCATGTATGTATGTATGTATGTATGTATGTATGTATGTATGTATGTATGTATGTATGTATATGTGTGTTTTTAGATGTGTATACATACACGCATATATGTGTATGCTCCCCAATCAGAGCTTGCCTCTGTAGGGGTCCTAGCGGATTCATATGGTTAGGTGAGGTGGGGCGCCGATTTCGGCGGCCCGCCCGGGTGCCCGGGTGCCCGGGTGCTTTATATAGCAGTATTGCTCTATAGTTTTATAGTTTTATAGCTTTATAGCTCTATAGCCCTATAGCCCTATAGCCCTATAGCCCTACAGCCCTATAGCCCTATAGCCCTATAGTCCTATCGCCTTATAGCCTTATATCCTTACAGCAGCCCTATAGCCCTACAGCCCTATATCCCTGTAGCCCTGTAGATCTAGAGCCCTATGGCACTATAGCCCCAGAGCCTTATTGCCCTATAGCCCCATAGCCCCATAGCCCTATAACCCTAAAATGATTCGGATTAGGGTTTTTCTCCGGTGTCATATGGTTAGGTTAGCTTCATCTCCGATTTCGGCTGCACGCCTGGGTGCCCGGGTGCCCGGGTGCCCAGGTGCCCGGGAGGCGCGTCGCCGATTTCGGCGGCCCGCCCGGGTGCCCAGGTGCCCGGGTGCCCCATAGCCCTATATCCCCTTAGCCCTATAGCACTACTGCCCTATAGCCCGATAACCCTATAGCCCTATAGTCCTACAGCCCTACAGTATAGCCTGATAGCCCTCATAGCCCTATAATCCTATAGCCCTATAGCCCTATAGCCCTATATACATATAGCCCTATAGCCCTATAGTCCTACAGCCCTATAGCCCTATATCCCTCTAGCCCTATGGCCCTATAGCCCTATAGCCCCATAGCCCTACAGCCCTACAGCCCAATGGCCCTATAGCCCGATAGCCCTATAGCCCTATAGGCCTATAGCCCTCTAGCACTACAGCCCTATAGCCCTGTTGCCCCATAGCCCTATAGCCCTATAGCCCTTTGGCCCTATGGCCCTATAGCCCGATAGCCCCATAACCCTATAGCCCTATAGCCCTATAGCCATACATAACGGAACATATTATGATTGTGTGTTTCTTCAGGTATCACATGTATGTACGTACGTATGTACGCATGTCTGTATGTCCGCCTGTCTGTCTCTGTGCCACCATACATGCATGCATATGTGTGTGTATGCATGCATGCGTGTATGTATGTATATGTTTAAGACTGTTTGAATGTATGGATGAATTAATGTGTGCATGTATGTATGCATTAATGCATGTACATATGTACGTATTGATGTATATATGTAGGTACGTCTGCTGATATGTATGTACGTACGCAGGTATGTATGTATGCATGTATGTATGTATGGATGCATGCATGCATGCACGTATGTATATGTATATGTATATGTATATGTATGTATGTATGTATGTATGTATGTATGTATGTACGTATGTGTATGTATGTATGTATGTATGTATGTATGTATGCATGCATGCATGCATGTATGTATGTATGTATGTATGTATGTATGTATGTATGTGTGTGTATGTATGTATGTATGTATGTATGTATGTATGTATGTATGTATGTATATTTGTATGTATGCATGTATGTAGGTATGCATGCATGCATGCATGTATGTATGTATGCATGCATGTATGTATGTATGTATGTGTGTATGTGTGTATGTGTGTTATGTATGCAAATGCGCAGATATGTATGTATGGATGTACGGCCCGTGGCACACCTGCCTGTTGCCTTTCCGTGTAGCCCAGCCAGTTGTTGGACCCCATTCGCCGCACACCAAGCAAGTTGTATTTCCGTTGCTATTGCGCTTCATGCGTTCTTGCATTTCACCTTGACTCCTGCCTGACGCCCCTTTATGGGGTGCCGTGGGAAACTAAGAACCGTCCCCACCGGTTTTAATAACATCGACCGCCTGGGGCGGTCGCAGGCAGCTGCTGAAGCCAGTCCACGTTGGTCTCCACATGCCGCAGGGGTAGCCCAGGACGGTTTCCAAACTTACACTTCAGGTATTTCCAAAGGGGGTCGTAACTACGAGGGTCGCCAGCTCCTTCTCAAGATCGAGGTTTGAGGATCAAGAAGATTTTGAACGACGCTTGGTGCTTTTTGGTGCTCTGGGGGGTTCGGGGGTGGGGGTCCTGAGGGGACCTTCCCCTCGAGAAGTTGGCGACCTTAGTGGTGAGGTGACCCGCCGGACGCTCCTGGCGTTGCCTCTGGCGCATTCCCTGGCGCGCTCTGCGCGCCAGGGACGGGTGTCCACCGCCGATCCAAGAAATCTTGACAGACCTCCGACACTTCACGTTTACACGAATCCTTCTTGTCGAAACAACCGCGTCGGGGCTGAATGTCCTCGAGGTGCACCCTTCGCGTAAACGGCGCAGCGAGCTCATGGTGCCGTCGTGCGCCTGGGCCGGCCTGCCCGTCCTCAGTGCGATCCATAGGGATCGTTCGCATTTTTGTGGAGAGAGGGCCTACCCCGGTATCATGCGCAATATTATGCAATAGCCTTTGTGGGTTCTAAATGTTTCTCCCGATGTTCCCAGGCTCCAGCATACAAGCGGTTTTCCATTTGAACATTTTGATGACGTCAATGAAAACGACGATGAATGTCGATGGCGATGATGATGTTGAGGATGCTATTGATGATGCGGTGATGACGATGATGAATCTGGTGGTGATGATGATAATTCTCCTGCGATCCCTCCAGGTCGCGGTCGCTCAGGTGTCACCTACCTGCCCGAAAATCATTCAAATCAGTTCCCATACCCCTCCTGGGTCCTCTCTGGCCGTTTCTTCGAGATGCGTCCAGCCATGGCCACGAGGGACCACCATGAGGCCCCACAAGAGGAGGGACACGTCAATTTGCGCAATCCTAGGCCTTGTCGCCCTTCTGCCTCATCGAGTTCATGTGTTTGATGCTGTATTTTCGTTGTATCTTCTATTGTGTTACTTATGCCTCTTATTGTCGGTTTGCATGTTTCCAGGTTCCTTGTGGATTTGTCCTCTCCGCATCTAGCACAAGGGGTTGCTACTGAATCTAGCTTTGGAGGGGTACCCTGGTGCTCTGTGTGTCTGGGCTTTCCACCTTGGAGTGCTCTTCCATCTTGGTTGTCTCTTTGGTGCCTTGGGCCTTCGGCGAAGGGGCGCACGCTCTGGACCCACCCTCTCGTGGCCACTTCTGGACTGCATGCTGCCCCCGCGCTGTCCACCCAACCAGACGCCTGGCCAGTGCAGACAGCGGACTCACCCATGTCTTCATTCGGTGAATGTTCATCTTGCTGTATGTATGTATGTATGCATGTCTTGGGTTTCATTTAGGCGCTGCCAGGAATTTTCTGCCGATCTCTACCATGTTGTGGATATTGCGGTCGGCGTTCCGGGGGAGCGCGCTGATTTCTGCGAGGTCCAGGGCCCCTGAGCGGCCCCAGACCCACGTGTTCCCCGCTCTGGCCCATGCGAACAGCGCCGAGGGCGAGAATTTAGGCCCGCGCGCATGTGTATTGCTGGAGTTTCATGTGCTCCTGAGCTCTAGCCTACATTCGTTCGGTTGTGCGCCCTTCTCCAGCAGCCTGCTTTTCACTAACAAGATTCCGATCACCTTGGCATTTCAATGCAATGGTGTGCTTGTCTGTGGATGGTCTGCTTTTTTTGCGGTCATGTGCATAACCCACGATCGGTTGCCCGGACTGTCACTGTCTCCTTGTGCAGGGAGCGAACTTCTTCCCCAGTTCGTATATGCCTTTCCTTTCTACGACGACTTTGCGATCTTCTCCAAGTTACAGGATACCTTGACATCATGCTTCCTGTGACTTCGTTCGCTTATGTTCCTAATATTGCCTTTCGTGGTATTCGTGATGCTCCTCTCCTTTTCCCAGGTTTCAATATACTATTGTTTGTTCCCGATCTGCAATGCACAGTGCACGATGTACCTTTTGACTTTAATGGCCAGTGACTTGCTGTACTCTTTGTGGGTATTGTTGTCAGATGCTGGTTGAGTCACCAGGGGACGTCTACTATTTCCTTGTGTCCAGGTTTTGAACCCAATATCGGTTGGTCCTGATGTACATCTACGCGCGCGCGCGATCCGCAAAGGGCTCTTGCGGGTCCTGCTGGGCGGTGGCGGCCGTGGGCGCGCTCGAGATGCACGCGGAGGCCCTGCACGGGCGCACGGTGCGCCTCTCCTACGAGGAGCTCCTCTCCCCCCCCCCTGCCGCCTGCTGCTCCTCCTCTAGATGTTCGTTTTGGGGACCTTCCTGCGGCCCACCTGACGGATCTGTTCGATTGCGAAGGCCTTGCGGCCCGTGCCGCCGACCCTGAAGGGGCACGACGACAACGGCGGCGGCGGCGGCGACAACGACGATGCTTACGTGGGTCAGAGTCCTCATGGATGCTTCTTGGGGTCTCTTCGAAGCGCACTCGGAGGCCTCTGGGGTCTTGGGAGCCTCTTGGGGGCCTCTCGGGGCTTCCTGGGGGCCCCTTGGGTGCCTCTTGGTTCCTCCTGGGAGCTTCTTGGTGCCGAGGGCTCGAAATGTCCGTTCTGGTCCCTCGTCTTGGCACCCTCTTGGAGCCGTCATGGGGGCCTCTTGGGCCGTCTTGGAGGCGTCTTGGGCCGTCTTGGGCCGTTTGGGGTCCCTCCTGGAGTCCGGCGATCTGGGGGGCCTCTTGGGCCGTCTTGGAACCTCGGGAAGTGGAAGAGCCGAAATGCTTCGAAAACCAATGGAATATTTGTGATTTTTCTTCCTGGGGCCCCCTTGAGGTGCTCCTGGAGGCCTCTTGGGGCGTCTTGCAGGGCTCTTGGGCCGTCTGGAGGCCGTCAAGGCGTCTTGGGCAGATTGTTCGGCGATTCGGGGCCCTCGTGGACCGTCTTGGGGGCCTCTTGGGGCACCCTTGGCCCGTCTTGGGGGCCCTGGGACCTCTCGGGGGGGAGTCGTATCTGACCCGGGACCCCTCCAGGGACCCCCCCCCCTGAACCCCTCCCCGGCCCCCCCCCCTTCCCGGCGGGGCAGGGATCAAAGGGAAGGGGCTTCCCTTCGAGTCAATTACGACGTTGCTCAATTTCGCTGTGGCTGGCGCGCTTGAGGGGGAGGGCCCAGGGAAGAGGGAGAGGGAGCGGCGACGGGCCCAGCGCTTGAGGAGGAGGGCCCAGGGAAAGGGGGGGAGCGGCAACGGGCCCAGGGAAAGGGGGGGCGCAGGGAAAGGAGACGACAGAGACGACGACTAACGAATGACGGAGACGACGACTCGAACGGACAAGCCCCTCACACACGCCGACAGGGTAGGCGGATTCTAGTTCGAATCTAGTTTGTTTGCATCGGCTCTATAGTCTGCGAAAACAAGTTGGAAATTTGGGTGTGCATAGTACACAAGATGGCAATTGCATGCACGCAGTATCCAAGACAGTCACATGCAGTCACATTGGGCGCTGCACCCACGCCGAGCCGACGTGGGCCAACAAGTAGAGTAACTTTGGGCGATGTTTGGCGCTCGTGGGCGGAGGACCTTCCGTGCTCGAACCACCTTGAGACTCTCCGGCCCATAACTTCGTACTATAATGAGTGATTGTCGGAGGGTCTCAACATCTTTATACATGCTACAAAATTAACCAGGTGAAGCCCGATGGCGGTCTCAAGCGGTCCAAGAGGGTTTCAAAGTACACCGAGACCCTCGACGTTGAGCACATCCGCGAGTCTCACGCGGTCTCCATGTGCCACGAGACCCCCGGCGCGGGGCGCATTCGCGCGTCTCACGCGGCTTCAAAGAGCCACGCATTTCTCGGCGCCGAGCACATTCACGCGTCTCACGGGGTTTCAAAGTGACACGAAACCCTCGGCGCTGAGCCCACTCACACAGGATTTCAAAATGCTAATGTCTCGAAGTGCCCCGAAACACTTCGGCGACGAGCACACCCGTGCGTTTCACAGGATCTCAGAGTGCCACGGACCCGCGGCGCCGAACGCATCCGCGCGTCCCAGATGGCTTCAAAACGCCACGGAACCAAGCGTGGCGCGGCACGACTGGGCACATGTGTCGCTTCTTGTGTCCAAGAGCCACGTGTCTTAATACAGCTGATACCCCTAGCGTATTCGCAAGTCAGGAAAGCGCGCAAGCATGCCATAACGCACGCTCGCAACAAGCAAGCAAGCATGTATGGTTTGAGATGACGATGGCAACTAGTACAAGCGGAATCCTGATGATGACGCCGCAGAGGATGTGGGCCCGACGCGACTTCGGAATCACTTTCCAAACGGGTCTCCTTTGTTTGTAGCACGACCCGACCTCGATTCACGGTCGACGGACATTCGACGCAGCATCGACGCATAAGTAATGCAAGTGGCTCCAGGACGGTCCCCAGAACGAACATATAACCCTCTCTTCTTCTGCTGCGGCTGTTCGTCTATTTAGTTACCCCGGCGTTGATCGAAACGAACCCCGCGCCTGGGCGCTCGCACTGATAAGAACAGAAGAGTGCGCGCGTGGGCACAGGAGAATAGTCGAGCAGTGCGTGCGCAACAGGAGTGATCATAATGTCAGGTCAACGGGCGAAAAGTGGAGTAGCCCGTAAGGGCCTAGAGGTGGGCACAATTGTAAGGTTTCGCATCACCTGCCACTTGACCTGAAGCATCCCCCCCACACCTCTGATCCTTCTCTTCCCGCCCTCGTCGATCGAGGTCCCTGCATTCGGGCCGATCGTTTGTTCCAATCCCGCGTTGTTCTTCCACTGCGAAGGCCCTGGGGCTCGTGCTGCCGAACCTGAAGTCGGGGGTGATATGCTAGTTGTGCCGCGAAATGGATTGACCTGCAGGATACGGACCTGTTCCGACCGATCTGTAACATCCAAACTGCGCTGAAACATGGGCAAATGTCATGGTTTGGGGATTATTTCGACGATGTGATACTGAAACATTTTGCGTGTGCCGACCTGGCGAGTGACGTCAGAACGCGCCATAGTACGAGTGTAATTAATCAGAGCATCTGGGGCCCCCATGCCCCGGCCAAGCAGACCGCGTCGTCGAGACGACAAGCGCGTGCGTTTTATGGTGCCCCAGCGGCCGAAGTCGCCGCCGCTGACCTGGCTCTGAGAACTGAAATGCCGCCCGCGACGCCCTCGTGGGAAACAGATTTCGGGCGCGCGGGCAGCGCGCGAGATGTGCAAAGGGGGGATCGCAAAAGCTCATGCGTTTGCCCTGCCCCCATCGAATACATGAATGAGCCATATCCGATCAACTTGTACGCGAAATTATTGAGCTTGTGCACGTGAAGACGCGGATCCAGAACGTGGGCGTCGGTGCCGAGAAGTTCCCGGAGCCGCCTTCATGGGTCAAAATGATTACCTTGGCTCAGGCAATGGCCCCGAGATGTCGGTTTTCCCTTGATCTCCAGACGCGCTTGCAGTCCACGTTTGGAGACGGGCCTGGCCACGGCTCGAGCAAACCGAAAATGGCCAAGATTCCGAAGCGTGCTGGCAAAGAAGAGCTTCCTATATCCAGCGGGATGGCGACCGAAGGGGGTATGTCTGGCCAGGCGAGCTACGAGCGGCCGTGGTCCAGGACTTGGTCGCCGCCTGGGCCGCGAGCTCAACGGTGGCGCTTTTTGTTTGGAGCCGTTGAAGGTGGTTCCGCGGAAAGCCAATGCAATTTGTTGTTGGTAGAGTTTGGTTGCGGTGAACGCAGCGAACCAGGGCGGCCGAAGCTTATGCGTGGGACAGCCGGGGCTCGCGCAGAAAGGGCCCAGTGAGGTAGTGAGATCGACCGGAGAGGATGATATCCCAACCGAAGCGGGACTAGAAATCGCTGTGCGATATCTCTAGGGGGAGGCTAGAAAGCATGCTGCCCCGGGGGCCTCTACGCCGCGCGCGGGGGGGGGGGGCTCTGGCAGTTTGTGAACGAGGCCATCTACGATCGGAGAAACAGATCTTACTGCCTTGAGAGGGCTGTCGGGAAGGCGAGTTCAGGCTCTGCCATTGATTTGGCCCTTGAGGGAATGATCGCAATTTGTGCTTGAGCTGAAGGGCGCGGCGCGCGCTTGGAGCGGGCCTTTTAGCGCCGGCACAGGCGCGACCCGCGCGTCGGATTTGTTTTCCTTCTTCTTCTTCTTCTGCTTCCTTTCCTCTGGCTGAGCACAGGTGAACAGCTTGGACAGTGGCTGCGAATTCTGGTTTCTGCAACACTTTTTATCCGTGATTTCCAAGTCGTGCGACCGGAGTCGCGGGCATGTCATGGCTAGGGGTGAATGGCAATGTGGCGGAGGATTCGCTGATGGCGCGGTGCGTGCGATTCATCGTGGGTTCCCACGCGTTGCGCATTAGGCAGTGCATGTTGCGCCTGTTAAGATTGCATGTGCGTGCGCAGTCGTTCCAGCGTCAGCGGCGCTGCCTTCTCTCCGCGCCCCGCCCCAGCTTCGGGCCCGCCTGCCAGTCCCCGCGACGCGCCCCCCCGCCGCGCGCGGCGCGATCGCGCGGGGCCCGCTATTGGCGGTTGCCTGCCGTCTGAGGACACGTCGCGCATCTTTTGCGTTCGCTGCAACTGCATCTGTGGTGCCATGCTGGAGCAGGGGATCGAGTGCCCTCTCGCGCCCCGGGATGACGCTGGATGGAAGGGCATCCTTTCGAAAGCCAAGAGTGATTCAGAAGTGGATATCCGACAGCCCCTGTGAGCAATGCGGGAGCATGTCGAAGCTGCCGACGGGGCCTTATAAGCGGTCCCATCCTCCGCCAGAGGTGCGATCCAGGATGCCTCCTGAGGAGACGGAACCGACGGGGTTCGACGAGCTCGAACCAGCTCCTCTATAGGAACGCAGCTCCTGTTGGGCGAAGGGTCGAAGTCGCCCGGGCACTGGCGCCTGGCGCCGCGCCCCCACTTCGTGCTCGATGCGTGGTTGGGCGCCTCGACGGCGGAAGGAAATTCGCCAGGCGAGCGTTTCGGGCGCTGGAAACTCCAAGCCGAACCGTCCCAGATGTACGTGCCCATGGACACGCGCGCTCAGGTGACTTGGTCTGCTCAGAAACCTACGGGTGCCAGGAAAGAAACTATCGATGATCTAATCGAATGGGTCAAAGTTAGGGCCGGCAATGTCTATGCGCCCCGCAGCTTTGCGCCCGGATATTTCACTGGGCAGGCCCCTCGGGCAGGAGGAGTCCGCCGCACTTCAAGCGAGCGCCCTGGCTGACGGGGGTGCCGGAAGGCAGCGGCGTTGTCCAGGATTACCTTGCCTCTGCTGTCTCTCTTGGGTGGAATTCGTTTTAGGGGCCGCCCGAACTGGCTGCGGGGGCCCGCCCCATCGAAGATTCAGTCGACTAGTGCGAGCTCTCGTGATGCATGGGAGTGAAATCGCATCCAGAAGAGGCCGAAGCACGTTGGGCGCCCAGATTCAAGGCCCGCGCTCAGTTTGAGGAGTCGCGAGGGCGCCGCGGCAGAATTTGCGCCCTGAATCCGAGCCGCGCGCGCCCTCCCTGAGCGTGGAAATTGGCCTCCCAGTTAACGCGAGCAAGGAGATCGATGCGCGGATTGAGTCTCCAATGAACGCCCGCCAGGGCAGGTTCGGAGAAGCGGCGTTTGACGGGGTTGACCCTGCTGAGCGGCCATTTGCGCGGCGCGCGCGCGTCGACGGGGGCCGCCCCGAGAGGGCGAGCGCTGGGCCTCCGCCAGCGGCGCCGGCAACGCCGCCGTCGGGGCAGTCTCAGTTCAATTGGGCGGAACTGATGCACCCCAAAGAAGTGGGCCCCCTGCTTGTTCGGATTCGTTATCTACGAGCTAAGACGGGGCCTCGAACAATCGGCGAGCGAATGGGGGCGCGTCAATGAGGCCTGCGTTGCCGGCCCGAAGAGGGCGCCCTTTGCGGCTGGCGCTGCGCGGGGGAATCTCCCGTATCTCGCCGCCGCGGGAGCCGAGGCCGTTGCGACAGATGAGCGGGGCAGATCCCGAGTGCGTTGAGCTGGGCCGATCGATGGAGGCGCCCAATCGCCAGAAAAGCGGGCGGGGCGCCCCAGGGCGTGCACCTCCTGGGCAGATTGCCAGTGAATTTGGGTCTCCGTCTGAGGCCGCGATGCGCGGCGCGGGGAGTTCCGGGCCGTCGGGTTCTGCTGTTCAGGAAATGTCGCACTTGATCGAACCGCTTCCTTGACCGTTGAGTCACAGGGGGAAGATGCCGAAAGGGCCGCTGGTTCGTCAGAAGAGTTGTTGCCTTGCGGACCGGGCGGGCCTGTCGATGTCGGCGGTGGAGTCGGTCGCGGCGGCGCGCCTCCCGCGCGGGGCGGGCCGCCGGGCCCGCTGGGCGACGCGGCCGGGGGGCGAGGTGGTGCCCCGCAAGGCGCGGGCCCCGGAGGCGATGGTCCCGGAGGCATTTGCGGCGGAGACGACCGGCGACGAGCCCCCCTGGGGGCCGCCCAGGGTTCAGCGACCTGCCCGACATGGAACTTCGCGCGCGCGGGCTCGGGGCAGCGAGGCAGAACCTCTTCGATGTCGATGCGAAAGGGGTGCAGAAGCTGCCAAATTTCAGAGCGCGTGTGACCCGATCCCCGAGATTCGCAGCCAAGCTGATCACGTGTATCGCGTTCACGAATAGCCCGGAAAATGTAGGGGATGCAACGCGTCTGCGGCGTCTTCCGATTTGCCGGGGCAGATCCCCAATGCTGGACAATTATATTGTTGTGGCGCGCCACCTCGGCCGCGACATTTGCGCACGCGCGGCGGGGGCGGGCGCTCGACTCACTCCTGGCTTCTGCAAGAGAGGAAGTCGAGATAACGCCAGGCAGCGAAGGGAGTCGCCCTCGAGGTTGTGGGCGACTCGTTTGGCGCGCGAAGGTCGTCGCCGGGGGCGCGAATGGGCAGGGCGCTTCTCCGCGGCCGACAGTTACTTCTTGCGGAGCAGCGACGATGCATGTTTTAGACGGAGCAGCGCATTATAAGGTGGGAACGTTCTTCGACGATCGTGCGTATTACGATCGGACGCCAGTCGCCAGCTCGCCGTGCAGTTCGCGAGCCCGAGTGGGCTATGGAATTGCGGCGGCGAGATGCCTGGGCACGCGGCCAAGGATGCTCTCGTGAATGACGAAGTCCAAATCGTGATCGCCGCAGGCGACAGACTTTGATCGACGGAATAGCGTTGCACCTCGACCATTGTAGTCTCTGCGTTTCAATTGTAGGAGGCAGCGCGGAATGTTGGGGCGCTCTATGAGTGCGAGGACTGCGATGGATGCAAGAATTGTGTGCTGGGTGGCCCAAGTGCGGCCAACCAGATGCGTTGTGTTCAGTGTTCGACGGAGTGCCTCTGTGTTATGAGATCCCGATTTCCGAGGTTGGCATTTCGGGCTGGAGAGCGGTGGCGTGTCGAGTGCGATTGCGAAGTGAAGGTCGGCCGCGGCTGATATCACCTTCGCGCTGCGGTCGCATGGCGGGCCATCTTTGCGCCCCGCCTTGGTTTCGACGCCGGGCCCGGCGGCGGCGGCGGCGTCGCGGGGGCCGGGGGGTCAGCGGTGACGTCCGCTGCCCTGGGGGGGGGCGTCGCTGCGAGCAACGCCGTCGCCTTTTTCTGGATGGGGCTAGTCGGCGATGACGTCCCGTCGCCCGTTAGTCAGGCCGACCCGCGCGCGGATATCGAGGTGCCGGATGCCCCGGACCTCCCGCGTAAAGCGTTAGACGCGGTCAAGAGTCGTAGCGCGAGGCATTGTCTAGTGGGCGACGCTGGCGACGGAAGTGGGGCTTCCACAGTGCGACGTGGGCCCGGCGAGCGAGCCGCGCACCCCGGCGCCCCCCCTTCCGGACCTGGCTGCGAGGGGCGCCTCGGTGCCGCGCCTTCCGTCCACAGGCGTGGCGGAGTTCCTCGTTTGCCTGCGCGCGACGTAGTCTAGTAGCGCGGGGGCCGTTCGTGTCGGACCGAGTCCCATTGGGAAGTGCAGTAATCATCGCGCTGCTGGCGATGGAGAGCCCGCCGCACTCGGATTGGGGCGGGCGACTGGGCCCCGTTGTTCTCGCTCTCTGAACCCAACTGAGACTGATTGCACCATGGCAACTAGACGATCGGGCGCGAACGGCCGTGGTCGCGAGAGATTCCGAGGACGAGCTGACTGCCGTAGAGAAAATCACATGGATAATATCCGGGATCTTGAAACGTTCAGGGCGTCGGTGCCGGAGACCGCGCATGGGGCGGCGTAGGAAAGAAATTTGAATGCCAATTCGCTGACGGGCGCGTGTGATCGACGTGGTTGAAGTCAAATTGCAGTTTTCGCTTGGGGGGCCGAGGGCCAATCCCGCTGATCGCCGCTCCTCTGGGGCTGGCTCGGCGGCTTTGCTGGGGCCGCGGGCGGCGGCCCTCCGTCGGTTCTGGCGCTGCTGGAGCTGGGGGCGCACCTTTTCAGCGTGATCTTCCGGGGCTGCAGGCGTCTTCCCCGTCGACTCCGGCGCAGCTGGCGCTGGGCGCGCGCCTGCTCAGTCGGATGGCGACGTGGGTGTGGTGGGCGATCCAGGGAACGTCTCTGTTGCGGTAATCGATGGATGCGCTTTCCTTGCTGGCGAGGAGCGCGTATTCAGCGCCCGTCGACTGACCTCCGAGCCCGTTGCCCCGGCCCAACTCAAGGTCAAACTTCGGGGCGCCCTGGCGAGGAAGCAGTAATTCGAGCAGGAGGCAGCAGACCATGGGGCGGAGCTGTGGATTGTCGAGGAAGCGCGAATCGCCGTGGATGATCGCGCCACCGAAACCTTTCGCAGGGGCAAAATAAAGAAGGTCCTTGCGGAGGGATGGCCGAAGGTGAACGAGTTAGAGGTAGATGACGCGCTGTCGGCGGCGAACATAGCCTCGCATGACGGGCCGCTCGAGGTTGAGTCTCGAAGCGGGGCGAGTCCTAGGGGGCAGATCGCCGAATTGCAGCGAGGAGAAGGTTGCGAGTCATGGAGAAATGAAGAAGATACACCGAATTCGCGAGGAAGAGCGGTGCCGCCTCGTCTCGCGCGGCCAGAAGGCCACTGGCAAGTTGGCGAGCTTAAGATTGTTTGAGACGCGCTAGCCGAGGCAAGCTGTCGAGGGAAGAGGCGCGGTTGAAACTTCAGAAATTTCAGGAATTCTCATTGCGTCTCTTCAAGGAGGCCCGCTTTGCTGCATCTTCTCATGCTTCGGCGAGTAATGGGGAGGAAACCGTGGGGGGACTCAGACAATGAAGAGGTCGCTTCGCTTGCTCCAGCGGTGATGCGCGACCCCGCGGACCTCGGGCGTGCTGGCAAAGGCCGAAGAAGAGTTGAACGCTGTCGTCGCGAGATGGCTGTTGCGAAAGGATTGCGATGGAGGAGGCGCGCTCGACGCGGGGGCAATTTGTTTCCGCCGGGCCAAGAGGCTTGTCAGTCTGAGGGCAAGCCGTGACCCGGACAGGAGTGCAATATACGTCGCCGCATACTTCCTGGTTTCCCGCGGGCTTCAGGACCTGTTGACAGAAGGGGGCCCTTGGCTCGCAGAGGAAGATGGAAATGTGCGCCCCCGAGGGCGCGATCGTGTTCCCGGTAATGATGGTGCAGGGCGGGGAAGGGCACAACTGATGAATGGAGGGTGGCGCATCGCTCTGGCGCCGAAGAATCATGTTTGCGAAGCTCTCCTTCCTCTATCGTGGAATGCCAATGGGTTGTGGCGCAGACCCAGCTGCCCTGCGTTTCCTGATGCGACCCGGCGCGGGGCTCGCAGGGGCGAACAGGGGGGGGGGGGGGGGGCATTTGGCCAATCGCACGAACGTGATGATAGGGCCAAAGTTCGCGACCCACGATGAAGAGGGGCCTAGGCAGCGAGAAAGCCAGGGCGGCAGCAGAGACGCCCGACCCGACGCCCGAGGCGAGGAGGGCTATGTCTCTGGCACTGACAGACGGGCCTGTCGCGCCCGCAGTTCAGATGATGAGTGCACTTTTCTGGGTTGCCTGTGGCTGACCTGGATGCGCCTGCCTGCGATGGTGCCTGCGCCGTTCTTGGCAATCTCCGTTTCGAGGGCGAGTTTAATCTTCCGTTGCGCACGGCGGCGCCCAGTGATTCGCGCGAGCATCGCCGGGGCGCTGCCCTGGCAGGGGCTACTTCGATATTCCTCGGCGTGGGCAAGTGCAGAGGGGGCCGACGTGTATATCTCCGCGAGGGCCAGTGGCCATGAGGTCGCGAAAATTCAGCAAGTATTGATTGGGCTTCAGAGGCGCACTCGGCCGCGATTGTCATTCCGGGGGCTGGGCGCTGGTTTCCGCCATCGAGGCCCGAATGTCGCGCGGTGGCGAAGCGTTTTGGCTCGCTTAGGCCCGCCACAGATTGTTCGAATTACCTTTTGTGGTCCGCGCAACATGTTCTTAGAGCATCTCTGGGCGGGGCTGTCTTGTTGCAGTTTCGGGTTTATGTTCTAGGAACATTGTTTTTGCTTTGGTTCTAAGAGCATGTCGCGGTCGGCATAGAGGAATGCAGTGGCGGTCGCCCCTGCCCAAGAATAGAATAGGAATGGGTCGCCGCAGATATCTTATATTGCTGTCTTTCGGCGAATGCCAGTTAAGGCAGAACATGGAATTGCGAGGTGTCAAAGCGATGGCAGAGCGGGCGACGACGATATTCAGAGCGAGGCGGAATAGGCCGCCGTAGTTGCGCCTGGTCGAGCGACCCCAGGGTTGATCCAGACGACCAATGAGCATGCCATTGAGCGCATGAATGAAAGGGGGTCCTACCTGCCTGTGTAAGATGAGCGGGGGGGGGGGGCCCATGGGGTCGTCTCTGCGTTCGCCGAGAAGGAATGCATCGACGTGGTGGGGTCTAACGTGGTGGGGGCGTTTTCGAATTCTGTCGGCGGCCCATTGTCTCATGGAGCATGACAGATATTGTTTCTATGTGGCGAATGCGCAATGGGAAGAGGTTGGGAGGGCGCCGACGACGCCCGCGACGGTAGCGGGGCATTCCCCCGGCAGCGGGCAGGCCGCAGCTGCGGCCCAGGCCGGGGGGGCCGCGCGGCTGAGAGGCGGCGAGGCCATGTTCGCGATGTTCGCAGAGTTTGGTCGCGATGAATGCTTGGACGTGAGCGGGGGTAAATGAGTGGAGCGGAACTGGGGGTGACTTTTGACCCTGGGACATGCGCCTTTTGATTAGACGCGGCGCCATCCTTGCGAAGGGGTGTCCGGAGCTCGCCGAAGCATCTGGGGTACTTGAAATGGCGCGCGAGGGCCCAGTGTTGTCCGGGTGAAGATCTATGACAATAAAGCAATGGGACTGACGCTCCTCTCGCGGAAGTACCCAGCTTGCATGGCTGCGTTGGGCGAGAGTGAGGTGGTGGAGGACATCCCCGAGAAGAAAGACAAGATCTCCCCGGAAGCGCTTTTTGAAACCGGCGAAAGCTCCCAGGCTGGGCGAACCATGTTGCATGCGACTGTTTAGAGCAAATGGTTGACGCTTCGCGTATCCCCACCAGCCCATCCAGTAATGATGCCCAGGCGAATGGAGGTGATCAGGGAAGTGAGGGAGCATGCAGAGTATCAAAGGGCTGGGGAACCCGTCTTACCCAAGACGGCGAGGATGGAGGAGGAATCGGAGGAGGATGAGGAGGAACTGAAGGGGGAGGAGGGGGAGCGAGAGGGGGGGGGCGGAGGAGGAGCAATAGGCGGACGAGGAGGAGGAGGAGGAGGAGGGGGAGCAGGACGAGAACGAGGAGGAGGATGAGGAGAAGGGCGAGCAGAATGGCCAGAGGCCTCTCGGATGCCTCTCGGAGTCTCTTCGGATGTCTCTTGGGAGCGTCCTGAAGGCCTCGAAGGCCGTCTTGGGGGCGTCTTGGCGGTCCCGGATGCCTCCTGGGGCGTCTTGGGTGCCTCGGGGGGGCCTTGGGGGCCCCTTGGGGCCATCTTGGGGCCATCTTGGGGCCATCTTGGCGCCTCTTGGGGCCCCCTGGTCGCCTCTTGGGGCCATCTTGGAGGCGATCGATCAAAGAAGAGGGTGGGGTTAATTAGCCCTGCCCCTCTGGATCCTCTAAAATCGCCTCTTGGGCCCATCTCGAGGCGCTCTTGGAGCGCCCTTGGGCGCTCTTGGGGTCGTCTTGAGGCTCTCGCGGGCCCCTCTTGGGGCTGTCTTGGGCCCCCTTGGAGCCATCTTGAGGCCTCGGAAGGCCATCGGACGCGAAAAGGCGAGAAAGCAAAACACATTGATGTTCCTTAGGTTTTTGAAAGATTTTGGCCTCTTGGAGGCCTCCTGTGAAAGCTAGTTGGCCTCTTGGAGCCGTCTTGGGGTGGTCTTCGGGCCTGTTGGAGCATCTTCGGTGCCATCTTGAGGCGTCTGAGGTTAGCTCGAGCAATCTTGGAGCTCATCCTGGGCCCCCCGAGGCGCTCTTGGAGCCATCTTGGGCCATCTTGGGCGCTCCAACTACCGGCGAAACCTCCCGTCCAGGTCCAGGGGGGGGGGGGGGGGTAGGGGGAGGGGTAAACCCCTCCCCGAAGGGGAAGAAATGGGGGTTGGAAGAGGAAACTCCCTAACCACCTACGCCCAGAGGGCTGGTGGGATTTGGCTCGGTGCGGCGCCGTGCCCGCGTCGCGGGGGCATTGCGCGATTCGCGGCCCAAAGCCGCCGATCCGCGAAGACGGACCTGACCTGGCGCGGGCTGCGTGCTGCAACAGTGGGGCAGGCCAGTGATGATTGATGCAGCGCAACCCGCTGGCGCGCAGATGGGCGCTGACCCCGGTGGCGAGCCGCCAGCGGAAATCCCCCTCGCATGAGAGAAATATTCAGGGGATAGTTCGTTTCTCGAGAGCGAAGGCCATGGGCGAGAGTCCGAGCGATCACAGCAGGCTGTGGACAGCGCCGGGTGCGAGGGCCCGGCGGCTGTGACGCGCGTAGCCTGTGCGCCAGAATGCATGGGGAGCAAGCCCGCGGCGTGCTCGCTGTCATTCGCGAGAAAGTTGAGAGGATGCGATAATATACTCGTGCCTCTGGCGCGACGCGATCGATCCAGAGGGGTGGTGCCATCGATCGGCATTCAGAACTGCGCGCGCTGGTTATCTCTAATCCGCAGTCCCCTGGCATCGGCCCGCTGCGTGGCCTCCATTGGAACCTGGAAGAACTTGCGATGGCAGAGGCGATGGGCCCCTGAGGGCGCTGGGTCGCACGGGCCGGAAGGCAAGGTGCCGGATTTGTTTGCGAAGCAGTCGCGCGGGCACAAGGGCAATCCCAGCCCCTCTCCCCGCAGAAAGTCTACGCGGGGGGGAACTGCCGTCGAGTTCGAGAACGCTCGCGATGCCACATGGCTTGGGGGGGCCCCGAGAGCTCCGCGAGCAATGCGACAGTGATCAGCGGCCGACCGCGGCTGCAATGCGGCGGAAGTGCGTCGGTTGTTTCCGTGGGCTGTCCTTGGCTGGCCCCGGCTGTTCCGGGGCCGTCTCATCCCGCGTGCGGGGTTGGGCGGTTATTCAGTTTGGACATCTGTCTGATGTCGCAGCTGAGACCCCCGGGATTGCGCGCGCCCCGAGAAAAGGCTCGGCGGCCGCTGTTGCCCAGCTGTGCTTTCCGAGGCTCCTTTGGGGCAGTGTGGCGGATTGTCTTGGGGGGGCGGGGGGGCTCGGTCATGGGGGCCCATGCAGGCCGTGTTGCCCCGAGGAAAAGTGCGCCGCGCAGCGCGCGCCATGGCCGAGGCTTCGCAGGCGCGCGGCGAACCCGACGATGGGGGAGATTAAGTATCCGCTTCGCAAACTTTTTTTTTGGTTTAAAAAAAAAGTGAGAAGTGGAGAGAGCGCTGGCGCGCCTCGGAGACGGCGTCGGTCGCGGGCCCGAGCAGCGCTGAGACTGTAGAGGAAATCTGACAGGACATGGTCAACATTAACAATTGAAGGTGTCTTTGACGCTCCCGGTAAAGGTTGGGCGCTCAACGGTCGTGAAAGTTCGCGGGGCGCTCGCGCCCAGAAGGAACTCGCCGTCGGAGCGCGCGGAATAAGGCTCACTACGGCGACGATGCTCATGGCGCGGGACAGTGCCGGAGCAGAATCTAAGAGACCCACGGGGGGCTAGAAACTTGCTCTCATCGCTGCGTTCGACGAGAAGATGTGGTAGATGATGGGGGGCATCTGCGCCGCCTGAGCCCGTCCTGCCGTTGGTGCCAGGGGGTCCTGGGACTTGATCGAGCTCGGCTGGCTATCAGGGGCGGGGGGCGGTTGGCGTGAGAGGTCGCGGCCTTGCCGCGGCGGCCGATCCGATTGTCCGCGGCAAAGATCCCGGCCGCGGGTGGGAGACGCCGCGCGGGCGTCATGGCAACCGCGGCAGGTCCGAAGCCGACGAGCGTGACCACAGTCACGGAGCAGACTCGGCGAAAGGTAGTGCTAAGAGGGGGGCGCGCGCGTGCGTCGGATGATTGCTCTGCTGGCGGCATCGTTCCACGGGCAGAGGAAAGGGCAGGGGCGCGGCCAGTGAAGGAGGCAGGGGTAGCAAACGCACGAGGGGCGACGCGAGTTCCTGGTGGGCTGGCGGAGATGGCGAGGGAAACGCTGGCGGATGGTCGACCGACAATCGGTAACATCACCGTACTGAGGGCGACGGTGGAGCGTTGAGTTCAGGAAGTAATCAGTGGGAAGGCAGCTTCTGGTATGCGTTTTCCAGTCGAGGTTCGAGGTTGGGATGGCAGCGGGCGGTGATCGAAGTCGAAGCGTGACCCTGGGAACCAGTGGCGCCCGCGGTCCCCGTCGAATGAATTTTGTGGTTGCGTCGGGCGACTGAACCTTTACCTCTCCGGCAGAAGGTAGTACTATTCCGGCGGGAGGCGCTGCAACATTTTCTTTGGGGTTGGCGCCCTCTGACGTAGTGCGCCGAACGCTGGCGCGCGGGATGAAGTCGTTCCGGTGTCCGCCGCGGGGGGAGTCGGTACTTCCGCTCCCCCTGCATTTCTTTTCGGTTTCCGTACGCGTGCCGCCACGCGCCTTCGGTTCAAATGTTTTTTTTTTTTGTTTGTTTTTTTTTCTTTTTTTGTTTTCTTCTCCTTTCTTTTTTTTTCTACGGACAAACAACGAACGGTATCTTAGCGGAATATGTGATCGCGCCCATCTTTTTGCGCGCGCGTATCACCACCCGGCTTCGCGTCTATTTGTTGCCATAATCATTGCCATGCGACATTATATCATGAAGGACCCTTCCTTTTACAATATCCATACGAAGGGATCCTTTGAGTTTGGATACCAGAGCAAGGGACGCGCTCGTTGGTGAGGCTGTCGATTGTCGATTCTCGAACGAACCAAGAGACCTCCGATGCTTTAAACAATCACATCGCCGGGTGCTTGGGCATGACACAGGCGGTGCTGGAGGAACAAGGGCCCTGAGGTCTTCGGCGAATCCATCCTCTCTGATTCGTTTGTTTGTCTTCCTTTGGAGTTTTGGGACCGTCAACAGCAAGGGTAAGCTCATTTTGAAAGGTTGGCCCAAAGAGGCCTCTTTGACCCGTGTCCTTCAAGACCCTGTTCGTTCAGGAAGCTTTTCTTTCATGCTGTGTTTGCGCGTGTGTGTGTGTGTGTGTGTCTGTGTGTGTGTGTGCGTGCGTGCGGGGTGGGTGGGGAGCGCGGCGCGTCACTGACTGCCGTTACCGCCCCAGGCGTTCCAAAGACGATGAAACAAATGATGATGATGATGATGATGATGATGATGATGATGATGATGATGATGATGATGATGGTGATGATGATGATGATTATGATGATGATGATGATGATGATGATGATGCTGATGATGCTGATGATGATGATGATGATGATGGTGATGATGATGATGATGATGGTGATGATGATGCTGATGATGATGATGATGAGATGATGATGATGGTGGTGATGTGATGATGATGATGATGATGATGATGATGATGATGATGATACTGATGAGCATGATGAGCATGATGAGCATGATGGTGATGATGATGATGGTGAACATGATGATGGTAAAGATGGTGTTGACGATGATGATGATGATGATGGTGGTGATGATGACGATGATGAGTTGGGGTACCAGTGAGAGTTAGATAACAATTATGAATAGGATTTGAGTAGGACGATTAGCACGAATATGACGAACTTGAACAGTACCTTTAGTATGGTGGTCGCGATCATGATGCTGCGGGTGATGGTGGCTTGAGGGGGATGATGATGCGCGAACACCTGCGCGGGGTCACCACGAATGGTCTCCCCGCGCGCCGCGGCGAGGTAGGAGGAGGAGAAGGAGAAGGAGGAAGAGGAGGAGAATCAGGAGGATGCGGCGGCGAGAGAGGAAGATGACGATGACGATCATGCAGGTGTTGCTGCTGCCGACGATGACGACGACGATGACGATAGTGACGATGATGATGACGATGATGATGCTGCTGCTGGTGATGGTGATGATGCTGGTGATTATGATGATGATGCTGATGCTGAAGGTGGTGATGATCATGATGATGATGACGCTGTGGTGATGATATGCTGATGGTGATGATAATGCTGATGATGATGACGACGACGATGATGATGATAATCATGATGATGACACTGGCGATGCTGATGATGAGGATGATGATGATAATGATGCTGTTGCTTATCATCGAGGTGGTGGTGATGATGATGATGATGATGATGTTTTGATGCTGATATTGATGATGTTGATGATGATGCTGATGATGATTATGATGCTGATGCTGTTGATGATGCTGCTGCTGATGCTGACGCTGATGATGATGATAACGACGACGACGACGCTGCTGCTGGTGATGATGATGATGATGATGATGATGATGATGATGATGATGATGCTGAGGCTGTTGATAAACATGATGATGATACTGATGATGATACTGATGCTGATGCTGATGATGATGCTGATGATTATTTTGATGGTGGTGATGATGCTGATGATGATGCTGCTGTTGTTGCTGCTGGTGATGGTGATGGTGATGGTGATGGTGATGGTGATGGTGATGGTAATGGTGATGATGATGATGATGATGATGATGATGATGATGATGATGATGATGATGATGATAAGAACGAATATAGGAGAAGGCGGAAGAGGAGAAGCAGAAGGTCCACACACACATTCATGGCAGTTTTCCGATTTGTGTCCAGCCGTGGCAACGAGGTGGACCCTCCGAAGGGAAACGCAATGAGAAATGCGCTGGCGAGGTGGAGGTGGAGGAGGAGGAAACGGAGCAGGAGGAGGCTGAGGAGCAGGATAAGCAGGATGAGAAAACAAGGAACTGGGCGACTGCGCCCAAAACTCTTCGATGTCACAGAGGCCTCGGGAGGCCCTTTCGAGGTCCCCAGGAGTAGTTGGAGGCCCGCAAAGGCTTGCGGATTCCCAGATATCTGTAAGGGCTTCGCCCCCTATGCCGCTGGCCCCCCTCTCTTAGAATGGGACTTGCTAGAGTTGTGTTGGGATGTCTGGGCGCTGACGTGAAGCATTGTCGGGACTTCACGCGAGGGCCAATATTAATCTACGAGGGTTTATGGCTTCGGTGGCGCGAACATTATGCAATTCGCGATGGTTTACGGTTTCGGGGGCGCGTTTACTTAATTTGCGAAGGTTTATGGCTTCGGGGGCGCAAGTATTGTTTAATTTGCGAGAGCTTATGGCCTCGGGGACGCGAATATTGTATAACTTGCAAGAGTCTGTGGCCTCGGTAACGCAGGTAGGGTCCTTTTACGAAGATTTATGGCCGTGGGGACGCGAACCTGGTATAATCTTCGAAAGTTCATGGCTTCGGGGGCGCGAGTATTCCCCAATGTCGGAGGTTGGGGGGTGAGATCGAAGGTGGAACGGAGAGCCCCCCTACCGGGAAATCGATTTCGGTTTCGTGTTCGTGCGTGCCGTGCGGGCGAGGCGAAGCTGCGTGGGCGGGCGAGAGGAAAGTCTCCTGTGGCTGAGGCGCGGCCGGACCAAATGATTCTCCGCCGGGCGGCCGGTGGCGCGCGGTGTCCCGCCGGTGTCCCGCCGGTGTCCCGTCGGTGTCCCGTCGGTGTCCCGATGATGATGTTGATGATGATTATGATGATGATTATGATGATGGTAATGATGATGATGAGATGATGTTGATGATGGCGATGATGATGATGTTGATGTTGATGATGATGATGATGATGATGATGATGATGATGATGATGATGATGACGTCGATAGTGATATCGATTGTGAGATCGGTAGTGAGACCAAATGAGACAGCGAATGAGGTCTTGTTTCAGGTTCTCCTCCAGCACGCACAGTGTTGTGCCGCTTCCGGGGCCGATCCACGGTATTCTCTGACTGCATGAGGCACGCTTTCGCTGGGCTTCCAGCCGTTTGCGCTGTTTGAGCTAGGGGAAAAGAACTATGATGGCGGTACATCGGTCTCGACCGCCGAAGGGCAGCCGTTGAGCAATGTTTTGAAGCGATTTAGTCAGTGGCGACAAGAGGGGCTTCAGCAGGCCTCCGACAAAAAAATCCACTAGCATCGTCAGGAGAACAATCACCACTGTTGCCCATTGCTCGGCCCCTCCACCCCCCCCAACCTCCTTATCACCCGTAGGGTGGTCGTATAGGTACGTGGGTTTATGGTTTCGGGGGCGCGAGCGTATCGAGTACACTGCAAGGGTTTATGGCTTCGGGGGCGCATGGTGTAATTTACGAAGGATTATGCCGTCGGGGACGCGAATCTGGTGTAATTTAGTATTCGTGATGGCATCGGTGACGCGAATATGGCGTAACCCATAGGGATTATGGCATCCGGGACGCGAGTGTCATGTATTTTTACGTGTCCCACGCCCCCCCAGGAATTCAAACATTTGGGCGTGGTTAAAAAACTGGTTTTGGGCTCCCCCCTCCCGCGTTCAGCAACAATTGACAGTAATGAAGTAGAAAGCAAGACTGTAACAGTGGAAGCTGGAAGCTGCAACTGGAACATAGCTGCAACCCTCACCCTCGCAGCCTGGTGGCCCCGCAAGGGGGCCGGCGGATACCCAAACAACTGGATCCTCCTCCTCGTTTTAGCCGCCGTCCTGGCCCAGGTCCTTCACACATCCTGTGCGGTTTCGGGGATGTGTGTTCCTCCATACGCAGCGCCCCCAGCTCCCTCTGTCTAAGGTACCACCCGCCGCTGCGCTCGAGCGGCGCCCATGTTTTCTTCTCCGCGCTCATTTGTTGACCATCGTGTCACATCGTTTGTGCAGAGTGGGCAGGCAACGGAGATTAGTGCAGCGTTTTCAGCACAAGGGCGTTGCTCTGCTCACAGGAACCAGACTCTGCCGCGGGCCCACCGACAACGTGCGCACCGCCATCGCGGACCCGCGCGCCCACATCCTGAACTGGGACTACGGGAGAGGACCGGTGTCATCGGCCCACATTGGTGTGCAGATTCGGTTGCGGAAGCGCTTCTTCAGGCTGTGTCACTTCCGACAGATCCACTCACCACCAGAGGAGTTGCAGGGCCGATTGGGTGTTGTGGAGGTGAGGTCTGGGCGATTTCATATGCTGGCGATAGTAGGTTAGTGTCCAGTTCGGCCGCATGTGGCCAACAAATAATTTCGTATCGACGTACGGTCATACGATAATTTCTTGGATGGATGCAATTTGCAGACAGCAACCCAACAGATGCTCGATTGTGTTTGGCGGCGATTTCAAGGACTAAGCAGGCATGCCATTTCCCCCGGTCTATCCTGATATGCACGATATTGTGGACCCGATGAGGCCCCAACAGGATCGCGTAGGTATTGCGCAGCTGCGCGAGTGCATGGAGAAATATGGTCTCCGCTTGGCGAACACACATGTGGGATGACATGGCACATATCACGGGCGTGTCTCGAGCTCCCAATTTGACTATTTAGGAGTGCCCGACGCACGGCTGCCAACATTGGTGGGCTCGCAGGCGCAGGAGACAAGGGGGCGGAGATTGCAGATGACACCAGTAAGTAGGAACTGGAGCCATTGCCCTCTGCAGGTACGAACACGACACATGCTGGGCTTCTCTCGAGTGAGCCGCGCTGACACGGCGCATTGGAATACAGTGGATTTGGTCAAAGTTGTGGTGGACGGACAACGGCGCGCACATTTTTTGCGACATGTGGTGGAGCACTGCCACCGCGCGTTTCCGCAGTCTTGCCAGCGTGAAGACCGCGCCATGCCATCTGATACTTGGCAACACTCTGTGGATGACATTAGAAGTACTGCATCTCCACAAGTACAATGAGGCGGATCGACAGTTTCGAGCAGCCAGAGAGGAGCAACGAGGTCCATTGCGACGTCGCGCGCAGCTCGGATTTCAGCTTGGTCAGCTACCACTCAGTGATTGCGAGGAGGTGCAGGCTTCACTTCGGCAACTTCAGCAACGCAGATGCAGAATCACCGGGGCTGCGCATATTGACGGTGTGGAACGACAGATACAGGGGGCGTGGGAGCGCAATGGCCACAGTTTGGTGCGTAGATTGGCTCGAAGATTGGCGGCGACATCGGTTGGGCCAGGCAGGCGCCTCTGCTGTGTACCAGTGTACCAGCAGCGCCCAGCCCGTCGGTAGAGATGTGGGCCCATCATTTGGCGCGGCCTGATTGGCGAGGAGGACTGTCCGCTTGCCAGGTCGACGACATCCAGCGGCTTTTCGAGGGTCGCAAGCAGGAGCGCGACGGCCAGCGCTTGCTGGGCCCCGCCTACAAATACGAGGCAGAGCGTGACCTTCGCGGAGTCCGCGCGGCGACTCGAAGACAAGCGCGCCGAAAAAGTGCGCTGCCATGGTCGCTACCGGCTGAAGTCTTCCGCGCGCTTCCCAACCCCGCAGGGCGCGGCCCCGAGCACGAGGGCACGCGGCGCGAGTTTGAGAGACATATTCTAGACGTGCCGTTTAGCGAGATGGCCCGTTCGCGCGCCACTCGCTTTGCGCAGGTCATAGGGGGCGCGCGTTCCGAAGCCAAGTGCGCAGACGGGCCTCGAGGCAGAGCTTGTCATGCACAGACTGCGCCCGTTCAGTAGGGCAAGGCTGAGGCATGTTGAACGACGCGGAGTGGTCGCGTTTCCCGAGACAGTAATTGCACAGCATGCATGGGGGGATTGCGCGCCGCCGAAGAGAGGCGCAAATCCGAATCCAACGCAGCGCAGGATGGAGGCCCGCGCAGCTGGGGATCTCACAAGCAACAATATTCTTGGATCAGACGAATGTGTTTGGCAGCCTTTCCCAGGAGGCAACGGGCGATATTGACTACCAGTACTGCTGCGAAGACGATGTGCGGCACGGTGGGCTCAGCGCCAGATCCAGCGATGTTACCCTTCATGCGGCTGACGGCGTTGGGGGTTCTCGCGCTGGGGGGAGCGCTGCAGGGTCACCAGGGCGCACCGAGCAAGTGCAATCGAGAGTTTCAACAGCGGGTGCTCGAACCTTGGTTGCAACGACGTGCAGCGACACCAGAAGGCGCCTAGTTGTTCTGCGTCAGCCCGCGCCGCGAGGAGGCTGTCGACCTGCCCGCCGCGGCATTCATGGATGGTGCGGCCCGCTAGGTCACCGGTGAATCGAGCGGCTTACTTTGCGCCCCGGGTGGGGGAGGCAGGTGAACAGCTGGCCGAGCAGTTGTGGGCTGTGGGTAGCTCGCTGAACCCTGCCAAGCCGCAGATCGCGCCCAGGTTTGCGGGCCGCGCAGCTGTTTGGCGGACCCGAGAGCTCTCGACGATGGCGAATCTCGCAGGCATAGTTGCACCTGCGGCCATGTATTTTGGAGCGCAGCACTCGCATTCCAGCCAGATCGCACATCAGCGCGCAAGTCGTTTGAAGAATACGCGCCGCGCCTGGCACAGGATGGGCAGATTTTGCCTTGCTCGCAGTGTTCCTGCTCACCTCAAAAAGCTTTTCTTCCAATGTCGGATTCAGGTAGCAGGGCTCCGTGGTCTCCCAGCATTTATTCTTGCGGCCAGTGGTTATCTTCCTTTGGATCCTAACATCTTTTTTTTTTTTGGGGGGGGGGCGGATCTTGGGCGGTCGCGCAGTCATCCAAATGCGACGAGCTGACGGGGCAGTCAAACACAGAGCTCTCCCCCCGTATGGCGACTCCTGGGACTTGTACCGTCTCGACTGGGCTCAGAATTCGGCGCCTGAGTTGGTTGAAATTTCTAGCAGCCCACCGAGGTGACAATGCGCAGCGGCTGGCCGCCATGTTTGGGCGCCTCCCAGCTGCGCAGAGCAGCGCGGTGGAAAAAGGGCGGCCGGTGCGCGATGAGAACAATGAATATCACAGGGGGCCCCTGAGCATTGTAGGCATGCAATGACATGCTGACAATGGGGCGCGCGGAGAGGGGAGACGCGCTACTACGTGGGCTAGCAGGGCCCCCCCACAAGTTTTCGAGGATGAATTCCGAAAGGATTTCACCACGTTGAATATCAGAAGCCTGTGGCAGCGCCACTGGGAGGGGGGGGGAGCTAGGCGACGGGCACGATCGCGTAGGACATGTTGAGGAGGGGGCCCCTGTGCGACCCTAAGGAGGTGGACTTGGGGATGGCGGAGGGCATGGGGGAGTGCGAGATGATGGGGGGGGGGGGGGGGGGGGGGGCAAAACCGTGTGTGCGTGCCACCTCGTTTTGCTGCGCTGCATCGCCATCACCAGCATCATCATCCTCATCATCATCATTGGCATCAGTTGATAAAGTCGTGCGCGTATGTACATGCGTGTTTTCATAGTATCACAGAGTGTCTTCTCATCTCATCGCTGTCGCGACTCAAGCATCCCAAGAAGTGTGCGATCTGGTGGCAAACAATCCGTGCGTCGAATCCATCAACATGGCGACTGCGACGACGATCGCGCGATGATGGCGAACGTGACACGGGCCGACTTTTTTGCACATGCGAACGTTTCAACAGAAATGGAGGATCTTCAAGTGAAACACATGCTCAATGCTTACGCAAGCGCTTTGCGCTCGGCGGCAACTCATCTTCGACGACGCGTGGGTGAGCTTTCATCTTGATGCGAAGCTTTGGTTTGACATCTACGCCGCAGGCAAGTAGGTTCTGGCAGAAAGAAAACAAGGCCTCATGCTCCCGCATGTTCATGCCAGGAAATGCAGTGCGCGCGTAGGCGCCAAATATTTTGCCCACCGTGGCAATTCTGCAAACGATCAGGGCATTGCGCCGCGTCTGGTGAAACACATTTCTGAAACATGATTTCAGCTGAAGCATGAACGCCTCCAGCGAGGTAGTACCGTACATGTGTGGAGCATCTGGGTTTCTATGCACAAACAAAGATGCATTCATTAGATACCCGAGGCTCTGCTTAGAAGTCGCGCCCTTCAGAGACGCAAGTACAGTGGTTCCCTTTTCTGTGCGGCGGCGCATTGCTGCAGGATGCGTGAAACAGGTGGCAGCAATGTCGCGAACAAAATAGTCCATGCTCGCGTACGACCTCGCCTGATACGCAGGCCTCGCAATCTGTTCAAGAAGACGCTTGGCGCGCGCAGGGGTCATTGACGAAATCGTGCTTTCCAGCTCCGACTCGCCGTTTCCTCTTCGCTTCTTGTAGTAACGGAGAGCCCTTGCGGAACTTCGCCAAGCATCTGCGGATTGCAGCCGAACGCGGCGAGATTTTCCCCCCAAACGCCTGCTCTACCTTCAAGGCGACGTGAAGTGGATCTCTGCAAATACACTGGAGCTTCGGAAAATGCGCAAACATGGCGGAGCAATCCAGAGAATCGGGACGATCGCAATGGATTGTGAGGACGCTGCCCACCTCACCCTGTGCCGCCTTCTTGAGCACAGAAAGTGCATGAGGGAAGCCTTCAGAAGGTTTCGGCTCCACGTGCAGCACTGCCTCCCCGCACCTCGCGCTGAGGATGACTTGGGCGCGGTCGCCCTGGCGCCCCTGGTTGCCGACTGGCTTGCTTCCGAAAGGCGTCTGGTATAAGACTGGCAGCAGGGACTTGTGCTAGCCGCCAACTGCAATCACTCTTTTATCAAATGCGCCCCTGCAGTATGACACAGCGCGCTGGATGGTGTTATTCTCCAGCAATTTCTCTGCAATCGTGTGATGAATCTCTGCCTTTTTCGTCAGGAGGAATGAGCGGGGCCCGCACTTGTCTTGAAGATAAGAAACCACCCGAGAAACGGCGCCCTTCGTTGCCGGATGGATCAACGCAGCCAGGTAGCACGCGAGGAATTTGTTGATGCAGCAGTACTGGGCTGACAACCAGTGGTAAGCATGCCCGTCTTCGCTGAGGATGTAACGCGTGTCGCCCACGTCAAGCAGCGTTGTGATTGCCCTGTCGAACCATGCATTGCCATTCACGCCCTGCGTGCCAGGCGAACATCGCGGCCAGGACGGCGACGTTTGCAGCTGCGAGCGCATGTCCTGGACGGCGTCGTAGATGCGCCGACCGCTTTCTGGGGCATGCTGAACATGGAAAGGACGCAGCAACACACTGCGGGCGCAGTCGGATTGCCAGCGGTGCCAAACGAGCCTGGCGAGCTTCTGAGATTGAATGGCACAGCCCCGAACGGGGTGAAAGTTCGCCAGATGTTCACGAAACCGCTCTTGCCGAGGGAAAGCTCTCACAGGACATAAAGGACATCTCCATGCACCCGAGCAGCCGAACGCCTCGTCCGTCATTGTGGCCGCAGCCCGCTGCCACCAAATGTGCTCGCTCTTGATCAGCGCGCGCAGGTCGGGAGGCCATTTTTTTGCGCTTCGACAGAAAATGTGCATTTCATGCCACACAATGAGTCGACTTCCCAGCCATCAATAAGATCATCCGCCCCGCCAGGAATCATCGTTGACGACGGAGACGAGCCAATTTCTGATACAATGAATAGGTTCAGCAGGCCAGCGGCCGCGCCCGCGATGATCTCCTCCGCTTCGGATGTGGAAAGCACTTCTGCGCAGCCGCTACGGAAGCTGAGAATGGTGTATTCGCCGATGCGCAGTCCGTAGGCGTGATCGTTGCCATCGTCAACCACGAAGCGGCCACCTCCACGGACGCGCGGCGGCGGAAGGCGCTGCAAATGGTAGCCGAGCGGCCTCAGCATGGCATTCCCGTCCTGGTGGTCCAACGCAGGCGCGCCATCATGCGAGCAGCGGCGCCCTGGGCGCCGCTGCAGGCACACTGACACGACGGCGTTAGAACTCCTGTCCTGAATGATCCACAGCGGCCCGTCCCGCGGAGGTACAACTGCGAACCCGATGTCACGCAGTGATGTAGCGACGCATGCGTCGGTGAACCCGGCGCCGATGCCACTGCGAGAACAGCGGGCGGCGTCCTCTGACACTTGCGCTAGTTCCTGGTCCACCAGAATTCCATGTGATCTGCGATCATTACTGAAGCGCGCCCGCTCTGACTCCTGGTTCCCCATTGCAGGGCAAGGAACATTGCAAGGGCGCGCATCTTGTCGCGCGCGCAGGATAGCGTCGTGCGCGCCGTCATCTGCATCGAACAACCCGCCGCCCTTGCATGTGCACGGGTGGCCGCCCATGACGTCGGCGGAATCAGCGGCGTTCTTGAGCCTTAACTCAAAGATGCTGATGCCGCTCGCGTTCGCAACTCTGCCCCAGAAAGCGGAAGTCGTCGCTTGCAAAACCTGCGGGGAAAGCGAACGCAGCCTCGCCGAGACCGCGCCATCGCATTTGAGCATGAACCCGAATACGACAGCACGAACTCAATAAGGCCGCATTCGCAAGCTCCAGACCTGTCCCCAGAGGTCGTCGTATAATCAGCCATCGCCTCGGAATTTATAAAAGCCGCGAAGAAGTGATTGCACTCTTCGAACGCCTGGTTGCAGACGTACCGTTTGCCCACCGTTGCACTGCAATGTGTTGGCAGAACTACATGATCGAAAATTAGGCCATCCTCTGCCCGCTGCGAACCGAAGAACGTGTCCGCGTTTAAATCGTCAACACAATATGGCCCGTCGTCCATGTTGCCCAGGTCCCACGTCCCCTGGTCGGCGAACAGATGCCGCACGCAGTTCAGCAGGCATTTTGCTTTTCCTGGCAGACGAACCAGAGGACGATTGACTTCTACGGCCATTTGCCTCTCGAAGAGGTCCACTGCAACTGACCGCATCTTGTCCTCCGCCCAAGGCTTCACCTTGATGGAGACGTCGGAATCATTTGAAATATGTTCTAACTGCAATTGAATATTTTGTTTTTCTTCATCTGATCTGCATTCGAAAACGCTTCCGTCGTAAGTGTACAAAAGTGCAGAAGACGAGCATGACTGCGCAAGGCGTTCTTCCGTGTGCAACGTCCACGAATTTTCAGAGATTCTTAAGAGCGCTGCAAATCTGCTCATCAGCGGATTTGGCCTGTCGGAATAATAATTATGAAGCCACGTGTTTTTTTGGCAGGTTAACGAGTCGCTGAGCAGCATCTCGGTACTCCTCAGAGAGCTTCCACAAATGTGGTACGTCGCTGCGCGGTAACTGACCGTAGCTTAGAGCCTGATACATCGTCTTGGCTTCCTTGCGGCTCAAGCCCCCGTAGTGCTCTGCAAAGGTTAGCCACGCCTCGCGGAATCTGACGCGAAGGGGGATCATGCAGAAGCCGTTGCCTTCTGCATCCAGGAAGCCTTCCGCATCCAATAGGTTCAGCAAGTGCCGGTTGTGGCTATCCTCCTGGTCGACGTCCACCGCGTGGGTGCGGAACGCAAAGGACTTCGCCATGCTGGATGCATTTTGCAGAGAGTGCTCTGCATCTATCAACCTTCCGTTCCCATCTTTCTGGTAGTACCGCGTCGGAGTTTCCCACATGCCCGCCCACGCGGGCTCCGCTGCTTTTCCTTCAGCCAAGTAACGGTTAAGGACCTTCTTCAGAAAGGTGTTGTTCGGGTCTGATTCCCGCTGCACGTACGCTTGCAAAAGTTTGATGTTCACCCGCCCGAGCTTCGTGGCAACGCATTGGCGGACCAGCTGCAGCACGACAGGGGGTTTGTAGCTCGAGGTAGGAAGTTGATGAGGTTGGTCCACTCCTCGTCGCTGAGCTCGGGCCCCTTCTTAAGGTCGTCGATGATGGTAAACACGCCGCCCCAAAGAGTCCAATCGCCAAAGGCGTCGGCGCCGCCGCTGGCTTCCAGGCAGTCTTCCAGCTTCGGTAAGTCAACGGGAAGTTTCCTGCACTCGCCCCTCACGTCCGACGGCGCGAAGACCATCAGAGATCCAGCGGCGAGCGCATCTTCGAATGTCTGGATCTTCGCCTTCTTGCCCTTCGTGCTGTGCGTTAACTTTTTCAAGCCTGGAATGCAATCAAGCGCAGCGATATCGCGAATCCTGATAGACGGTGTATTGCGCGTGGCGCCATGGACCTTGCGGATGAGGTCGTCGGCCTGAATGGATTCTTGCGCGCCTGGCTCTACGTTGATGCCTTGCCCGCATAACTGCCTCGCCAACCAGTCTTGGTCTTCGACGATAGACTCGTCGATCTCGCTCAAGTTGTTGGGAACGCGGAGGGCTTCTTCATCGGAGTACTCCAGGTCAATTTCGTGAATGTGCCTCTTGTAGAAACGAGATACGAGAATTGGATCTCGTAAATCGTCATCGAGGTCATCTTCTGTGCGAAACAAAAACTTCCCACTTGAATGATCAACTTCCTCTGGGGTTTTGACAAACTGTGCTTTCCCCATTTTGCCGCAAATGATTCTCCTTTTTATTTGGTCGCAAACACTGTCCTTCTCGTTAAATGTATGCTTCTTCTGCTCTATGACAGGGATGCTTTCGAAGTTTACCTCTTGCGTTTTCATGCCAGTGAAAACTTTTTTTGGCGTGAACCCGTATTTCTGTCGCAAATCCAATTCCTAATAAGGCAAACCTTAATGCGCAACGCAGTGCATGGGGCAGCGAAGTTGGCACGTGTTTCCCCTCCCCCCGATGCCGTTCCCCTCCGCGCGTTGCAACCTCTCGGAACCATTTCCGTTGCACGGCCAGCTTCGCCCCCTTCGAACGACAACGTGCAGCGCATGGAGGTTTGCCCTATGTCCTCGCACACAACAAATCGTTTCCAAATGTCAGGCAGGACGCGGGCCACCGAGCCGAACTCCTGTATACGGATGCATCTCTTGTTCCAGGCAAACTGAGCTGATCGGCGCCATTCCGATCGGTCGAGGAAAACGCCGCAATCCAGGCTACCGAAACTTTCTCCAAACAGTGCTTTCTCAAATACAAGCTCTCTACCTTTCCCATCCCCGCCCTTTCCACATTCAAATACCATTTTGCAGCTGTCCTTGCCTTTGAAAGCCAATTTCCATAGCAATAACTTGACCGAGAAGAACGCGTCGTTCTTGTAATACATAGACTGTACCCATAAATCGAATGTTTCGTCGTATTTTGCCAGGTTCCAGCCTGGCCTGGTTACGTCATCTTCAGATACGTGAAATTTGAATGGTACTTTGCAATAGCAGTTGTTCTCTCGCTTCTTCACTTTTTCTTCTCCAAGTTCATTGATGCATACGTCTGCAAAAACTGTGCCTTTAGATTTTGGCAGAGGGGTTGAACATATCTTTAAGAAGAGCTTCGTCATTTGGGCCATGCCGGAATCAGAACCGAAGAACCGAATCAGCTTGGAGAGAACGTCGGCCAATTTTATAAGAAAGTGAGCTTTCCATGGCTTGTGATCTGAATTCCGACGGACGTAGTCAGACTTGCTTTTGGCCGCGACGGCAAAGCTGTCCGACGCAGTGGCAATCGACCCTCCGCAGTCTTGCACCTTTGTAGTAATGGCGGTTCTGCATATTGTTTTCAGCGCACTCCACTCCCAGGGCACCTCCTCTGCGTTGTCGTTGATGTTCTCATATATCTGCAAGAGGATACCCTCTGCTGCAAGCACTGTCTGCTTATCAGGAAGGGTCAGCACTTCTTCTCTGATCCACGCGCCAGACTCTTCTTCGTACCCAAAGACAACATAATCATGAACACGCACGTTTTTCGCTTGAACAGTTAGGAGGATCCCCAGCTTCGATTGGTTCAAAATCTTGAAGTCTGTCATCGCAGCCCCTTCCACCAGGTACTGGATCATCGTCATGATCACCTGAACCTGCGGGGCATCGTCTGGGAACTCCTTCTCTACCTTTTCTCTCATGCCCAATATTCGGTCCAGAAGCGTGACCCCTTCCGCCAGGGGCAAGGGCCCCCTCGCCTCGCCCTGCGTTGGAGACGCATGTGGCGCGCGAGAAGTTTGGAAGCTGCCAATGAGACCAGCGCCAAGCTTCCGCCTCCTCTTGGGCGTCGAACACTGCGCATCATACGTGTCCTGGGTGTCAGGCACGCGCGCGCCCATGATGGCAGCGTCCAGCTCGGCCTGCGAAGCTGCCGAAGCCGACGCGCCCACCAGGGCGTCGCGGCCCAGCGGCGACGGCCACGCGACGGGTTGCCCGCTGGACGGAAGGACGGGGGACGCATCATTCCTCAGCCTGTACACGTGCACTTCCTTTGTCAAGTGCAGCTCTGGGTTGTCGGAGGTAGGCAACGGCTCGGGTACTTCCGAGCTGGTGATGATCTTCTGTACCCCGAAGAAGAATCGGTCGTCGTTGTTGGCGCAGTGCACGGTGCCATCGAACGCGTGAGCCCGCAAGCCTACCCCGTGGGAGCCTTTCTGCACGATGAATTTGCCACCCTGGAACAACTCATCTTGGGGCACCTCCTCCAGGTGAAGATTATCCTATGGATGGGCGGGGCACGGAGGTTCGCGGAGCGATGGCGTCGGCGTTGGTGAGACCGCGCGGGTTGTTCAATCGCAAACGACCAGGGCTTCCGATAGAGGATATCGCCCGAGATCGAACGATACTGGGCCACTGGCAACGTTCAAACTTGAACGCCTCAGCGAGCCGATCGACCTGAGAGGATTTGCAGTGAATATCGATGTTGGTTTTTAATGTAATGATGTGGTTTTTCATGTGCTTTTAATTTTTTGTTGCACGTTTTTGCCGCGCGTCCCGCGCGACGCCGCACGAGTAGATGGAAGCGTTGCGATCAGGAGCGGTGTACACGTAGGTTCTACATTGAGTACTGCTTGCGGTCGCTCGGGTGTTTCGGTATCCTGGGGCAGCGCATTCTGGCTGCGCATAGGGGGCGAGAACCGACGGGCATACCGGAGCGCGCATTGATTTCGTGCGTTTGCCGGAAAGCACGATCGCAAGCCAGGCGATACATTCGTTTAGTTGTCAGTCGAAACGCCGTCATCATAATTGTCCCTTCTGGGTGATCGTTGTTTCCTGGGCAGGTGTAAGAACTGTTTGCCATGTGACCGACGCCCCATCGCGTGTAAATCGGCAGCAAACCTCATCATCCCTGTTCCCCCTCCTCTTCCTGCCGCGCCCTGGGCCCCCCTACTCGACCTCCTCTTCTTGCTTTCGCTTTCGGTGCCAAATTTTCGAAACCCGATTCCCAGGCTGATAACTCCTCCCCGTATCCCTTTCCAATCCTCCTCCTCTCACTCCTCATCGCCTCCCTCCCTAGTCCAGCTTCTGCGTTCCTCCCAGAGCAGCTTGGCGGGGCGTTCCGTAATGTGTCGCACGTCTGGTCGAGATGCAATGTGGTTGCGGCGCCTATGTTGTTCAATGTTGGCGCCGACGTTGGAAAAGGTGGCGAAGGAAAGGGGGGGCGCGGCTCAGCATGCGAGGGCCTGAAATCTCGTTTCGTTGTCTTTTGGCACGGCAGCCCTGGTCAAGTAAGTTTCGAAAATGCTTTCTGCGGGCACGTTCGAATGCAGAGTTGAGAGTTTGTCGAAGGGCGCGAAGCAGCGATGATTGCACCCCCCCCCGTCGTCCGCAAAATAAATGCTTGACGCTTCGCGTGCCCTCGCCAGCCTATCCAGAAATGTTTCCAAGGGGAGTTGGCATGAAACGATTGGCGGCCTATGTAAAACAAGAAGAAATGGATAGCAGGCAGGGCGACGCCAGCAACAGCCCGGGCAGCCCCCGACCATGACCCAGCTTCGAGGGGGTGGGGAGTTTCTCTTAGTTCTCTTGGAAACGTCCTGGTTCGTTTTTGCCTTGTTCCGGAACCTCCGGGCCCGCTTTGGGGTTGCGTCGCCCGCGATTGACGATTTTCGGGCCCTCTTGAGGCTGTCGTGGAAACCGTCGGCAAAAAAATATGGGCGAATTGGCGTCGCCCCCTGCAACAACAGAAAAACAAACATATGGGGTCCGCGTGGTAGCCCCTATGATGCGTTCGATGGGGCCTCGCTGGCCTTCCCATGACCCTTCTGGGCCCTTTGTCTTAGTTTCTCTGGCCGTCCCGGGGCTATCCACGCGCTCCAGGAACTCGTCCGTGGCGCAAGTGTGAAACAACGAAATCAACAGATTCAATCCAGGTGCTGAAGCGTGCCTGGTCTGTCGGTGGCATCACTGTCGGCCGCCCAGCCGTCCTGTAGCGGGCGTGGGGGCTCTGGAAGACGTGCCCGAGGTCATTCCGAGCCGTCTGGGACAATCTGGCGAGAGCTTGGAAACCATCTTGGGCTACCATAGGGCATATTGGAAAGATATTGGGGCATCTTGGACGGCCCGACCCCTCGCGTCCCCCCCATTGTCCAGACTCCTGGCGAAGGGGCGCGGGGAGAGGCAAACCGCTCCCTGAAACGTGCCGGGCTGTTTTGCATAAGCCGATTCGCCAAACTACGTCCGCCGAGAAGGGTGCGGAAATGTTGAATAAGTGTAGCCCTGAGGGGGGGAAACGAACAATCAAGTTGAAACGCTCCTCCTCCGCAGCCATTTTGGCCCGAGGCTTTCTCGTGAACACATCCGGCGATTGTGCGCCCCTCTCATGGCACAGACAGCCTGGGAGCTGATCAAACAGTTTTGTCGCCCATCCTGCTCGGCTAATGATGCAGACATGTTGCAGCTTTCGCGTTTGCTCGAGGTGACGAAGCGATGGTTGCACGAACGGTTCGTGCGCTTTGTTCGTTCTGCTAAAGATAGGCCCTTGTTGATGTCTTACTCTTGCGATGGGGCTCCGACTGTGTCCACCGCGAGGAAAACGTTCGGCACTGCCTTGCTGCCAACTATTCGCCGATCTGGGAAAGGTTGTGACGAATACCTGGTACACACCGTGTTTGCAGCATTCCACGATGGTAGTGGAGTCGTTCGCTGCACGAAGATGAGGGAGCCCATGCCCATGACGGCGGGGAAGTGCACGCCTCCTATCTTCGCTGCGGCAATGCAGTTCCACCAGACGTTGCCGCAGCTAAACCATCAAGGCATATCCGTACACCACTACTCTTGGGATCGCGCCCTGTTTTCCAGCATGCGCACGTTGTACCGCAAGTACCACGTGCACTTGATACATAATAACTTGGATGGAGGTCCCAACGAGATGTCGCAACAACTTCGTTATCATTTGAACTGGCCTGTGTTCACCGGTTGTGGGCTTCACGACGCGCACAAGGGGCAGGAGTGGGCTCTCCACGCCGAGTACGCGGATGGTGATATACTCCGTCGGGTTCACATCGCAGTGGAAAGCTTGAGGAACTCCTACACGCAGCTGATGCGGTGGATGCCCTTGTTGGTGGCTTCGATTGACGTCGTGCCAGCAGAGGAATGTCTGCCCGAGGAGACGCTGAGGGCATTGTGGGGCGTTCTAGGCGTGCCCGGTGTGCTTCTTGAGGAACTCGTTGGGTGGCGGTTGTGCTGCGTCGGTGGGAAGCTGCAGGCCACGACGGCAGTGCATGGGGACGTTCCAGATTTCTTTGACAGAATCTCGTACTGCATCGCATCCCTGTGGAAGTTCACCAAGTTCTCGGAGTCGCGATGGGTCTCCGTTGGGTGGGCGTGCAAGCGGGTGGCGTGCGCAATCCTCAGTGGCGTCGACATTGTCGTTCGCGCGGTACAGGACGATCCTCATGAAATCAATTGGTATATCAATGGATGGGGCGATCTGCGCGAGGACGGTCGTCATTTGGTCTTCGTATGCGCGGTGTCCACCAAGGTCAGTGATACCATATTGGCCCTCATGCTACACGATGCCAGGCTCGCGAAAAACATTGATGAGGTGGAGACCAAAGCATTCAAATCATTGCAGACTGTTGCAGAAATAGACGCCTCAGTGTGGCGTGTGTTCGCAGATGCATGCTACGAGGGATGCCCGCCTTTATCTTTGCAGTCGAAGGCCATCCACTGCGCTCAGGTGTCGCTAGCACTCGTCACGTGGAGGGCGCTCGACGACGCGAGGGGGCTGCCTTGGTCGCTCGCCACGGGCGATGTCGACGGTAAGCTGGATGCCTTGGCCGCGGGTGACATGCCGCAGGACGCAGTGGCGGCGAGGGTGTACTGCTTGCTGCAGTGCGGCTGGCCTCGCGCGGACATCAAACGGGGCCTCAGCCTGCTGCTCGAATGTCCTTGGTCGACTAGATGCGCCGAGCAATTGCATGCATCGCTGACCCTCATGAAAAGATACCACCCAGACGCTGGACAGGAAACGTTGATTGTCCGAGCAGGTGTTCATTCCATGAGGTTGTTGCTCCCCGGCCTGAACGCGCTGGAGAAGCAGGCGGCCGTGCGCCGCGAGAAACTGGCTCGTTTGGGCCGCAAGTGTCCCGAGAAGATCACGGGCCGCCACATCTTCTTGAAGGAGTTGGTGGACCTTGCAGTGTCCAAGCGTCAGGCGCGCGGTCTTGTGGGGGCTGGCGGTGCGGATAAAAAGCTGGTCGCCCGACATGGCGCCAAGTGGAACGCCATGGGCCCTCGAAGTCATCAGTCCTTCGACAACGCGGCAATCGTGGAGCGGCAGGCCAAGAGACGCCGCATCGAGGATGAGAAGGAACAGGTGAGGGGCGAGCTTGCTGCAGCGAGAGAGAAGATCCGCAAGCAGGGCGAAGAGACCCCGCCGCTCGGGTTCAGGGCGTGCCAGCTGAGCGACGCCGACATGGAAGCGCTCGATTCGGCGTTCCAGTCGTCCAGTTGGATTCCAGCGCGCTGGCCCGCTTGCGGGCCGACGCCCGCTCGGCGCCCAGCCCATCTCCGATCTTGCTGCGCGCATTGGCCCAGGTGGACATTGAGGCGGAGGGCGACGATGGCACGAAGCCGAGCTGGGTGACCATGATTGCCCAGCACAGGGAGGCCTTCTCTAGCAGTGCCCTCCGTCTCAGAGTGGACGGGCAAGACCGCGCCTACAAGTTCATGTTCGCTCAGAAGTCCCCCGTGGTTCTCCGGGTGTCGCCCCTGGAGCAGATCGAGCACTTCTGGGAGCCCCGTTCCGTGGACTCCAACAACTGGGAGACCATCGGTCTGGACAGGCCCGTGCGGCACATCTTCGAGGCCGACTTGTTCACCAGCATGGGGTGGAAGGACCTCCCCGAGGTGGCCTGTTTAGGGCCGCCGCGCAAGCGCGGGCACAGCCAGCGCGCCCCCCCGAAAGTTTTCGCACCCCCGACGCACTGCAATGGAAGGGGGAGGGGGTGAGGAGGAGGATGGAGAGGAGGGGCAGAGTGGGAGGGTGCAAATTTGGGGGGTTGAGGGAGGAGCGAGCGGCCGAGCGCCGTGGCTCGATCCCTTCGGTCTTGGGCGTGGCGGTGCCGGGCGGCGCGACACCGAGGGGGGTGGGGTCGAGATCCCGGGGGGCCGAAACTTTCCCTTGTCAGGGCCGCGTGTGCTTGGGCAGTCGGTCCCCCCGAATATCAGTGCAGCCCGTGTTCTTACTTTCTAGCGCTTCGCGCGTCCTCCGCCGGCCCACCCAGAAACGATAGCCCAGGCGAGTTCCCCTTGATCAGGGGGCGCGGCAGCGCCCGGCCAGAAGTCATCCGCCCCAGTCTCCAGCATCCTTCGCTCTGGGTGCTCCTTTGAACCATCGTTCAGCCATTGCCGTCCGCGGCGGCGGAGGGGCAATACATTGGTTCTTGACGACGCCTTGCCCCCGCTGATCCCCTGGCGCCAAGGAGGGCCAAAAACCAGCAATAGCCCCGGACTCGAGCAGATGGGGGGAGGAGTAGGAGGAGGAGGAGGGGAGAGCGGCAGGAGGGGGGAAGGGGGGAAGGGAGACAGTGGCGTCGTGCGTGCATCGCCACACGGTCTAAGCGACCATTTGTATGTGTTCTCGCAGGGGGTCAGCGTTGTTCGGATTGTTCACGTAAAGGGCCCCCGATAGCAATCGCCCGCATTTCCGCCGCGAGTTTCGGCCACGTTCGCAGGACAGACTTGTCCGCATTCGTGCAGAGCGGTGCGGGGCACGGCCCTCGTGGGGAAATTGGCGCCGAGCTGTTCTGAAGATGTCCTGTGGCCGTCTTGGGGTTCGGTGCTTCCCGGAGGCGCGTGGGAGGGCATCGGGGGCCACTCGAAGCCATCTTGGGCAATCTTGAATACCATCTTAGGGCTTTCTGCGGGTATGCTGGAGCCACCTTGATACATATGGGACGGCTGGACGCCGCCCAATCCCAGGCCTTCAGGACAAAGGTTGAGGAAGGGTACGCATTTCCACCGACGGGCAACGAGGGGATACAGCAACAGCACACTTGAGCCAATTACGCCGGGAACCCGCCTGGGTTTCGAGTGGGCTTGTTTGCCTGCAAATTCAAGTGGCAAACTTTGTCGTTCGGTTGATGTGCCCCGCTTGCGGGTGACCCTACCGCGGTAGGTGGCGGCGGGCGACATCTCTGTGTTGTTCGGCTTGACGCACACTGGTGGTCGCGAGGTTGCGTCGGATTCGACTTGGCAGCCGTTGGAGGAGATTCTCAGAGTCCTGCCTGTCAAGCTGTCCGCGGGTGGCGGTGGAGGCCGTCCGCGGGTGCCCAAAGATGAGCTGTTGAAGTTGCAGAAGGACTTCCCGTGGCTGGAGGGCTTGATCGGCGATCCGGAGTCGAATTCGAGCGGCACCAGGGCGGGCGGCAGTGGCGACGACCACGTGGATTTGCCCATGTTTGAGGAGTCCGACGACGAGGTCGATGTCTTGTTGGACGAGCTGCGGGCACGGAGAGCTGACTGGGCCACTCCCGACGAGATCTTCGACATCGACACGGACTTCCGGGTGACGCTGCTGGGCGGCAAGTGGTTGGCCATGCACAAGGGCAAAGCGTGCGACGCTTTCAGAGGCCAGGTGCGTCTCAACACTGCGGCTGCTCGGTGGGTCTCGCGGTGCGGTCTTCAGAAGTCCAGCCGGTACGATATCGACAAGTTCACTGAGAGGGGTGCGCATATGTGCGCGCAGGTGTGGCGCTTGGCCATGCATCACTTCTTTTGCATTTGGATGGGGCAGCCTCTGACTGCATACGCATTCACGCAGGCAGATTTCAATAGTTGGAAGCCCCCGCAAGAGTTTCTAGACCTGTTGCCTGGTTTGCATGTCCAGGCGCAAGAGCGCGCGCAAGCTTTGGTAAGGTTCCGCCCCTACTGAGCCGCCGGAGTCTGGGGCGCGACGCACTGCGCAATGCGCTGCATTGCAATGGGATCCACCCGAGCCATCAGAAGGCACACCGTCAAAAAAGACTCCCTGTGGCCAAGGCAGTGCGTCCTTCCGTGGGCACCCCCCCGAGCCCTCTTAAAAAAACGGATGGGGAGGGTGGGCCATATTGCCCTCTTGGGGCTCTCGTGGGGCCCTCTTGGAGCCTTGGAGAATTTCATGGAGAATTTCATGGAGAATTTCTAGGGAATATCTGGGGAATTTTTGAGGCCCTCCGGGCCCGGTCATTTTACAGGGATTGAGGCCCTCAGAAATTCACCAAGAATTCTCCCCGGTTTTCTCCCCGGTTTTCCCCGGCCACATTCGGCCTTGAGCGCGGTGCCCACGCGCGGTCCGCCGGGCGGCACTGTTGGGGCTTCCTTGGGGCCGCGCTTTCCCGGGGGGCCCTGTGGGCCGTGGTCCCACGGCGGTTTCGTTCCGGGGCAAGCAATGGCTGTGAGCTGTCAGGCAGATCGCGCTTCCAAGGACGGAGAAGCGAAGATGCCGTCCGAGACGACGCGCTGCCGGCGCGGGAGGTCCAGCGCCGGCCCGGTGGATTCGCCCACCGGGCCCCGCGTGGACAGAGCCCACCTCCCATGTGATTTCGATGAGCACTTGGACATTGCCAGTTCTTCGGGTTACGAGTTCGCTCGGAGCCAGGCCCATTCCTCGGATGTCGACTTTGCTGGTCGTCTGGCCTGTTCCATGGGTCTCAATTGTGCCGGTTGCCAGGCCCGTTCCTCGGATCTCGAGGAAAGGGCCCGGCGACCGCGTCTGACGCGAGATCCGCGGAACGGGCCAGGCGCCCAGCGCACTCAGGATCCGAGGAGCGGATCTGGGGCGAAGCGGTGGCAGGGTGGTCCGCAGCCGTCTTGGCTCAAGGCCCGCCGTCCAGTACTGGGGACGTCCGCCGAGGCCGCTGCCGCTGCTTCCGCATGGGGAAGCTTGTCGAGACCGACGCCGCCGCCGCGCAGAAGAGGAAGCCCCGCGAACTGAAACAACAGATCACGGACGTCGAAGTTAAGCAAGCTATCAAGGATAATCTGAAGGATTTCACCGCGGCAGAGCTGCACACGAACACCAATGCGGATGGTCAGACGTGCGTCCAGGTCCTGGCGGACCGCAAGCGGAAGAACCGGGAGGACAAGCGCCGGTACCCGTGTGGAGGCCCCTTCTACGAGGAGCCGCCCTGGAACAAATTCGGGCGGGACAGAGGAGTCGGAGGCTGGAGGGGCTCAGGGGGGGGGGGAGCGGCGGGGGGCGGCAGGCGGAGGAGGAGGGGGCCCCGGGGGGCAGAGCAGAAAGGGCGAGGAGGGGGGGGGCGGGCGGGGGGGCAGAGGCAGGAGGACAAACTCTGGCGAACCACGTGCTCATTTGTTCCAGGGCCCCTCGTGTCTGGGAGGACTTGCGGAGTACTTTTAAGGATCAGGAGTCTCCTTCGAAGCGGTTGAAGGCCGTGGACAAGTCCCAGCCCATCCGCGATTCCCTGCTGAAGCCCATGCTGGCGCTCGCGAACAACAACTCGAACCGCGGCCCCATGAACGCGGCCATCGCGGCCCTTGACGATGTAAACCAGCATGAGTTGACTGGTATCCTTCAGTACTTCTTGCGCCTCAAGCCCACGGCGTCCGTGGAGCAGTTCCGCTACTGCATCACCGTCCTTGAGTTCCTCGCGCGCTGTGGAATTCCCGAGAAGTTCCCGGCCGACGGGGCCATCGTGAAGGCGTTCGTGGACAAGGTTTTGCTTTCGGCTTGGAATCGCATGGACATGAAAAAGCCGAACCGCGAGAAGATCTTCCAGACGTACGAGGCCTTGTGGAAACTGGTGCTCCCCGAAGCCGCCGTCCGCGCCATCAGGGCGCACGAGGGTCAGTGGGTGGAGATCGCTGACAAGGTCACGCTGGTTCACGATGCCGGCGAGCTCGGGAAGGCTATGTTTGGAGAGATCACGTCGTGCGTCCTCGCTGAGAAAGCCGACGTGAAGATCTCCCAGGACATCGAGGCCCTGCTGGCCCAGGAGGGCCAGGTCACCATGGCAAAGATCAACAAGGCGAGGAAGGAGACCGTGGCTGCGCTGGCGACGATGGGTTTGGGTTCGTTGCCAGAGCGCCGCAAGATCACCCTGAAGTATCGGGAGTGCTCTTACGACGGCAAGGTGACCTGCATTGGCGACGAGGTGGAGCAGCGGTACTGGACCAGGATCCGGGCCCAGTGCGCGGCCCAGAGGCTTATCCCTGGCCTCTTCTGCGAGGACCAGCTCGTCGACACGGCCGTCGGCAAGGAGGTCGACTTCCACCCAGGCGTCTACTCGAAAGCGAAGTCGGCGCGTGAGAGTGCCAACGAGGGCATGGCCGAGCAAGAGAATACGGACGGCAAAGCTGTCGCCGCGTATCTTGAGCGCTCCGAGAAGTCGCTGATTGCCTTGGACACCATGTGGAAGAGTACGGACCACCAGTGGATGCTGTCCATGGTCGGGAAGGCCGGGGAGCAGCGCCTGCTCGACAAGAGCTTGGCGATCATCCCCGGGAAGGGCGAGAAGAAGAAGAAGCTGACCGAAGTGGCCAAGGAGATGTGCCTCTTGCTGTCTTCTGACCTGGCGAAGTTCTGCAGCGACACGGCCCGCGGCAACCTCCAGAGCGTCATCGATTCGGTGAGCCTGATGGTGTCCGGGAAGCCTCTTAATTTCCAGAACAAGGGGAATGAGTTCGTCAACCGCTTCCTTGCGAAGGCAGCCGGCCTCGTCAGCTCTGGGACTGGCGCGAACGCGAAGTACGGGAAGGAGGCGGTCGTGGCGCTGCTGGCCGGCTTGCAGGAGAAACCCCAGCCAGTCGCCCTCGAGGAGCTGGATGACGTCGTGGTCTACCAGTGGCTCCTCGATAAGCCGCAGCGCGACAAGGTGAAGCAGCTGGAGGCTCTTGCGGTTGCTGCGGTGGGAGGGGCGCCCAAGGCTTCGTCGGCCGCGGGCCCGTCGGCGGGCTCGGCGTCCCCCTCGGCCGCCGCGCCCAAGAAGGCGGCCAGGAAGGGGAAGTCCGAGCTGGAGAAGGCCATGGCCATGTTCGGCGGGGGCTTGTAGACGGCAGCCCTTTTGGGGGGCGCCCCGCTCCTGACGTGAGGCGGGGCGCGGGGGCGGCGGCTTAGCTAGGTGGAGGCTCGGCTGTCCTATTGGGTTTCCTCTGCCGGTTAGCTCGTGCGGCGCCAGTGGTTCATCGACCCATTGGTGAGGCGGCCTGGGCGCGCCAGTTCGGCAGCCCCAGGCGGTGTCAGCAGAAACCCGTGGGTGATTTGTATTAGCGTTGATTCCACATAGGGACAGGGCAAAGAAGATGTATATTGCCCGAGTGCCCGAAGGCCTTGAAAGGGCCCCAACAGGGGCAGGCAAGAAGGCCCCAAGAAGGCTCAATACAGGCCCAAGAAGGCCCCTAGAGCGGGTTGTTTTTTAGCGTCCCCGCGGGGGGGTCACCATGTATCCGCTCTTTGTACAAACCCTTCCTCTTGCAGGGCTTGGCTTGAGGCCCGGAGGGCCTGCAGGAGGTTTCGAGCCTGAGGTCTCCAAAGGCTTCGTGCGAGCTTCGGGTGGGATTGTGCTGCTCCAAGAGGGCTCCGAGACGGCCCCAGAGCGCTCCAAGACGCCTCAAATGGTTTCAAGACGGCCAAAGGGACCCTGGATACGCCCCCAGAGAGCTCTAAGAGGACCCCTCCGGCGGCTTCGAGAGGCTAAAACCATCGATTTCCCCAAGGTTTTGAACTGATTTTTGCGTTCTCGCTTTTTCGGGCTTCAACGTTCCGAGACGGGTCAAGAGGCCACCAAGATCGCCCCAAGACGGCCCAAGAGGCCCCCGAAGAGGGCCCCAGCATGGCCCACGAGGGCGCCAAGACGGCCCATGAGGCCCACAATATGGCCCAAGAAGGTCCCAGGACGGCACCAAAAGGGGACCGATGGGGTCACCTGGATTCACGTTTCGAGATTTTCACAATCAGGATTGCCTCTTGCGAGGGGGCGTGGGGCCATGCGGAGAGGCTTCCCACGTAGAAACGGCGCGGGGGTCACCATGTATCCGTAAATCATATGAATTCATACATTTCTGACGCGATCGCGGGGCTTCTTGGGCGCCCCATTGGGGGCTTCTTGGGAGCCTGCTGGTGGCTTCTTGGGGCCTGATTGGGGCCCTTCGGGCGCCTCTTGAAGTTTGTTCGGGCTTCTTGGAGGCCTCTTGGGGCCTTTTGGGGGTCTTGTGGACCACTGAGGGCGGCTTGGGGGCCTCAAGGAACTGTCTTGGGACCTCCTCGGGGGCTTCTCGGGGGCCTCTTCGGGGCCGCTTGGAACTTCTTGGAATCGGAAGAGGGCGCCAAGAGCCGTAGTTTGGGCCTTCTTGGGGCCATCCTGGGCCCTCTTTGGGCTTTCTTGGGCTCTCCAGGGGCCAATTCGGGTCTGTGGGGAAGCTTCGGGGAAAACCCAGGCGGGGTCAAAGAGGGCCTCAAGCGGGCCCCTGAGCTGGCAGACCGCTGACAAGAACGAGCCCTTCGCCACAGCACGGTGGGATGGCTCCAGGGTGGGCCCCGACACAGCGACGGCGCCCAGTTCCAGCGAGCCGCCTCCTGCGACGGCTAACGTCAAGGGTCGAAACTCGAACATCGAGGATCAAAGTTTTCTGGCCCCCAGGGATTCTCCTCGTCGCCACGGCCGGCCGTGGCTCCAAAAACTGGTGCGATTGGAGCCCGGGGGCGGTCCGGGGGAACACACGCACATGAGTAGGTTTGCTGCTTGACCGGTGATTCTCCCACCAACGTTGCCGGAAGTCGGTGCAAGCCATTGTGTCCAGTGCATCGGTCGGCTACGGATGTAGTCCTCCAGGGCGGCCTGATTCAGGGAATGCCAGCCCATCCTCTTGAAAGCTCTCGCTGTGGCGCGGCGTATGCGGGGGCCCGACAAGGCGCCCCTCCGGAAGCATTGGCGAGGTGCAGTTGGGGCGGTGCTCTTCTTCTGTCCGGGGAAGGGGGGGTCAAAAGTTCCGTCAGGGGGGGCCTCTTGTCAACCCCTGTCCCGGCCGCGTGGCCGATAGTCGCCGCGTTGGAGCGCGTGCGCGGTTTCTTCCACAGCCGTGCCACCGCAGAGCATCAAGGCAGACAGACATGTGAAGCGGGAGGAGGGGGGGCGTCGGGCACGATTTGATCGCTAGGACCTCCGGGGCGACGGCCAGGCTTCGGCGAAGGCGAAACCCTAATGAGGGCACCTCATGGCCAGGACCTTATGGGGGAATGTTGGGCCCCCGCGCGCACGCCCAATGCGCCGCGTGATAAGTAATGTGCACTTCGTGCAACCACGTGTTCGGCGAGAGCAACGTTTTTGATCTGATGTCGTCTTGCTTACGGGTTGGATGAACCGCTGTGCAAATCGCGCCGAGCTGCCAGTGCCGCAAACGAGAGGAGCGCTCGGGAGGAGCGCGCCGCCGAGCGAGGAGAGAACCGTGCCATCACTGTCGTCGCCGCTGCTGTTGCTGCCATCGCCTCGGTCCTGTTGCCTACTCAGTCGTCGTTTTGGCTGCCATCGCAACGTCGTCTGCGTTTGCCTCGGAGTGGGCGTCGCCGAGTCCTCCTCCACCTCCTCCTTGCTACCCCCGCCCTCTATATTCGCCCCTCTCTCCCCATTGTTCGGTTATTCCTGCTTCTCCCCTGCTCAATCACCCGGCTTGTTTTGGGCTTCCTCTCGCAATGCTATTTCCGTGTGTCTTACTTCTCGCCCAGGGGTTTCCCTGAGTTCCCGTATTGTATTATTTAGTACGGCATCATGCCTTCGACCTCGCCTTCTGACTCCCGTCCTCCATATCCTTGTGTCCCCGTGTATTGCTTTTCACATCGTCCGAATCTTCATCGCCATCCTCCGTCTCATCCCAAATCCAAATCCTGCCCCCCCCACGCTGTTCCCGCACTTCGTAGTAATAGTCCTCGTCATCCCCGCCCGCTCGTTCTTTAACCTTTCCACCGCGTCCCATCTCCCGCGCCACATCACATCTCCAACGCGTCACGTCGTACTTCCAACCCCTTCCGTCTTTTACCCGCCGCATCCTCATTCACCGTCCCTCTTCCCCGTCCCCCGTCCCCCATCCATTTTTCACGCGTGCCTCCAACGTCCGATCGGGCGTTCCGGGGATTGTGGATTGTGCAGTTGTGGCCTCCGTGCTTGCCCTGAGTCTGCACCTGGCCTGGGTAAGGTTAACCAGGCTGTGAAATTCATGACGCTTCGCGCATGCCCGCCGACCCGCACAGAAACGATCCTCGGGCGAGTTGTCCACATCAGGTGAGTGTAGCTGCATGCGTCCAGCGTCCACCATCAAACAGCCTTTTGCGGGCGTTTTGCGCTGACCTTCAGGGAGGCGTGCTGGCGCCATCTTGAGGCCTTCTTGGGCCCTTGTTTGGGAGCTTTCGGGGATATTTCAAGGCTCTCTGGAGGCCCGCGCTGCGAACTCTCATACGGCGAAGAGGGCATCTTTCGAGGACGTCGACAGGAAAAGGGGCATCAGAGAGATTTGCTCACTTCCGTCGGAGCCAGGGAAATCGTTGCGCGTTGCTTTCTTGAGACGCTCTTGGGGCGATCTTGGGAGCTTTGGATGCCGTCTGGGAACTATTCGGGTTCCATATGGGGTTGCCTTGGGCTATTTTGGGGGCCATGCTGAGGCTTCAGGAGCCAATCGGAAGCGAACGCGGGAAAAGGCGCACATCATCGAAACGCGCAGGTGTCTGAAGGATACTGGCCTCTCACAAGCGGTCTGAGGGGAGCCCGAGGCCACTTGGAACCGCCTCGTGGCGATCATTGTTTTTGATGCATGTTGGAGGCAGTCTTGAATCATCTTGAGCTGTATTCCCCTGTTGGGGGATAATTCCGGCTATATGAGGCCATATAGGAGCCAGCTAGGGCGCAATCTTAGGCGCTTCAACGCTTCGGCTACCCCCCTGTCTAGATTTTTGAGAAGGGGTAGGGGGACGGGCAAACGCTTCCCCGAGAAGGGAGTCGAACAAGTTGGAAACGCATCGCTGTAAACCCCTTGCGCCCACGGGGCTGTTGAGACTTTCATTGAAATGCACATGGGAGGCGTCATGCGATTGTACCTCCTAATGTAACTTCTCGGTGAGAAGCTCGTTGAAAAATGATCGGCGCGATGCGCTCGCGCATGCGATCGGTTGCCTTCCAGTTTGGCGCCGCCGGCCCAGCTTGGACGCGTCGCGTCCAGGGTCGGCCAGATGACAACATTGTTTAGGGATCTGGGTGGCCTGTGGAGGATCGGGAGTGGGAGAGAAGGGGGGCCGTGGAAAAGGGAGCGCCCCCCTCCTGTCTGCACCCCCTGCGCCTCGCGCCCGTGGCGCGTCTCCCAGTACTAAACCTCCTCTTGTTCCCCCCTCCTCCGTTGCCATATTGGCTCAAGCCACCCGCGCTCGGCGCGGCGCGGGTTCGCGTCAACGCGTGCGTGATTGTATCGCGCGCCATCGCGAAGCGTATTTGCAGTCGCGCATTGTGAATTCATGCGCCTTGGCCTTTGCGCATTTTCGCTTTTGTGCTTGCGCGCCGACGGAGCGCGCGGAGCCCGTTGTGCATTGGATGCGGGCAGCGAGCGCCGAGGCGCGTTGAACCAGATGTCGGCGCCCCAACTGCGCTGCGATCGCTTTCCTGCACTTCGGGAGAGGAACCTGGTCGTTCCCGATGTCGCCCTTCCCGTCTATTTGAGCGAGAGTGTTATGTGTAAGTCGGGAAGTGTTTGGGCCAGCGGTGTCATCCAATGTTGTTTTTTTTTCGCTGGAATTCATTTCCGTTCCTCCGAAAAATATTTTCTGAGGACTTCTGGTGAGACCTCGCGATGAAACGCCCGCGACAGAGTCGCCGCCGCGTCAACGCCGCGCGAACTTACCGCAACCTTGGCCGCCGAGCTGCCCCCCGGGCGTTGAATGCGGCTGCGCGAGGCTCCGAGTCATGGCCAAGCGCCACATTCGTCGCCTCGGTCGCAGCTTCGGGGGAAGCGAGCTTACCCCGAAAAAGCCTCGCGGAGAAACTCGTTGCCATCTCTGGGGTTTCAGAACGGGCCGTGCGCGTCGTGCTGGACGTGCTGGGCCCTGAGGAAGCGCAAGCCGTGCTTGAGGCACTAGTCCGCGTAACGAGTTTCCTGAGCCATCCGCCTGGTCGGTGCTGTTGCAGCTTTCTTCTTTCGGGTGACAGGCGGGAATGTGGAGGGGCCCGCGAGATGCTGAACTTCGCGAACGATGCGGTCTATATCCTCGATGTCTGTTGGGTTTGGCGCCCTGCTGGCAGCGCCGCCGTTGCTGACAGGGCGACGGGCCTTGACTTTGCGACGGGGGGGGCGCAACCTGACAGGCACCTGCTTTCTCCTGCGTGCGGTCGGCGCGTCGTCAGACACGCGGAAATGCGTTAGGTGGAAGTGGTGCATTTCCGCTGCGGTCGGAGCTCGCTTCTTCACCATCTTGACTTTAGTGCCTGCCGGGTTGATCTGTAGACCCCATGCAGGCTTGTAGAACAAGTAGGAACTCATGATTGCAAGCTCCTTCACCAGCCTGTTGTACTCCGCAGGCGAGATTGGCGGCTTGCACGTGATGTCGCGCAAATCTTCCAACGGGGATGGCACGGTCGGGGGGTGCGCGGGCTCGTGGAGGCGCGGGGATGGCACGGTCGGAGAGTGCGCGGGCTCGTGGATGCGCGGGGGTGGCTCTGACGTGCTGCGCACCTCCGTTGATGGGGAATATCATCTATACTGATGAAGTGGCTGATGAAAGTGTTCTTGGTCACCGCCACGTGTGGATCCACGCAGAAGCTGCGCACGGGGCCAGGCGACCTTCCGCGGGTCGCAGCCATTGCTCAGAAGCACTTTCACGACCTGGCAAGAAATCGAGGCTGTCGTGTCGAGCGAGAAACACCGCCGCTTGAGCGTAGCGAAGATCTTGAGCCAAGAATTACGGAAGCATTGCAGGCATTGTGATTTGGTGCGAGTGGCGCGGTGCGTTCCCTAGTGTCCTGGTGGCTTCCCCGCTCTCTCAGAGTTTGCCCTGGTAGTTCTCTGCTGACAATTTCAGCGCTGGCCTTGGGGGTCCTGTGCGGGCCCCCTGCAGGATCATTGAGCGGGAGCTCATGTTGCTTCTCATGACGAGGATGATGCATTTTTCTTGTCGGACCGCGTAAGCTGGTCTCTTCTGCTGTGCGCTCGCTCAATCCGAGTCAGACGAAGACGAGGACGACGAGGCCGAAGAAGCCGAGCCCGAAGTACCACTGGAGAGCTTCTTCGAAGGGCGCTTCTTCACCATCTTCTGCTCTGTGGCCTTCTGCTTCTTGGCCGCCGCCGCCGCGCGGCGCTCCTCGCGGCAGCGCCGCGATGCCTCCTTGTTCTTCACCTTCCTCTCCTCGTACGACATCTTCTTCCTAGTAGAAACGCCCGCCGCGGGGGGCGGCTGCTTGTGGTAATCCGCCTCGTTGTTGCCACGGGCGGAGCCTTCCAGCCGTTGTTGGCTCTGACCTGAAAGGCGCTCCTCTCCTTAGTGTTCGTCGTGTTCACCTCCTGCCCAACCTTGCCCACCTCGCCCTCTGCAGAGAGCCTCGGCATGTTGTCGGCGCAAGTGCGGTACTCGATCGCAGGAAGGTGATTGAGCCTCAAACCAGCTACGGAAGAGAGTGCCCGAGTGGAGAACGTAACTTGATATCTTCCCATGTGGAACGACACACATATGATGATGATGACGAGTATGTGCTTCAAGATGTTGCTGATGACGATGGTGATGACGAGTATGTGTTTCAAGATCCTGCTGATGGCGATGATGATGACGAGTCTGTGTGTCAAGATGCTGGTGATGACGATGATGATGACGAGTATGTGTTTCAAGATGTTGCTGATGACGATTGTGATGGCAAGTACGTGTTTCAAGATGTTGCTGATGATGGTGATGATGACGAGTATGTGCTTCAAGATGCTGCCCTTTCCTGTCGTGCCCCCGCCCTATCCTCGGAGATGGCGGTTTCGACATCACTCTGGGATCCCCAAGATCATCTCCTGTCAGGGGCAGGTCGCGAGTACCAGAAATGAGAGTTACCAATCTTCTGGTATGCGTTGGGGGCAATCCATTATCAAAATGGGCCTCACAGGGCATCATCGGGAAACACAGTCCACCAGACTAAGGGAATAACCCCCTGGGTCTAAGCACCCATAGCGGGTTCCATAAGTCCTCCTCTCCTTCCTCCTCTTCTTCCTCCTCCTCCTCCGCCTCCACCTCCGTGTCTTCCTCCTCGTCCCTCTTACGTCCAGTGGGTGAGCGCCGAAGCGCGTTCCAGAGGGACATCTTAAGCCTTAATCCCTCGATTCTCCGGCCTCCGGAGGCCCGAAACAAACATGAGCCAATTACCGTATTAGTTGTTTTGCAGTGGTTAACAACAAAAATCCTTAAGTCATAAACTACAAATAGAATCTGCTGGCAGGTTATGACAATGTTGGTAACGATTATGCTTCGCAAGGGATTCCGAAGACCCATTGCGACGATAAGCGCGTGTTTCAAGATGTTGCTGATAACGGCGGTGGTAACACGCATTCCTTTGAAGGTGATGGCGATGACGATGGCGGTGACGAGTATGTGTTATAAGACGCTGCTGATGACGATGGTGATGACCAGTATGTTTTTTCAAGATGATGTTGATGACGATGATGGTGACGAGTATGTGTTTCAAGATGCTCCTGATGACGATGGTGATGACAAGTACGTGTTTCAAAATGTTGCTGATGGCGATGGTGATGGCGAGCATGTGTTTCAAGATGCTGCTGATGACGATGGTGATGACAAGCATTTGTTTCAAGATGCTGCTGATGACGATGGTGATGACGAGCGTGTGTTTCAAGATGCTGCTGATGACGATGGTGATGACGAGCATGCGTTTCAAGATGCTGCTGATGACGATGGTGATGACGAGCATTTGTTTCAAGATGCTGCTGATGACGATGGTGATGACGAGCATGTGTTTCAAGATGCTGGGAATAACTCCCTGGGGCTAGGCACCCATAGCAGATTCCATAAGTTATCCTCTCTTTACCCTTCTTCCTCCTCCTCCTCCGCCTCCACCTCCGTCTCTTCCTCCTCGCCCCTCTTACGTCCACTGGGTGAGCCCCGAAGCGCGTTCCAGAGAGATTAATAAGCCTTAATGTCTCGATTCTCCGGCCTCCGGAGGCCCGAAACAAACATTAGCGGATTACACATTGATTTCTTTTGTTGTTGAATTACAAAAGGGAACCCTTTGGTGGTGAACTACACATTGTTTTATTTTGTGGCAGATTACAAAAGGATTCCTTTTGTGGAGAATTACAAAAGGATTTCTTTTGTGGAGGATCACATGATGATTCTTTTTTTGTGGCGTATTACAAAAGGATTCCTTTTGTGGAGGATTACAAAAGGATTCCTTTTGTGGAGGATTACAAAAGGATTCCCCTTGGTGGAGGAATACAATGGGATTCCTTTTGTGGAGGATTACACATTGATTTCCTTTGAGGGCTCTCCTGGAAGTGAATCAGGGGACAAAAGAAAAAAAAAAACAATCAGAAAATCTTGGAAAATTGTGAAAATTGCAGGTTTTCAATGAATTTCCAATGTCTTGAAGCAGAAACATATAAAAACCACAACATTTCCAAGGTTTTGAGGCCGAAACCATATGAAAACACAGCATTTTTTGCATTCGGATTTTGAAACTGTTGTGTTTATTATATGTTTTTGCTTCAAAGCATTGGAAATTCTATGAAAACTTGTAATTTTCTCAATTTCATTTTTTTTTTGTCCCCTGGTTCACTTCCAAGAAAGCACTCACAGGAAATCAATTTGTAATCCCCCACAAAAGGAATCCCTTTGTATTCCTCCACCAAAGGGAATTTCTTTGTAATCCTCAACAAAAGGGATCCTTTTGTAATCCTCCACAAAAGGAATCCTTTTGTAAGCCGCCACAAAAGGAAACAATTTGTAATACATCATGAACAGAATTCCCTTGTAATTCCTTACAAAAGAACTCAGTTTAAAATCTGCTACAACAGGAATCGTTCTGCATTCCACTACTTTGAACAATCCCTTTAAAGATGACGAAAAACATAATCAACAGGAAAGCAAGCAAATGAGAAGTAATAAACCCAAAACCGAAGTGGTACACACACACACACACACGGTTTGGTCAACCTTACAGGGGGGGGAGGGGGCGGGAAAAAGGCCTTGAATATCCCGTGCAGCCACCTGTTGCCCCGCCAGCGCCCGTTTGGACCTGCGAGGAACTCCGAGAATATGGGGCCCCATGTTGCCTCGTGTTTCAGGGCCGCACTGCTGGGCATGCCCACGTGAGGTTCTCCGCGGGGGGCGCCCGTGGACGCGGGGCCCTCAGCGACGTCCTTGCAGTCGCCAACCAGTGCCCGCGGTGCATGTCCGCGCTGTCCAACCGGCCCATTGCTCGGCAGCATGTTCGACGGTTCTTCCTTTCCAATAGGTGTCAGGCTGACGGGGGACATTATCAGTGTCCAACAGAACAGCCAGACACTCCCCTGTGCCCTGCATGCGGCCGTGGCCATGAGAGTCTGGAGGCTCTTCAGGTTCGCATTCGCAGCCGCGTCGCATTGGATTCTGCCGCTTACTTTACTTTCGACCAGCCGCGCGATGAGTTGGATGGCGGGGGGGGGGCCTAGGACCGATTCTGGGCGAGGCGACGGAACTCTTGGACAGCTCCCAGGGCGCGGCAAGCAGCCCCGCTGGGGGCCGCGGCTTCAGCGGTAGTAGCAGCCGCACTCACCGAGACGGAGATCGAGGGTTCCGACTCAGAGGGCGAGGCGGCGCTGAATGTGGTCATGGGTTATCTCAGTGTGCGCCAACGGATTCGGGCATTGGAAGGATGTCTTCTGTCTACACACCTTGTGCCGAAGGAGTGCATGATCATTCCCTATGCAGTAGGATCAGCGCAGATGTGCATAAAAAACTCGAGGGCGATCCCAAGTCCCAGCTGGGCCCACCGTCGTTGATGGTTGCTCTGGCAGTCTTGGGGGCTCTCCTGGCACGGCAGGCAGTTCACGGCAGTGGGCAATTCAGGGCGGAGTATTAGGGGCTGAAGGGCCTCGTTCAGAGAATCTAGGGGAAGACGATGGAAATCGCAGCACAATATATCAAGTACTGGAGGGCCAAACCTACGTTTGCCCAGGAGGGGGGGGGTGGAGTGCGGCACGCTTTCTACATCCATGCGTTCGTTCCCATCGGAGAGCCCCCCCCCCGAACATGCTGATAGTGCTAGCCAACCTCTTGGCCAGCAAGCTGCTGACACTAGGGGTCGGAGATCAAGCCGGGCCCCCTCCGCGTGCGACAACAGAGAGGCAATTTCATAATTCATTAGAGAAAAGGTTCAAAGGCCGCAGTAACCGCAGGCACTGAGGATCCCGACGGTCAGCGGAGCCCAGCCATTCCTTCTTTTACTATATATATAAAGAAAAAGAGAGAGAGAGAGAGAGAGAGAGAGAGAGAGAGAGAGAGAGAGAGAGAGAGAGAGAGAAAGAGAGAGAGAGAGAGGGAGAGAGAGAAAGAGAGAGGTAGAGCTCGTTGATCGGGATCTCGGGACTCACCAGAGGCTCCACGCAAGAAAAGGCACCGAGGCAAAGTTATGGGCAAGGGTAGGTGACAGTTGAACTAATCCGGGTTTGCTGTGTGACTTCCTGGCCTCCGTGCTGTGCCTCTGTGGTGCTGTGGTGTGCCTCGATGGTGGCCTCCTCCCCTTCCTCCTCCTCTGTGGGTGTCGTGACGAGATGTTTTTCTTCAACACCTGGGCGAGTGTCGAATGGCCAATTTGCGCGATGATTACGTTAAGCCTCTCGACCTTGATGTTTTCATGTTATCCAGGGTGTCCCCTATGACTGGATAACCAGTTATGGCGGGGGTACCGAATTTTGAACCGTGTTCGAGGGTTTTCCATTCTTGATGCGCGCAGCGGTCGACGTGCAAGCTACAAAGAGGATGCTGCAGAGACCACAGTCTGATGGCCAGCCAGCATCCCCCCTTTCCTTCCTCCCCCCTTTTCTTCCGCCGCCCCCTTACTGTCCTCCCCTCTTGAGGAGCTGGTCGACTGCGTCCCGAACCCGGAGAAGTGCGGCGGCGAGGGCGGCTGCAAGGGCGCCACCGCCGAGCTCGCGCTCCAGTACGTGCAGGAGCACGGGCTCTCCACGGCCGACGGGTACCAGGGCGGCTATCAGTCCGGCGGCGACGGCACGTGCCAGGCTCGGCCGCGCGCAGAGCCGCTCAGCGCTTCGCTTCGGAAGGGGGGATCCACCTCGTTCTTCCCCCGCTCCTCTGCCAGAGAGAAGGGATAATATCAGAGGAGGAGGGGAGAGGGGGAATCAAGAAGAAGGTGTACCTTGTATAGTTGCCAGATTCCTGCCGTTCTCCTCGTCTCTTGGCCTTCGGGTGCCCCCTCGTCGCCGCGGGCGGACATGGGCCGCTTTCCATGCCATGTGCTCGCTGGTGCTTCCTGGTCGCTGGCGCCCCGACTACTCCCGAGGGTGGTTCTCAGGGTGTACAGGCGCCCAGAGCTATCTGGGTGTCTCCCCTCGCAGAATCAGACCGAACAATTGATCGGGATGGACCCCCAGTGGCGTGAGGGGGGCTGCCTTCTGAGAAGGCAGGGGGCTTCCGAACAGCCCTCCCGCCCCCTTCTAGAAGGCTCTCCTAGCAGCCTCCGATCCTTTCCAGGAGACCCCCCTGCTGTTGTCTGAAAAAGGCCGTCCCCCCTCGCCTCCCCCCCCCCTTGGCGCGCCGCCAACAGGCGACACACACCGACGGCCAGAAGAGAGCTGTGTCCACCGGCTTCGAGCAGCTGCCGGCGAACGAGCTGGAGCCGCTGCTCGAGGCCGTTGCGACCACGGGGCCCGTCGTGGTGTCGGTCGACGCGTCCGGCTGGGCCAGCTATGCGGCCGGCGTGTTCGACGGCTGTCCTCAGAACGCCACCATCAACCATGCTGTGCTGCTGGTGGGCTTCGGCACCGATAACGAGACCGGCATGGACTACTGGCTTATCCGAAACTCGTGGGGCGACGGCTGGGGAGAGGAAGGCCACATCCGCCTGAAGCGCCACCAGTCGGACAGAGGCGATGCCGGGCACTGCGGGGTGGACACGGCCCCGCTGGAGGGCGTTGGATGCCCAGGGGGCCCGCCAGAGATGCCGGTGTGCGGCATGTGCGGGGTGCTCTCCGACTCCTCGTATCCCACGGGCGTGCACGTCTCCCGCTCAGAGGGCCCTGGCTGGCCGTCGAGCCCAGGGTCGATCGGGGCGCCGATATCCTCTCCGGTCTGCGCTCGTGGGGCCGGGGGGGGGGTCGGGCCGGCCATGTCAGGATCAGGACACGGGTAGCGGGTTGGTGGATAATACAGTTTAAATGGTTTCCTAGGTCACCCGCGGGGGCACGAAGATAGCCGCGCTCCGCGCGCACGGGCCGGGCCAGAGTGGTCGCCCTTGCCTCCAATGGAGCGCGGCGCGAGGGCGCGCAGGGCGTGGAGATTTGATCGCGCCGCGCGCACCGCGGGGCGCGAGGGTGCGAAGCCAGGGCGGTGCGGAACGACGCGCTATCCGTTCAGAAGGCATACCGTGTCTTCAGGGCCGCCGCCGCGACACGCTAAGCTGGAGTTCCCGACCGTTGGTCTCGGGTAGGAGCGGCCCAGATTGGAGGGCTGGTGCCTCTGAGGTCTCCCGCGGGCCGGCAGCGGAGCCCATGGGCGGCGGCGGCGGCGGCGACATCATCTCTGCGTCCCTCGGCGGGGTCGAGTCCTTCGGCAGGGCCGTCTCCGAGCTCCTCGGCGGGCCCCGCTGAGACTGAGAAGCGACGGCGGCGGCGGCGCGCGCGCGGACACGGGGCGAGGCGGCGCGCTGCGGAAGGGGTTCGAGGGAGGAGGGCTGGATGTTGCCAGAGGCGTCTCTGGCTCGAGGTGGCCCCAGCTTTACCAGGGAGGCACCGATGGCTTCCAGAGCGCCCCTCACGAAGTCCAGAGGCTCCAAAATGGCGCGGAAGCCCGAGGAAACCTTAGGCCAGGACTACTTCTGGCAGCAACCGAGTGGGGGTGGCCTTCTGAGAGGGCAGGGGTGGCCGCTTTCTGGGAGGACTTCCCTGAGATGGGGCAGGACGTCATGATTGTGATGCGTTCCAGGATTTCCAGGTTTTCCTGCTGTCGGCTTTGCGCACGGATTCTGGGGACGAGGGCTGCACGGTTCTTCGGAAATCCTGGAACCCATCCTGCGCCAAACGGATCATGACATTGCCCTCGTCCCTTTCCTCGAGGGGTCCGAGCTCTTCTGCGAAGCCTTGCTCCCTCTCAGAAGCTCCCACCCTCTGTGCTCGCTGCCAAGAGCATGCGTGCTGAAGGCCCCGCCGCGGGCGACGCCAGCGCGCGGCGCCCATCGCGGCGGCCGCGCCGAGATGCGACTGGGCCCAAGCGCCGTGGCACACGCCCGCGGCAGCGGAGGCCACAGGGCCAGCGCGGCAGCGAAGCCTCCCGAGCTGGTCCGACTCGGGCGCCCCCCCCGGACAAGGCGGGGGGGCTGTGGCCGCTCTTCCAGGACGGCCGCCTGCGGCGACGGCGCTCGGGCAGGCCAGCGCACTTTCTGCGACTCTTCACTGGGCGCGGCAGCTGCCTCTCTGGGGGCTGCTTTGTGTCGGAAAGACCCCCCCTCCGTGCAGCATCGTCTAAACTATCCCGGCCCCATTGGCCCATGATATCTCAGCCCCACCAGCCCACCTTCCTATGTGGGGACAGGCCCCGCCAAATCCGCAGGAACAGGCGCATATCACCACCTAGCTGAGAAAGTCGGCCAGCGGGGCCAAGGCCACGCCAGTGGGGATCGGGATCGGTTAAACGATGCTCATCCGTCTTCCCCCCTCCTCCTCCTCCTCCTCCTCCTCCTCCTCCTCTGCCCCTGCCTCTGCCGCTGGGCCGCGGGGCCGCGCGGGCCCTGATCGACCCACCGTTCTTTCTTATGGTGGTCTGGATGCCGATGCTGAAGTTGTTGTTGTTGTTGTTGTTGTTGTAGTTGTTGTTGTTGTTGTTGTTGTTGTTGTTGTTGTTGTTGTTGTTGTTGTTGTTGTTGTTGTTGTTGTTGTTGTTGTTGTTGTTGAATAGTATTACTTCTAAAGAATAATCATTGTTGGGCCCCCTGGTGCACGCCCCCCTCGCCGCGCCTAGGCCGCAGCCACATTTTCATCATTTTCGCGAGGAAGTCTCAGGCAAAACGGGGGAGTCCGGATCCGGTTGTTTTGTTGACGCCCGCTTTCCCTGTCAAAAAACAATATAAAATGACATGTCTTGTTCTAACATAACCAAACTTCAAGAATCCTTTGCAACAAATGACACGAAGTGCACACTCGCGCGCGCAAGATGAAATCCTTCCAAAACCTTAGTTTTCGTAGCGATTTTAACATAAAAACATGAAAACCCAAATGGTTTTTCAAAAAAAAGTTTCAACAATTCATCCCGCGCGCTCTTGCGGATTTCTTAGGAAACTTATACTTTTTCAACATTTCTGTCAAACGGGCTCTTGCGAGCAACTTTTTCACGTGCTTCGAACTTCTGCAACAACGGTTGCGCGCATGCCAGGGCCATCATCCCGGTCAAATAATACCATATGGGACACATTCGTTTTTTCTTCGCGCGCGCACGCCGAAATCTTCAAACACCATTGGGTTTCTTAAGAATTTCAGCACCGCGTATCATAAAATCACACGAATCGCACCGTAGGTCCTCGAAAAACACGTGCACGGATTTTCCAAATTTCTACCCGCGCGCGCTGTCCGAATCCTTAAAAACAAATGGTTTTTCAACATTTATGTTACATGAGCTCGCGCGAGCTACTTTCGCACGCTCTTTCAACGGCGTTTACCGTGGTTTCCTATTCTAGCGTCAGGAACATGTTACCACGAAAAACCAGTACAGGTGTCCAGTGTTGGAACAGGGGGAAAAGTCGTATACTAAGCTAGCTTACAGAAAATGTTACCACAACAAGTCACTGTACCCATGCGCCAGTGTAGTAGCCAAGGTCGTCCGCAGGCCACGAAGTGAAGTGTCCGAACGTCATAGGGCGGGAAGCTGGGTGTGGGTGGTGGCGAAGAGTCGTTTGGAAATGTGGTAGAGCTTGAACCGGCCCCCCCACAAAGTGGGGGTATTGCCCGTCTCCTATGAAAACCCTGGCACTGGTGAGAACGGAGTGTCCCCACGTGCTAGTAATTGTTGTTGTTGTTGTAGTTGTTGTAGTTGTTGTTGTTGTCGTTGTTGTTGCTTTGGTGGTGCTGATTGTTGTAATGATGATGGTGATGATGGTGGTGATGGTGATCGTGGTGGGGATGATGGTAATGATGAGGAGGAGGAGACGGAGGAGGCATGGGGATTTGGCATGGAAAAGAGGACGTGGAGGAGGACAGACAACACACACACAATCACCATAAGCTTCAACCGATGTCTCTGGGGAGAGCTGAATCAGGAGTGGAAACAACACACAGACACAATTAATCGACGATTCCCAGGAATATATGGGAAGATATGGGAAGTGGGGGGGAAGACAACAACCCAGAAAATATAGGAAAATATATTTGTGTGTCCCAGGGACCCTTCACTGAATTGAATGCGCTATGCACTACAGCATTAACCCACACTCATAATTGGGCGGGACCACGAATTGACTGCCACATGCCTCTGGAGCGGCGAGCCTGATCAAGCCAGGAACGTGCGTAAGTGCTGGGCCTCGAGGCGACACTGCGGTGCCCTACGGAGGCACGGCGGCTCCAGAGCACGTCCCCGCGATTGCCGACGTGGGAGGGGACCGTGAGGGACAATCCCAGGCGAGAGGAGGGAGGACGGACGACAGCACGGTTGTTTAGGTTCTTCACAACAGATGCATCAACACACCACTCTTCGAGGGCGGTGCGCTACTCCTCCATCTGTTCCAGCAGCTTCTGCACCTCGCGCCCCATAAACGTGTGTGGAGCCCGCCTTTGCTTCAGCTGCACGCCCTGGATCCCCTCAAACGCCTCGAGCATCATCAGTCGAAACGCCTGATCCCTGTACGCGAACGTCACCTTCGTCATCTCCTTCTGGAAGACCTTGTCCACATTGTAGCACTGGAACCAGTTCGAATTTCTTCTCCACGGTCCAACTGTTGTGCTCCTGGTGCGCGCGAGGCAGCTTGCCGTGAAGCTCCTTCGAGATGAAGACCCCCTATGCTGGGGAGTCGGGGTTCTGATCCTTCAGCCATTTTAGCGCGCTGACGAATGCCCAGATCAGCAGATGACCGTGCTCGTGATCTTTCTTTCTTTTTCGCCACCTCACCACAGGTAGCCTTTTCCTCCAGCATCGGAAAAAGAAGTGAAGCGTCTTCGGGCGGAAGGAACACGTCGAACAATACCGCCATAACCTCGCGCATGTGCTCGGAGTTGCGGAGGGTCTGGCGCATCATCATGCCTATCACCTGCTTCTGGCCAGACTTCGACGTCTTGACGTCCTTGAACCCGTCGGCTCACTTGCCGTCGTCTTTCCGCCTGGCGCTGGCGCACCTGGCGGACGTGTGCTTGGGCGCCGCCCTGGGATCCCACCGTCAGCAGTGCCGGCCGGCATGTGCTGCCCGCCGCGGATGGGCGGGGCGAGGGGTAACAAGTCGCGTGAACGGCAAGGGTAGATGCTCGTATCGAAGGTGTGTGCGTTCTCTATCCACAGCGCCAACAGCTGCTACGTCACATCATACACACTGAAGTTCACGAGATTTTCCTAAGACCTATGTGCCCGTCCTAGTTGACATCTGGAGGATGAGGAGGAGGTGGACGAGGAGGAGGGAAGGGAAGGAGGAGCAGGATGACAACGACCACGACGCCGCCGCAGGCGGCCCTGGTTCTGCAGCCAGACTGCCCGAAGGCCGACGGGAGCGGCGCGCCGAAGCAGACGGGAATGTTTGAGTTTTATCGGCAGCGGCTACGGGCTCCGCCTCCTGGGCCACATTCGTCGAAGGACCAGAAGTGATTTAACCATACACTTCCGATAGTCATCGCGGTTTCCTTGGTTCGGTGCTGGTCCCCCGCTGGCGGTGCTTCCAGCGCGGCCAACGTCGGGGAAGGGGTGTTCCAGCGCCGACCCAAGAACTCCGCACGGATCCCCTAAAGTCAATAATGATTTGTGTTGTTGTAGTTTGGCCACCTTTGGCCTCTCGGGGAGGCTCTCGTGGCCACGGTGGGATGCGCTTCGAGCAACTTGCCAGGGTGAGCGGTGGTCCCCAGACACGTCTTCAGCGGAGTTGTTTCCCGAAACTGGAGCAGATACACTACCAGTGGTGGGGTGTTTTTCAATTCCGAGGGATTTTTCTATGGTCGGAGACGACGCCGGGGTGGTGTGGTGTATACTTGTTTCCCTTTTTTCCCGGGGAAACGACGGAAAACGTATACACCAGGATCCCTTATACACAAGGATCCGCTTTCCAGTGCAAGTTTCAGTGCAGAGCCGGAAAAAGCGTAGGTGTATAGAGTTCAATTCCCTATGGTGGTCCCCAGACACGTCTTCAGCGGAGTTGTTTCCCATGCCATTGGAGATTCGAGTCAACCGTGCCGGATGCTTCTGTTTTCGGCCTCCCCCGAGGGATTTTTCCAGGCCAGGTGGCCGTCAACAAAAGCCGACTTAGGATGAAGAGCTGGTCCTGGAGAGGGGTCGAGAATTCCAGGGGCTAGCGACTCGAGAAATCGACTCTTCGGAGGTGTGGGCCCTACCTTTCTCCGTCGTCGTCGCCCTTCTATAATTCCTCGGACGAGGATGAGCAAGAGGGGGGTAGAGCAGGAGAACGAGACGGATGAAGGGAATGGCAGTGAGCGGAGAAAACCTAATTCGGGCCGCGTCATTCTCCTGTTTCCCAGCGGAAAACACACTGCATGCTAATAGTTCGGATAAGTCAGCAATAATCGAGGACGCCGGGGGCGCATCACCGGCCGGGTTGAAATTCGCGACGCGGGCTTCGGGGAGCTGTTCGGGGCCTGCTGGGGATTGAAGAGGCGTGCGATGAACACGTTTGGGTAGTATGGGGGACTTAGGGCGATCTGGGGCCCCCTTCCAGCTTCATTGGGCTATCTTTGACGATTCCCGCAATTCTTCCCGCTTCCCATATACCAGGCCTCTCCTCGCTTCACCGTTTGAAGTCTTGCTGTGTGCCAGTGGCCTCCCCCCCATCGTCGATTTTGGGAGTGATCGTCTCTCTCGGTGGTGGATATGCACTGGGTGCTACATGAGTGAGTCCGCCGCTCTAGGCCTTCTGCGCTTCGTGGCTGCTTGGGTACAGGCTCTGCGTTCGTTTTCGCCTGTTTGCGAGTGCGGTACCTTCTGGTGCCCTGGCTCACTGGCATCTGCCCAGTGGTCCTTGCTCGCGCCTCGTCTCTGGCTGCGGTCCGCTTTGCTTCGCGCGCGCCACCTGGCGCTCCGCTCTCTCTCTTCGGCAACCGGTCAGGTTCCCCACCTGCGGGTCTGGCTTGTGTTCGCTGGTTGTCCACCTGTGGCAGCTTCTCTACCGCTGGCGTCCGCTCAGTTTTTTTGCTGGGTAATCTTCTGGCCTCGTCTTTTGCCGTGCACTCGCTACAGCGGCCTCCGTGCCACTGCAGCCGATTATTTCGCTCTGTGCCCCAGAACGTTAGTCCCGCTCGCTGGATCTGTCCTTCGAGCCGCCGAACAAAAAATATATATCCCCACGAACCCGTCCAGAAAAGATACCCCGGCGAGTTGCCTTGACCAGGGAGGTGTAGGAACAAAGATGGAGGGTAGCTGTTATGTGTCGAAGGAGGAAAGGAGGAGGGACGATGAGTACGATGAGGAAGCATATGGAGAGGAAGACAAGGTGATGGCGGGAGGAGGAGGAGCAGGAGTCAGAGCAGGACAAGGCGGGTATAGAGGAGGAGGAGGACGAGGAGGAGGGCGAGCATGATTCATATAATATTGACAGGACACGTTCCCAATCAACTTTAGATACACCCTAGATGTGTTAATGATGGTGCTGATGCTGAAGTTGTTGATGATGATGATGATGATGATGCTGATGCTGATGCTGATGATGCTGATGATGATGCTGCTGATGATGCTGGTGATGCTGATGATACTGATGATGATGTTGCTGCTGACGATGATGATGGAGATGATGCGGCTGATGATGCTGATGATGATTCTGATACAGATGACGATGTTGATGCTGATGTTGATGCCGGTGATGCTGCGGATGAAGCTCATACGGAGGAGGAGAAGGAGAAGGATAAGGAGGGTGAGGACGATGATTAGGAAAAGGTAAGAAGAGGTCAAGGAAGAGGAAGACACTCGGTGATGCGATGATGCTAATGATGATGATCCTGGTGGTATTGGGAACGATGGTGGTGATGATGAGAGCGATCAGGAGCAGGAGTAGGAGGATGAGGAGGAAGAGGATGAGGACCAGCAGCGGGAAGATAACATTGGCAGAAAAAACTTCCGCACAATTCCAGATAGCACCAGGGCGTGATTGTGATGACGACGACGACGGTGACGATGATGATGATGATTATGATGATGATGATTATGATGATGATGATGGTAGTGGTGGTGATTGTGGTGATGCTTCTGATGATGATGCTGATGCTGACGAAGACGACGAAGACGATAACGATGGTGATGATGCTAATGAGGATGATAATGTTGATGATGCTGATGATGACGTTGGTGATAGTGATGGTGATGGTAATGCTGATGGTGATGGTGATGGTGGTGATGGTGGTGGTGATGATTATGATGATGATGAAGCCGACGATGGTGCCGACGATGTTGATGACGATGATGCCTATGATGATGATGGTGATGATGATGATGCTGATGATGATGACGACGATGCTGATGTTGATGCTGATGCTGGTGCAGATGATGATGAATATGATGATGAGGATGGTGATGATGATCATGATGATGATACAGATGGTGACGATCATGATGAGGATGGTGGTGATGATGATGATGCTGATACTGGTGATGATGATGATGCTGCTGATGATGACGACGACGATGGTGATGTTGGTGGTGATGATGCTGCTTTCATCTACTCGGACCCTGTTTGGGAGGCCTCTATATGGCCCCCCTTCCCCGCGGTGCTGGCTGTTCCGTCCTGAGCCGACTCTTGGCCAGCCGCGGGGGGCCCGAAGCTGGGCGCCAATGTCCCAAGAACGTGAAGGGCCGGACGTCTCGATTCTCGAGCTGCCAGATTCTCGAGATCTGGCGTGGAGAGCACAATCGCACTATCGCAGGAATCAAGGCCGGAGCCCTCGATCTCAGTTTCCCTAGTGTTTCTCGAGCTGGATCGATCCGCGGGGCCCCGGGGCTCGAAAGTTTGCGAGACCGCCCGGTGCAGAGGAATCCTCACCCCAGACTTCCGACGTCTTGATTACCTAACAGCGAAAACTGATAGGTTTATAGTAGGGTCAAAAGAGGGCAATTTGACTCCCCAGGGGGGTCTGGGCGGGTGCCGGGGAGAATCCGCGGAAGTCGTTTTAAGCAAACAGTTACACACTTCGTGGTCTTCGAGGTCCCAGAACTCCATTCCTGGGAATGATTTTGAATGCCCGGAGCCAACTGTAGGCCACTTCGTGCTCTTCGAGTTCCCAGAACTCCATTCCTGGGACACATTTCGAATGCCCGGAGCCAACTGTAGGCCATTTCGTGCTCTTCGAGTTCCCAGAACTCCATTCCCGGCCCACATTTTGAATGCCCGGAGCCAATTGTAGGCCACTTCGTGGTCTTCGAGTTCCCAGAATTCTTTACGCTTCGCGTATCCCCACCAGCCCATCTCACAGCAACAACTCTTGCGAAGCATGCCGACAGTCGTGTTTTTCAGGCGTGCGTCCGCTTGGTCCCGCATATCTCCCCTGTTCCTCCTTCCTCCCGCCTCCTTGTACATCCTCCTTGTGGGGGGAGCGGGAGAAGGGTGAGGCGGAGGAGGAGGGAGAGAAAGCGCTCCTCGTGATTTGAGTCGTTTGGGGTTTCTCGTCCTGGTGTGAGTCGTTCGGGCCCTTCTTCCTGGTGTGAGTCGTTCGGGCTCTTCGTGGTGTGAGTCGTTCGGGCTCTTCGTCCTGGTGTGAGTCGTTCGGGCTTCTCGTGGTGTGAGTTGTTCGGGCCCCTCGTCCTGGTGTGAGTCGTTCGGGCCCCTCCTCCTGGTGTGACTCGTTCGGGCTCCTCGTGGTGTGAGTCGTTCGGGGCCCGCGTCGTGGTGTGAGTCGTTCGGGCTCCTCGTGGTGTGAGTCGTTCGGGCGCCTCGTCCTGGTGTGAGTCGTTCGGGCCCCTCCTTGTGGTGTGAGTCGTTCGGGCTCTTCGTGGTGTGAGTCGTTCGGGCCCCTCGTCCTGGTGTGAGTCGTTCGGGCTCCTCGTGGGGCCTCTTGGGGGCCTCTTGGAGCCTCTTGGGGCCTCTTGGGGGCCTCTTCTCGGGAGGCTTTCAGCCTCCGTGCATTCACGAGAGCTGCCGCTGCAGCAACCTCCAGTGCCCTTGTGGGCTCGTGTCGGCGCGTGGGGCGCACCGATGGCGGGCGGCGAGAACGACTGGGAGGTCAAGGGCGGCGGTCGGCGCAACAAGAAGCAGAAGCCGTCTCTGGTGTGGACTGTCGGAGGCAAAGGCGGTGGCTCGTCCTGGGTGGGGGCGGGCCCGAGTGACTCATGGACGTGCGGGACATGCGGTACAGGTGCGAACTGGAGTACGCGTACGTCCTGCCGTGCCTGTGGCGCGGGTCGTCCTGGGTACAAAGGCAAGGGCAAGGTCACTTCCACGCCTGAGATGGGGCAGTGGTTCCGCACCTCCTTCCCGCCGGTGGCGGCCAGGCCCTGGCGGGCGGCCGCGGAGGCCAAGGCGCCTACGGCTTTGCAAAAGCTGGAGGAACGCAGGAAGGTCCTGGTCCAGTGCGCCAAGGACTGGGGGGGTGACGCGCCTCACCTCGACCAGGCGGTGGCCGACATCGACAGGCAGATCCAGGACGCCAAGGCGGAGCGCACGCAGGCGAAGCCGTTGTCTGGCCAGCTGCGAGAGGCACAGGTCCAGCTGGGGCAGATCGACAAGCAGCTTGAGCGCTTGGCCGAGACCGAGAGGAAGGCCAACCAGATGCTGCTCGAGGTCAAGAAGGAGAGGGATGAGGCTGCGAAGCGCAAGGAGGAGCTGGCGACCACGATCCTGGAGCTCCAGGGGAAGATTGCGGTGGCGGGCCCAGCGGCCCCAGCCTCGAACCTCGACGTCATCCGAGTGCAGTTAGAGTGCATCGCCAAGTCCGTCGGCAGTGACATCCAGTCCCTCGGCCTCAATTTCGCCACGCTCGAGTCCCTCCTGGAGGCCAAGGCTAAGGAAGGGGCAGCAAAGGCTGAGGCTGCTGATACTGGTGCTGCTAAGCAGCCTGGTCAGGCTGACGACGGGGACGGACCAGAAGACGAATCCATGGGAGACATCGCGGGGGCTGAGGAGTTGCCACCAGGTGTCACCGAGACTGAACGTAAGTGGATCAACGGGCAGGAGCCAGTGCCCGACCAGGAGGAGAACCCGCACTTGTTCAAGCGGTACCACGAGGTGCTCATGTCGGTGCACTCCTGCCAGTTGGCCAAGAGGCAGCGGAAAGGGTAGCTTGCCGTGCGACCTCTTGTTCCTGGTGCTCAATGGGACCCACCTCGGCTACCCCGAGTCGCCGTGGAGAGGCGCGGTCCAGGTGCAGCTGCGCCAGAGCGGGAAGACCCTCCCTTGGGACGACAGCCGCTGGAACCCTGAGGGGTGGGAGGCGGAGTTCGGGGGGAGCGAGAGTGAAGGGCACCGACGTGACGTAGTGCAGATGGATGATGAGCGTGGCGGGCGCGAAGCAGCGGGAGCCAGCCAGAGGGCGGGAAGTGTGGCCAGGTCCACGCCCGCGGGGCCTGTGCGCGGCCCACGGCCTGCGGCATTGGCGAGGAGTGAGCACGGTGTCTTGAGGGCGGGAAGTGTGGCCAGGTCCACGCCCGCGGGGCCGTTGCGCGGCTTCGTGCCTGCGGCGACGGCGAGGAGTCAGGGGGCAGACTCGGGCCAGTGGCGAGGATACGCGAGGGTCCTGCACGACCACCGCTTGATGAGGCTCCTGGTTGACAAGGCGAATGACGATAAGCAGGTGGTCATTGTGTGGACTTTCAACGGCTCGGGATGGGGAACCATCAGAGAGAAGCTCTTGGAGAAGAAGGGGGGGCAGCAGAAGCACATCTACGCCTTCCAGGAGCACCGCCTGAAAGAGGACCAGTGGGCTGGAGTTACCCGCAGTTTGCGTCAGAGAGGCTACCAAGTTGGTGGAGCGGAGGCGGTGCCCACGCTGGGCCCCATGGGTGAGCCAGGAACCTCTGCAGGAGTGGGAATCGCTGTGCCGAACAGGATTGGCATGGCGTATGTGTGTGGGCAGACCAGCTGGGACTGGTCCCCCAGAGGATCCCCAGGAAGAGCTGCAGCGGCATGGGTAGCAGTAGGTAGAGGCGGCATCGTGGTGGCGACGGTGTACCTGTGGACGGCCGAGCAGATGTCGCGGCGGAACAGGGGGCTGATGGACCACGTGTTGGGGAAGCTGCACGAGCTCAACATGCCGTGGGTGTTGTGCGGGGACTTCCAGAATGCCCCTGCCGTCCTGGCGGGTTTGGATTCGATCAAGCTCATTGGCGCGACGCTGGTGGCCCCCTCTGCCGCGAGCGGAACTTGTCGGTCTGCGAGTGGATGTTCCACAATAGACTATTTCGTAGTATCGAGGGAGTTGGCAGGCCAAGTGAGGAAGGTGGCCATCCACGAGTCTTGGCCTTCGGCGCCGCACAAGCCGGTGGGGATCACGCTCGACCTGGGGCCGCAGGAGAGGAAGGAGCGGATTCTCATCACGCCGAAGAAGTTGGAAGGAATCAGCATCGGGTGCGCGCCTGAGCCGCCCGTTTACGACGAGGTGGGGGTCTTCAGCGACGTGACGGTGGCGACCAGGACCTGGGCTTCCTTCATTGGCAAGCTGGAGCGCGAGGCTTTCGCGCTGCGGGGGCTGGAGTGGCACCCCAGGCATGAGTGCGCAGGGCGTGCGGACCCACCGCGCTGGAAAGAGAGAGCGATCCTCAGAGGAGGCGGCAACCACCCAGCCCCGCAAGGGGACGCTCTGTGGTGGCGGTGGCTCGCGCGCACTTTGCAGACCCTGGCGGGGAACTACGAGAGGCTCAGGTCGTCTTCGGGCAGTGCCCGTGCGCGCCAGGAGTGGTGCATGATAGCTAGTGATCTGGAGGAACGCTTCAGGAACGTGAGCCACGAGTTCAGGTGTGAGCTGGTCGGCGAGGAGAAGGGGCGGTGGAAAGAAAGGTGTACCCTGCTGGCGAAAGGGAGCTGGCGAGGTGCTGACCAGAAAGCCAGCCTGGACGCGATGATCCTGGAGGCCAAGGAGCGGTCCAGGCGGGAGGACCAGGACCTGATAAATGAAAGAAGGAGGCAGTGGGCTGCGAAGCTGGAGGAGGCTGCGAAAGGAGCAGCGGGCGGACTCCACAGAATCAGCAAACCAGTGGACATTTGGAGGCCGAGGAGAGCGAGTACACCCCAAGCTTCGGCGGACCCGTTGCGGGCAGCGGAAGCGGCCCTGGGGGAGTGGAACGCAGTCTGGAAGGTGAACGACCCGATGCAGGAGCAGGAGCGGCGGTGGGAGACGGAGCCGCGTCAGGAGTTGCCAGAGTTCACAGAGGACGACTTGGGCAAGTTAAAGAACGTGGCGCGCACCTTCAAAAGAAAGACAGCACGAGGAGTGGACCGCTGGCACCCCGCCATGCTGCAAGGGGCTTCGGACGCAGCGCACTGGACGCTCCTGCAGATCCTGAGGGAGGTGGAGCGCACGCTCGTCTGGCCGTTGCATGCAGCCACGGTCATTTTCTTCCTGATCCCGAAGAGCGTAGCGGTTGATCGTGCCATCGGCCTCCTCCCGACCCTGGTGAGGGTGTGGGAGATCATGAGGGAGCCCTACATGATCGAGTGGGCCAAGGCGAACCAGCGCTCTTGGGATTGCACGGCCTTCGGCAAGGCGGCGGAGGACGCGGCTTGGGAGGTTCTCCTCGCCAGCGAGGGCGACGAGGTGCAGGATTCGGACCCGCGCACCCTAGCGACGGTGACGGCCATCCTCGACCTGGTCAAGGCTTTCGAGAGGGTGAGCTTGCATGTGCTGTGGGAGCGTGGTAAGGCCATGGGCTTCAATACGGGGGTGCTGGCGGTGGTGTGCTCCTACTTTGCCATGGCGAGGCGAGTCAACGCGGGGGAGGCCATCTCGGAGGAGACGAGGACAGTGGCTACGATCATCGCGGGCAGCAAGTTCTCGGTGGGTTTCCTCAAGATGGTCATACAGGACACGATTGACGGTTTGGTAGTGGAGTACCCGCTGGTGCAATGGAGGATGTATGTTGACGATTTGTGCCTCAAGCAGCGAGGGGCGCAGCAGTGGATCGTGGATAGCTTCCCGTCCGTTGTGGACGACAGCGTGGACGGCTTCGCGGCCTTGGGGCTCGAGTTCTCCTTGGGCGACCAGGGTAAGGGGGCGGTCATGGCCAGCGCCAAGTGGCTGAGACAGGCTCTCAAGCAGGATGCGGCAGAGAGAGGGCTGCCTTTGGTGCTGGCCTGCCCTTACCTCGGAGTCGACGTGGTGGCCCACGGGGCGGCGGCCAAGAACAAGAGTGGCAAGAGGTTCAAGCGCATGAGGAACAGGGTCGCCAGGCTAAAGGGGCTGAAAGGCTCAGGCAAAGGTGTGACTAGAGGGATTGGCTTGGTGTACAAGTGCGGTCTCAAGAGATCGGTAATGTATGGGTGCAAGTGCCTGGGCATGCCAGACCACCAGCTGCAGCAGGTAAGGAGAGCGGCAGGCCATTTGCTTCCAGGTTCGAGAGGGGCCAAGAGCCTCACCCTGCAGTTGGCGGTGCTGAAGGAGGACCCCACCGAGGAGGCCACACTTGCGCCAGTGGTCAGGTGGGCGAGGGCCGTCTGGGAGCAGGCCGTGGCAGGAGACCTGAGAGTGCTCGTTGCAGGGGGCCAGGGGCAGGTGCATCCCTGTCGCCAGCAGGCCTTCTGGCCTGAGGCGGGTGCTAGGCTCAGGGATGCCCTCGGTGTCTGGACGGCGTTGTGGATCAAGGGTCTGAGGGGCGAGAAGCACCAGCGGCAGGAGGACTGGAGCCAGTGGAGTGTTCCCCTGGTCCGGAGTACCTGCAGGAGGCAGCGCAGGCAGGCCTCCGCAGTGAACTCAGGAGGGAGGCGGTTTCCAAGGCCACAGGTGGAAGCTTGCCCCAGGAGGAGGCTCAGGAGGCGGAGTGTCTTGCTGCAGAAGTGTGTCGGCGTGCGTGGCGGAGGGCGTGCTGGAGAAGGCGTGCAGCCTTCCGTTACCTCGACGCGCTCGACGAGGATTGCCGCGCCCAGGTCATCTCGCAGTACAGGCAAGAGCAGGTCGCGCTGCAGAAGGTGGTGCGGCGGCTGCTGGTGTCGAGAAGGGCGCAATGTCCCTGGGAAGGAAGCGAAGGAGGCATGCAGGAAGAGGAAGGCTACCTCGGTGTCAGCACAATTGAGAGCCTGGTCGAGCTGCTGCTGGTGGCGGGCAGCCAAATGGAGATCGCGGGGGACAAGATAAGCAGGAGGACGAGTGTTGGCAGTGAGGCTGTCCTCCTGAGTGAGCAGATGAGCAACGCGTGGAGGCAGCAGCAGAAGGAGGTGGGCATGAGCCCGCAGTGGGCCAAGGTCAAAGGACCCGCGGGGGCGGTCATCATGTCACTGAGGAGAGCGAGGTGGACCTGGCCGTCGTGGACGGTTTACTGCACAAAGGACGGCGAGATGGTGGACCTCACGGCGGTGTGCCCCACTGACGTTGGGGCGCTCCTCAGGGCTGACCTGCGCAGGGTGCTGTGGGAGCAGTGGACGGCGCAGCAGCCAGGCATGGAGAGCCTAGCCCCAGGCCCGAGGCTCCCGCCAGTGGTGGCGCAGCTGGCCGCGCGGGCTTTCCCTGCGCATGCGAAGCGGGCGGCTCGGAAGGTGGTGCTGGCGGGGGCCTGGACCATGAGCAGGCTTGCCGAGGTCAGCATCACGCCGACCGACATCTGCATTGGGTGTGGGCTGGCGGTCGGCACCCCGCATCATCGTTTCTTTCGGTGCCCCGCGCTGCTCGAGGTCAGGAGGCGAGCGCAGGCGGAGTGGCAGCACGTGGCGGAGCAGCAGGAGGACAGTTTGCTCTGGACGCGTGGGCTGGCGCGGGACCCCTCGGCGGACTGGGCCCACAGGTCGGTCGACGAGGCGGACTTCCACTGCGACGTCCTCCAGGGGACGGATGCCCTCCTGTCGGGCGACATCGTGTGCGACGGCTCCAAGCTGGGCACCAGCTGCTGGGCGCAGGCGGGGTGGGCCGCGATGGCCATCGACGCGGGAGGCGCCCCCACGGTGCAGCTCTGGGGCCCCCTGCCATGCCGCTTCAAGGAGCAGAAGACGGTCAAGAGGGCCGAGATGTGGGCTTTCTTAAAGACCTTGGAGACGGTGCTGCCGCCGTGCAGGATCTTCACGGACCACCAGGGCATCCTTGACGGCATCAGGAGGGGGCCGAGGTGGTGCTTAAGCTGGGGAAGGCCGCACGCGGACGTATGGAGGAGGATCTGGCACAAGATCGCGGACGTGGGGCTTGAGCCAGAGTGGGTGATGCATGTGAAGGCCCACAGGTCCAGAGCGGCCATCAGCAGGCTCGAGGGCTTGGCGCAGCAAGTGGCCAGGGGCAATGAGGCGGTGGACGCCCTGGCCAAGCGTGGGGCCGCGGAGGACTTCGGGTACGGCAGGGAGCAGACCCTGGAGGGCCTGGATGAGAAGGTGAAGTGGGCCATCCAGAACATCGGCTGGTGGTACCAGGAGATGAAGGAAGGATGGCCCGACGTGCCGCCCAGGACGGGGCCGAGCAGAAGGAGGAAGCAGCAGAGGCCCTACGTCAGCCTCACGAGGCACGAGGTCGAGGTGTGTGGAGCTTGGCTGGTGTGCACGCGGTGCGGCAAGCGTGCAGCTTCGGCCAGGATGAGGAAGAAGATGTGGGCCTCCGCTTGCGCGCCCCCTCCCTGGCAGGCGGTGGGCCACCAGTCCAGCGAGGAGTGGGGCTCGCTGGAGGCTAGAGTGGGAGCCGCATGCGCGCGGAGGCAGAGGGCTGCAGGGCAGGAGGCGTCCACGGCTGCAGGGCGTGGGGCTGGAGGCGCCTTGGGGGCGGCGGCGGCCTGCGCTGGCGTGGCGGTGGCGGCGGCAGCTGCAGGCGGGGATGATGGAGAAGACGGCAGTGCTGCAGGGAGGTCACCTCGGAGGTCGAGGTCGCCTCGGAGATGCAGGGAGGCGGCGGACGTGCCTGTCCTCGAGGGCCCGCCGAGCGCCGAGGAGGATCTCAGGAGGGCGCATGTCGTGGAGGTCGTCGGCCCCTACGTCGTCTGCCGCGTGTGCGGGGCCCACTCGGCGGTGAGGAGGGCCAGCTTGGGCCGCGCCTGTCCTGGGCCCCTGCCGCGGCGAGGGGCCGACGGAGGAGCGGACTCCAGGAGGAAGAGGCGGGGCCGCATCCTCCGCGGCTGCCACCCGCAGACGGGCAGGCCGCTCCCCGCCGAGATGGTGCCCACGAGGAGAGGTGGGTGAGGCCCGCGGGCCTCGCGGGGCCGCACTGAGCTCAGTGCGGCAAGCCTCCAGCGTGGCGGAGTCCGCGGCGCTGGATCTGGGGTGAAAAAAAAAAGGCCTCTTGGGGGCCTCTTGGGGGCCTCTTGGGGCCTCTTGGGGCCTCTTGGGGGCCTCTTGGGGGCCTCTTGGGGGCGTCTTGGGGCCTCTTGGGGGCCTCTTGGGGGCCTCTTGGAGCCTCTTGAGAGGCTCCGGGGGGCCTCTTGGGGCCATCTTGGGGCCTCTTGCGACCTCCTCAGAAGCGCAAAGGAGCGCTGCCCCTTGAGAAGGACTAAGTGAGGCCAAACCTTCGTAAAATGAATGATTTTGCTATGAAGGAAGATGAGCGCGGCCCCCTCAGGAGGCCAAAATGGGGCCAAAACCGTAGTAAAATCAATGATTTTAGCTTCAAAGAAGAGCAGAGGGGCCAAACTCGGTCCCCCCGTCGGGGCCACAATCCTCGTGAGGGTCGTCGTTTTTTAGCCCTCCCAGTACTCGAAAAAGACCCCTCTGACCACCCGCGGGGGTCCCTCTCCAGGCCCAGGGGTAGGGGGTAGGGGGAGGGGTAAACCCCTCCCCGAAGGGGAAGAAGGGGGGGTGAGGACATAGCGGGCTCTCTAAACCACTCACGCCCAAAGGGCTGGTGGGATTTCATTCCTGGGCATGATTTTGAATGCCCTGAGCCAACTGTAGGCCACTTCGTGTTCTTCGAGTTCCCAGAACTCCATTCCCGGGCCACATTTTGAATGCTGAGGCAGGCTGATGCTGATGAGGCTGAGGCTGAGGCAGGCTGAGGCTGAGGCCGAGGCTGAAGGCAGACTGAGGCTGAGGCTGAAGGCAGGCTGAGGCTGAGGCTGAGGCAGGCTGAGGCTGAGGCTGAGGCTGATGCTGAGGCTGAGGCTGAGGCTGAGGCTGAGGCTGATGCAGGCTGAGGCTGAGGCAGGCTGAGGCTGAGGCCGAGGCTGAAGGCAGGCTGAGGCTGAGGCTGAGGCTGAGGCTGAGGCTGAGGCAGGCTGAGGCAGGCTGAGGCTGAGGCTGAGGCTGATGCAGGCTGAGGCTGAGGCAGGCTGAGGCTGAGGCCGAGGCTGAAGGCAGACTGAGGCTGAGGCTGAAGCAGGCTGAGGCTGAGGCTGAGGCAGGCTGAGGCTGAGGCTGCAGGCTGATGCTGAGGCTGAGGCTGAGGCTGAGGCTGATGCAGGCTGAGGCTGAGGCAGGCTGAGGCTGAGGCCGAGGCTGAAGGCAGGCTGAGGCTGAGGCTGAGGCTGAGGCTGAGGCTGAGGCTGAGGCTGAGGCAGGCTGAGGCTGAGGCTGAGGCTGAGGCTGAGGCTGAGGCTGAGGCTGAGGCTGAGGCTGAGGCTGAGGCTGAGCTGCAGGCTGAGGCTGAGGCTGAGGCTGAGGCTGAGGCCTGAGGCTGAAGGCAGGCTGAGGCTGAGGCTGAGGCCGAGGCTGAGGCTGAGCAGGCTGAGGCTGAGGCTGAGGCAGGCTGAGGCTGAGGCTGAGGCAGGCTGATGCTGAGGCAGGCTGAGGCTGAGGCTGAGGCTGATGCAGGCTGAGGCTGAGGCTGAGGCAGGCTGAGGCTGAGGCTGAAGGCATACTGAGGCTGAGGCTGAAGCAGGCTGAGGCTGAGGCTGAGGCAGGCTGAGGCTCAGGCTGAGGCAGGCTGAGGCTGAGGCAGGCTGAGGCTGAGGCTGAGGCAGGCTGAGGCGGAGGCAGGCTGAGGTTCAGGCCGAGGCTGCAGGCAGACCGAGGCTGAGGCTGAAGCAGGCTGAGGCTGAGGTTGAGGCACGCTGAGGCTGAGGCTGAGGCTGAGGCAGGCTGATGCCGAGGCAGGCTGAGGCTGAGGCTGAGGCTGATGCAGGCTGAGGCTGAGGCAGGCTGAGGCTGAGGCCGAGGCCGACGGCAAACTGAGGCTGAGGCTGAAGCTGGCTGAGGCTGAGGCAGAGGCAGGCTGAGGCTGAGGCTGAGGCAGGCTGATGCTGGCAGGCTGAGGCTGAGGCTGAGGCTGAGGCTGAGGCCGAGGCTGAAGGCAGACTGATGCTGAGGCTGATGCAGGCTGAGGCTGAGGCTGAGGCTGAGGCTGAGGCTGAGGCTGAGGCAGGCTGAGGCTGAGGCTGAGGCTGTGACTGCGACTGCCGTTGCCACTGCGACTGTCATCGCGAATGCGACTACGACTGCGAGAAGAGCAGAATTCTACAATTGGATTCTCATCTGAATCTTAAGGGGAATGCTTCCAGATATGCTCCTACACAGCGCTGTTAGGTTGCTTTGCCGTGATATTTTTTTACTACGGGGTCCCCAGATTTTTGCATCACTTCTAAGGGACCAATTTCTCATTCCGAGTTGCATTCTGGCGGTCCCTGGGTCCAAGAAGGGCCCCCAGAGGCCAGAACCAGCCAACAGTCTTCCGCTGTGACCGTTCCACGGGGCGCCCGAAGGCTTTCCATCCGCTGCTGAGCGGGTCGATCACCCTACGCTACGGACCAGCCGTTGCCACCCCGAAGAAGAGCGCCGCACACAGATCGTGCGGGTACAACGATGCGCTGATGGATGTTGCGCCAGTGGAGATGAGCAAAAAGTGGGAGCGCCCATATCGGTTGGTGCCACAAGAGTCCCTGGCCCAAGGTGCCCCAGGACTTCCAGGGAGGCCCCCCACGGCCTCCAGAGCACCCCTCACGAGGCCCAGAGGGCCCCGGGGCCTCCAAAGTGGAGCGAACCTCTGGGAGCACCCTGGGCCCAGGAAGACCCCTTAGCAACACCCCCCCTGTGATAGGCGCGATACCGCCTGGCGAGCGCACTCGCCGGGCTGGGCGAGTGGCCCGCGGCCGGCGCGGCGCTGGCCGAGCTCGAGGCCGCGGGCCACGCGGCGCCCGCGCGGCGCGGGCGCGCCGGCCTGGCGGCCGCGCAGCGGGCGGCGCGGCAGGCGGTCGGTCCTCCTCGACACCTCCTCGACACCTCCTCGACCTCTGAGGGGCGCTCGGATCCAATGCACAAGTGTGCGGCTGAGCTCGGATGATCTGGACACTTCTGGGATTGTGTCTCCTTTTCCTCCTCCTCCTCCTCCTCCTCCTTCTTACCGAACTTTGTCCTCGGTTCCTCCTCCTCCTCTTCCTCCTCTTCCTCCTCCTTCTCCTCGTGTCCCCCAGGCTTGGGGAACACAGTCCAATGGCTTGGCCAGACGTCAACGTTTAGCATCGTTTGCAAAATGCGGGGGGCGGCCGTGGCTCCCCGTAATTCGGCGTTTTAGATCCTCGCTCATGTTGCGTGCCTAGGACCGCTTCCGAACCCTACCCCAGCAGGTTCGCGCTGCGTTGACGCGTCGGCCCCAGCGCGGGTCTACAACGTTTGGCGCCGCCAGGGGTCTCGGAGTCGGCCTGTACTGAACGAGCTGCGCGCTATTTCAGAACCGAGGTCGTTTGAGGTTGAATGATCCGCGTGGTGTCAGAGACCAACACCCTGGTCGTCACCTGCCGTACCCCCCAGACTCCTGGCGGATTAATCGGTTTCTGGGTGCCGCCTTCGCGCACTGGGGCCATCGGAAAGGTATCCAGGATCCGGGACGGAGAGCCGCACCCAGGGAAGGGGTCGAGACCGTTGGGGCCCGCTGCTCCATCAGATGCCTGGGCCTGCGGGTCCAACCGATGCTGGGGTATCGGACACCCCCAGTTGGGGTTCACCTGTCTGCGGGCTTTCCTTCAAGCTCTGGCCCCCGTAGGTGTTTCAGAAGTCTCACCTGCAGTGGCAGTGTCCGCATGTGGTTGCCTGTGCAGCGCCGGAGGCGCGTGGCGAGGGGGATCGGGCGAGGGGGCGGAGATCTGGCCTCCACGGGAGATTCCCTGAGCTCCGGGCGTCGCATCTTTTTCGCACTGGGCGGTTTTGCCCATCTTCGATTCCCAGGGCCCTAGCAGAGCGATCCAGCTTGACAGATGCCGCGGAAAATGGGGTCAGGGGCACATGTCATGGTTTTCACCATGATGTATTTTTTCTCGCGACTTCGGATCTCAGGGTCTGGCGAAGGGAAGGGCCGACCTTCGGACACCAGGTGAGGTTCGGCTTCACATTGTTTGTGACGGTATCGGGGCCCGAAAGCAAGTCCCAGAGGCCAGGGCCAGCAACAACAACAACAACACAACCATCGACCTCAACAATACCAACACCATGAACACCAACGCCACCACCACCAACAACAACAAAGACGACGACACCAGAAACAACACGAACACCAACAACACCAACACTAACAACATCAGCAACAACGACCACAAACATCAGCAACGCAACAACATCAGCACGAACAACAACAACGACACCAGCAACAACAACAGCAACAACAACACCAATATCAAAAGCACCATCAACAACAAGCACAACAACCACGACGACAACAACATCAGCAACAGCAGCAACAACAGCAACAACAACAGCAACAGCAACAGCAAGGACACCACAACCAACAGTCAAGCCAATATAGTGAACTTTCATGTGCTCGCGTGTCATTCAAGATGTATCTCCCGAATCCTCTATACCGGCCGTCTTCGTCTTTGATAGTATCCTCTCTTGGGGGTTATCTCTTCCCTTTTTGCCACGTGTAATCTCCACCGTAGACCTCAATGGCAGGGTTTGCATGGCGCCGCCCCGCCCATTTCGGCACACCCCTCACATGCTCTGTGGCATCATAAGGAGCTCCATCGAGGGCGCCAGAGGCAAGGTTCACATGGCCCTGCCCCTCCAATTTCGGCACACATCTCACACATTTCGTGGCCCCTAAGGGAGGACCACCGAGCGCGCCAGTGGCAGGGTTCGCATGGCGCTGCCCTGCCCATCTATTTCGGCATACCCCTTACAGGTTTCGTGGCCCCCATCGGGAATTCCACCAACGGCACCAGTTGCAGAGTTCGCATGGCGCCGCCCCGCCCATTTCGGCGCACCCCTCACACGTTTCGTGGCCCTAATCGGGAGTCTCCTTCCTGCGTACTTGCACTTGCATCTGGTTCGGTCCTTCGCCAGGATATGTGGTTCTTTTTCCCGCCCGCCCCGCAAGCCTCCCGTGGAGTAGGGTCCTCATTTTCTCTCTGCAGCGCTCACCTCCTTTCCTCCACTTCCCCCTCCTCTTTATTTCAGTCCGCATGTAAATTTTGTCACTCCTCACACGTTTCGGGCCCCACACGGAGCTCAACCTACAGCTTTAGTGGGCGCGTTCTCATGGCAGCGCCGCGCCCAGTTCGGCACACCTTTCACGCAGATCATGACCCACAGGGCGTTTTACCTACGATCTCAATGGGCGCGTTCGCTTTGCGGCGCCGCGCCCAATTCGGCACACCCCTCACACAGATCATGCCCCACCTTGAGCTCCACCTACCGCCTCGGTGGGTGCGTTCACGTGGAGTCTCCGCCCACTTGGGCACACCCCTTTCGCCGATCGTGCCCCATGGCGAGTTCGGCGCGCCTTTACGTGCGTGCTCCGCAGCCCCTATCTACACTGCCCTGCGTCGCTCTGTATATGAGGACAGGGCCGCGCCCCGCACTGCAAGCAGCTGCATACGGCTGATTCGCGTCGCGTTGATTCGATGGCGACCCCAGCGTGGGCATTCGAGGCTGGATGTCGCAAGAAGCCCAGAATCGGCCGACATCGAACGATATGCGCCGTCGGAAAACATAGACTTTCGAAGGTTAAGCGATCCACGCGGCGTGAGAAGCCAGCGCCGACGTCTTCACGAGACTGACCTACCGTAGGGTTGGGACCTTCGCCAGGATGACTTGAGACGTTGGACGTTCCCAGAAATCTGGCGGCGCGATCGTTTCGAGACATGGGCCCCTGGAGGTCTCCACCCCTTCCCCGGGCCGTCTCTTCATCCCGAGTCTGCGTTTGACGGTCAATGGTCGGGTGGTGGCAGAAGTGTACTTGGCCCAAGGTGTCCCCGGGTTTTTGCAAGGAGGCCCCTGCGGCCTGCAAAGCACCCCTCGGGAGGCCCAGAGGACCCAAGGGGCTCCAAGGTGGAGCGAAGAGCTGGGGGCACCTTGCGCCAGGGAAGCTCCATATCCGTCGAACTTCAGAAATCACCGATTTGTCCTGGTCCGATGTTGTCCCTTCCCTGGCCTCGTCTGCAGACCCCTGCGTCTTGGGATACCCCTGCCGCGGCTCCGTGGGCCTTCTCGCGCCAGCCCGCTCTCGCGTGCCGCCGAGGCGGAGCGCGCGATGGCCCAGAAGATGATCGGCGCGGGCGAGGATCGATGTGGCCTTCGAGGGCGAGGGAGGAGGATGAGGAGGGATGAGGAGGGATGATGCTGATGCTGATGATGATGCTGATGATGCTGCCGATGATGCTGCTGTTGATGAGGATGCTGATGATGCATATGATGATGGTGCTGCTGATGATGATGATGCTGCTGGTGATGATGATGATGATGATGATGCTGATGATACTGATGATGATACTGATTATGATGATGAGTGTGATGAGAGTGATGATTGTGAATACGGTGCTGCTGATGTTGGTGATGATGATGATGCCGACGATGGCGATGATGATGCTGATGATGCTGATGATGATGCTGATGATGATGATGCTGATGCTGGTGCTGATGATGATGGGGCTGATAATGCTGATGATGCTGATGTGGTTGATGAGGTTGTTGATGATGATGATGTTGATGATGCTGCTGATGATGAGGAGGATGATTAGGATGAGGGAGAGGAGAAGGAGGCGGAGGAGGAGGAACACCAATAGAAATAATAAGCATGACAAGATGAAGAAAACTAATAACAAGAAACACATCAATCCAAACAATAGACATACACATGCTACTCATACGTAAGACGAATAGGAAGAAGAAGAGGAGGAGGTGGAGGAGGAGGAGGAGGAGGGTGAGGAGGAGGAGGAGGAGGAGGAGGGATAACTGAACTGGACTGAATTGGGAATGTGACAACGTTAGATGTGCAATGACAATGTGCAATGCAGACGGCAGACGTGCAATGCACCAGAGGAAGACGGCCGACCCTCAAGACGAGCTGTTGCGTCGGGTGGCCTTCTCCGTCTTTCTATGCACCTTTTGCCAGAGCCCTCGAGCGATTCTGGAAGGATACTCGAGTCTGTTGGGGGTGGGGCGCAAACAGGGACGGCCGAGCCCGTCAAGCGACTGGTGCCCGTAGCACCCACACCTTCTACAAAACCATAATGTCCGGCCTCCATGCCCCTGCATTCGATGAGACGGATCGATCGCTTGAGGAGGCCTGGCGATCGCTGCATTTCTAGGCCATTAGAACATCGTGGCCCTCTTCAGGACGACATTGACATTGCCAGCGCGCTGCACAAGAAGGGCATCGAAAGGGACAGGAAGCTGGCAGCACAATGATATGCCAGGACAGGTGCTCAAGCGTGCTAGTGGAGATGGTGGAGGGCTGTCTCAGCATCGTTACCTCCCACTGGAAGCTCCTTTTTGTTATGGTGCAACCTGATGTACAGTTACCTCCTCTTCGTCGTACAACAAGCGAAACACATCCTGAAGGTTATGGGGTATGGCACGTTGGGATGAATGGGGAAAGGTGCCCAGGGATTGGAGCTGCTTTTGCCCACCGAATGAATGATTGAACATATAAGTCCGTCGAAGCACTGTCACGGGCATTGGTATACGAGCGAAGATACAAGATGCAATATGGGTTGGGTTGGTGGCTGTTTTGTTTATATTAGGTGGCCTCATGAGATGGGATGTTGTTTGTGGAGGAAGATCTAGCCGAGACACCG
>CAUYUJ010022182.1:135000-302500 GCA_963575745.1 Prorocentrum cordatum
GGACAATCTCCCAGATTTCATGCCCACCCCTCTTACGCATTGTTATTCATATTCATATTCTGCTTCTTCCGATTCATGTATCGTATTCTCGTTACGATATAGTTTATGAGTTTCCTTATCATCATTCGTCGTTGTTTTTCTGATTCGTATTATTCTTCTTATTCGTCGTCTTCTTCATCGTCGTCATCGTCGTCTTCGTCTTCTTCTTCTTCTATTGAGGCGTCCCCTGTCCCCCCCTGTCTGCGCACATGCCTCGGGCCATGATGCCCCCCCCCCCAAGGACTGACGCGCCAGAGGCTCGCGCAGGGGCCCGCCGCCCCAGCCGGTGGTCAGCGGCGGCCGGGGGGCAGCGTACCAGCCTGCGGCGGGGCGCTGCGGACAGGATGTCAATGGAGGAAAAAATACCGATGCCGCTGCTCGTCCTGGAGAGCCCTCGCGCTGGATCCTCCTCGAAATTCTGGTCAGAGCGCACCCCAGGAGGTCTGGGGAGTCGCGGTGTTGGAATCTTGCTCTCCCCGCAGGATGAGCCGACGTGCCAGAGGAGCTCCTCGGAGCAGACATTCAATGCTTTCCACTCGGTTCGGAGCGCGCCGAAGTCGGACAATAATCCCCGTTCGCGGCCATCCCAGAACACAAGTCTGACACATTGCGCTGTAATCGGTCGGTGTGCGGTGTGCGGCCATGCTGCAACAGCGAGTGCGAGGACCCCCCAGGGAGGCGTTGGAGCACGGCGGTGCGGGCGCCAGCCAGCCGCTGCCGTTGCCGTCACACCCTCAGCTGCGGCGGAGCGGTCGCCGGCGGCAGCCGGCAGCGGCGGGGTCCTCGAGGAGCAGGCCTCCTCGCCCCTGGCGGACCCCTTGCCGCCGTGCGCGGGCCTGGGCCGCTGGTGCCCGCTACCCAGCACCGCCAGCCACGCGCAGGGGAAGGGTCATGGCCGCCACGGCCACGCCTGCCGCCCACCCCCGCCCGCCGAGGACCGCTCGACCCCGCAGCCACCCGCTGGCGCGGAGGAGCAGCGGGCGCCGGCAGCTGTGGGCACCGACGGGCTGCCCGCGCGAGCGGCGATCGGCTCGCCCGGCGCGCGCGCGCGCCCTGCGCAACGCCCTCGGAGGCGCCATCGCAGGCCCTCTGCGCTCGGAGGCCCCGTTGCCCGTCGGTGGTGCTGGGAGCAGTCGGGCTCGCGGCTCGCGGCGGCGCCGTCGCCGCCCGCGCGCTGATCTCGCCGGCCCCGCCGTGCTCGCGGGTGGGGCTCCGCCCGCGCGGTCGCGGGCAGAAAGAGAGTTCCGATCGGGCTTCCGCGGCCGCGCTGCACCAGCGCCGGTGCTGGGTAGGCCCGTTCTGGGCCCAGCCAGAGCGAGTATCGGAGTGTAGCTGCCGTCCTGAGCTCCTCTGGTCCAGTGGGGAGGATCGGGAAAGAGAGGGCCCTGCCGTCCAGGCGATGTGAGACAACAGAAGACGAGGGGCGTTTTGGCCCCTTGTCAGGTCCCCCTCGGACCCTGACGCTAGAGAAATTCCGCAGCAAGATGGGGTCGGGAGCGCCAGACTGGCTCTGTATAGGATATTATTGCTTCCCCTTCCTTTCCCAGTATGTCAGATGTCTCGAGGGAGCGGAGGTATGCGGCGAGTGAAGGGGGCAGGTTTAGGGGTGTAGCTTGCTGGGGAGGCAGGGAGCTTCTTGGAGGGGTCTACCTGTCAAAACCGTCCCTCCCTCTCTGGCACCTTCTAAGAGGCTGGGGGCCTTTCTTGGACTGATTGATGCTCCCTGGCCCCGCCCCTTTGGCTCCCCGTCAAGGACGAGGAAATGCAGGGGACGGGATGAGAGGGGCCAATGGGGTTGGGAGAGGAGGGAAGGGGAGGGAGGAACCGACGAGACGACAGGGGGGAAGTGTGGTGAGAGGGAGCGCAGGACCGAGGGGAGGAGGAAATGTGACGGTGTATGTGTGTGAGAGAGAGAGAGAGAGAGAGAGAGAGAGAGAGAGAGAGAAAGGATCCCGCTGCCCGTGTGGTCCGCGCTTGCCGCCACTCGGTGGGCCGTCCCAGCTCGGCTGCCGTGCCCCCCCAGGTCTTGGGCCCCCTGGCCTTCACTTGGATCATGACCATCAGGCACCGCCCCGGGGTGTCGCGCGGTGCCGCGCGCGGCACCGGCCCCGCCGCTTTGGTGTGGAGGGAGCGGTTCGCCGCTGGGCCTCCGGGTGCGCCCTCCCTGTCCTCCAGCGTCTGCGGAGGGCCCGCAGGGAGCCTTCCGCGGCCTCCGTCGGCATGGAAAGCTGCCGTCGAGGGAGCCTGGAGGGCCCAGAGATTTGCCAAAGCGCAGTTCCTACGGGCGATTTCTCGCCCCCAGTCCTCGAGTTTCCCCCTCCCCAGCAAACTGTTCGTTTAGTGAAGAGGGGAACTCGGGGACGCTATCCGGGGGGCTATCTGGGCGTATCCCTCGCGAGGATGGGGAGATCCCCGAATTGTGCCCCCAATGATTTGGCCAGTCGCGAGCGTGGTCAGGATGCGGGGGGTCGCCACCCGTGCCGACACCCCCAAGCCGACCCGTCGCAGACAACCATCGCGCGCCGAAGGCGCTTCAACCCCCGGGCGTGTAGTGCCGACGAGGAGAGGTTTACCCCCGTCGGTGGGTAGGCACCCCCCACGCTTCTGAATCTTCGCCGACCTCCTCCGCCTGCCTCGCACGGTCACTGCCGGATGAGTCTTGAGTCTTTGTTTAATCCTCTATCCCCTCCCCTGTGTTTGAAATCCACTCATATCACCGTTATACCATTATATACTGCTGACGTGTTGGCTCAGGTATTGGTATTGCATACCGCGCTGCCTCCATCGCAGCTCCCTGGCAAAGGACTCGCGACCCTCTTCGTTTCCTACCTCTACCTGCGGGATATTGTGTAGGTTCGACTCTTTGGTCGTTGCAGGCGGCCCGGATTAGTAGGTCGACCATGCCAAATCAAGGGTACTCTTGTGTCCTGTGCATCGCGTGTCGTGTCCTCTGCAGCCCAGGGGCAAGGTATCCTTGCGTCTTGTGGTTTCCGCGGGTATCGGTGGCTTGGCCCGCGGCGTTCTGGGCGCGTCGCGTCGCGGGGAGGTCGCGGCCTGGTCTAGGGTACCTAGGTGTCCTCTCGGATTTGGGGGCTCAGTTGGCTTCGGGGTACGATCGTGGTTTCAGCGTCGCGCCGCTGGCGCCGCGGCGAAGGGTCTACTCTGCGATGTCCTCTGAGCTCGGGCGCGCCGCTTGTGCACCAACGACGCGTTGATTCCAAGTCGCCTCCACGCAGCAGGGTACCCTTGTGTCCTGTACTTGCCCAGCCCTGCAAGTTCATTCACCGTCGCAGTCGGGCAGAGGTCGCGGGGCGCGCAGAGGGCACCCTGGCGTCCTGCCTTTTGCGGGCTCCTGGGAGCTGCTGTGAAGGCGCAGTTTTGGCGGAGTCATGCGGGAGTTCGCGTTTCGCAGAAGGGTGGTCTCCGCGTCCTTTCGTTTGCAACGTCCGCGGCCGCGCGCATGTTTTCTGGTTCTCCCCCCTGGCGACAGGTCGCTCTCCCGAGGCAGGGTGGTCTCCGCGTCCTGTCGTTTGCGACGTCCGCGGCCGCGCCCATGTCCTTTCGTCCTCTCCCCTGGCGACAGGTCGCTCTCCCGCGGGAGGGTGGTCTGCGCGCCCTCTCGTTTGCGACGTCCGCGGCCGCGCCCTGGTTCACTGGTCCTCTACCATGGCGACAGGTCGCGCGATCGCCCCGGAAGGGGGGCGGGCGCGGGCGATGCGCCACGCAAGATTTTTCACACGGCGAGCGGCGCGGCCAGTCGGATACCGTTGGCGTCCTGTCCGGCGTGCGCCACCCGTCGCGGGGCTGCGGGTCGACCGCGGGTAACCGCGGTCGCGGCATCGGCAGGGTACCCTTGTGTCCTGTGGTTTTGGAGGCCATGTTGCCGTCGGAATAGTCTTGTGTCCTGTCGCGTGTCCTGTGCGCAATGTTCTGCCTGTAATCTACATGCGCAGGTTCTCAGCCTATTATTTTACGCTGTCCGTTGTCGCGTTCCGCTTCGTCTTTGGCTCCGCCGCTTGGCTCTGGACCCCACGGGGGACGGTGCTTATATGCGTGCAGGGTCTTCGACTGAGCGTGGGCGCAGCAACCCTACGGAAATGGCAAGAGAATCCGTGATACCGCTTTCCGTGATACCGCCTTCCCATTTTTCAGGCGACGGCAGCACTGCGTCGCTTGTGGGCAGCTTTCGGCGAGCTCATTCGCCATCACCGCTGCCCGCGCGCGCATCCACACACGCTTTGGCCCTCACATCAAGCTCCGGCGCCTGATGCGTCCAACACGTTTCCTGGCGCCGCCTTTGATTGTGCCCGTGCGCCGGTGTGAACACCAGAACTTGACCTCGGAGTTACCGCTGGGTTCGACTCGGCTCCATTTTCTTCTCCAACTTTCGCCGGTGGAAACGCCCGCAGCGGCGGCGCCATATAAACATTTCCTGACAACGCTTTCGCGCGACTCCGCTGCTGGGCCAAAACCATGTCCCCCACGATCGTTTCTGATGTTGAACTCGTGCGTGTTATTGAGGATCGCGCGGGACGGACATCCCAGCGAAGGGCTCCAGAGCGGTATCGCATCCAATCTCCCAGTAGGGAAAATAGCCGCAACCCCTCTCCCAGGCGCTCCCTGCAAGGCTCCGTGCGGCGCGATGGTATATCGAGTGCATCGCCCTCAGCCAGTGACGCGGCAGAGCTTCGTCACCAGGTTGAAACTTTCACGCAGCACCGGTAAGGCAACAGCTACACCGCGCCCTTGCTTTGGTCGACGTTCGGATCGCTGAAGATAGATCGGTCCTTACCCAAGTCCAGTATCGAGCCGACCGGATGGAGTCACACCGAGGTTCCGACTTCACTGCAATCCAGACGCTCCACGACTACCTCCTCCGAGTGGAGGCCCAACTCGTGGTCGTCGGGGGCCCGGGCACTGCCGCCGTCAGAACCCTGCGCGATGAGCTCCTGACCGCGCGGCAGGTCCCAGCTATGGTGGTATGCCAACGGACCTACGGATCAAAATTCCACGAGGACGCCAATGCGCTTCGTACTCAGGTCGAGGTGACTTCTGCCAACTGCCAACCTACACTTCCGAAAATCTGGGCGCTCCACAATTCTGGCCTGGGTCACGAATGGTGGAGACAAGCTATGCAGGCATGTTGCTGTGGCCGCAACTTCACCGCTCGACCGTGCCATGGCGCTGCTGCCCCACGAGAAGCGTACGCGGACTACACATCGCATGAGGTTCGTGTCGGAGAATCCTTCAAGGGGCACGTTGCCTATTTTGATACTCGATTTTTTGTTATGTGAAAACTCCTCGCGGCGAAGTTCGACGAGATCTCGCGAGAGGGATTGTTCGTGGGGTGCCATCGTCGCTCTGGTGGGCGTTGGTTTTGTGACTATATCTTTATTGGCGCGGCTGCGTGCGCCAGACATCCCGATGGGGGACATTGCCATGTGCGTCGTGTCAAGATCATCGCGACCCCTGGGGGGAGATGTGTTTTCCCCGTCAATGAAGGTCTCCTTCGACGCCGCAACCCAGAAGCGCATGAGTTGATTTCTTTCCAAACATCCCGCCAACTGGGGGAACCGTCAAAGACGACCCGATCTAGCTGCGCCCAGCTGAGTGGGGCGACCTCGGTGCTTCGAAGCTTCCCGAATTTGACCTTCCCGAAGCTTCTGGCTCCGGAGCGCGGCCCCCCGAGCCAGTCCGCCCCGCGGCGCCGGGGCGCGCGGTTCCAGCTCCTGGGCTCAAATATTGGGAACGACGCGGCGAGGCTATCCTGCGTCGCATCCGAACACCTCGCGCGCAGTTTTTTCGCGTTACAGGCGACGTAATCGCGGGCCCCGTCCTGTTGGACAAGCTCGATGTCATCCGCGACTTCGAGACCGCGTCCCCTTTTGAGGGTGAAAAATGTTTCCTCGACGTGCGGGGCGGCAGTGGCAGCGGCGGCCGCCGCCTTAGTGAGCCCCGGGCCGGGATTGCCCGCGTCTATCAGCGGCCCGAGATCGCCGCAGACGGAGGGCGTCACCGACAACGGCGTGCTTCGCGCTGTTCTTCCTGACGGACCACGCGGCATCATCGCCGTATTGCGCCGCCGTCCGCAGCCGGGGGCAGACCCCGCGAGCGCTGCGCGCTCGCATGCGCCGTCGGACAAATACGGTCTTGGACCTATAATGGCGCGCATGTCTGACCACCATCAGGAACGTAGAAGCGCATTCGACTCGACTCACAGGGGGCGGCCCCGCATCGCCACCCGCGACCTCGTCGCGCGCAATCTTGCCGAGGAGGAAGGCGCGGCTGAGCCGCGAGGACAGGGCGCGCTCCGTCAGCAATGCGAGCGATTGGAAAAGGAGCAGACATGGATGCTCGATGCGGTCATGGGGCGCGATGATGTTGTCCGCGACGCAAAGAAGGAATCCAAGACGGCTTTCTTCGCCCACATCGTCGAATTCCCACATGTCAAACATGCCGAGTTGCCGCCGGGGCGCCAGGGTGCAGGGCGACGACGTGACAGGCGACAGCGGCCCGGCCGCCGTCTCTGCCGACGACGCACCCAGTGCCTCACGCATTTGGGCCTCCAAGCTATGCGGCGCCACTGCGCGGCTGCCCGGCGGCGACGGCGGGCAAAGCGATGCCCCCGGAGCACGTGGACAGGCCTTGCCGCGCGGTGGCGGTCGGATCGACCCCGTGGATAAATGGATCATTTTGCCCGAGTGGCGCAATCGCGTGCTTGGGGGGCAAGGCGCAATCGTGCGCCTTCGGGCAATTCCGCGTGGCGCCATCCTTGCGATCCACGCCGCTGGAGGACGGATCCTTGACCCCGGGCGCAGCGCATCGTGGAATTACCTTCCGCTGGAGAAGCTCCCTGAGCCACGGGGTCAGTGCGAAGTTTGTGAAATTGCGCCGGTGGCAACGCCCGCGGCGACGCGCGCGCCGAAGTCAACGTCGACGCCGCGGGCGCCAGCCTCCGCGCAGACTCCCGTGCCCAAGCCCCGCAGATCCGCGGCCCTTGCAGGCGGCCCCCCGACTGCGAGGCGCCCGCCGCCTGCGACGCCGCCTAACGTCGCTCAGCCCGCGCGGGCAGCCACTCCTGAACGATGCCGCAGCTGGCGCACTGGACGTTCTTCGCCTGGAGACATATATGGCCGCTTCCGCCGACTTCGCAGACGCTCCTGCGCCAGTGGAGACACCCGCGCCCTGGCAGGATGCGAGCCCACCGAAGCCGATGCCGGCGGAGACAGCCGCATCCCAACATAATGCGAACCCACCGACCTAGACACAGCAGGAGATCGCATAAATACCCAGCAGCATTGCATGGTGGAGTTCAGCGCAGGACTGCAGAGAGCAATACTTCCAGCCGATTGTTGCGGAGCTGCCCATTGATTGCTGGCAGCGAGCCCCCAGATGCGGTAATCTCTAGGAAGGCGACTTCATCTGCGCGCGTCCATGTGGCACCTCTCCGTGCAGAGCTGTCAACGCCCCGTGGCCTGCCACCAGACAAGACGCCTTGATCTTGGTGACGGGCTAGCTCTTCGGACCTGTCGTGGACATACAGCGCGCCAGACCATGCGTCGCCGTTCAGATCCCACTTCGTGGCTACGGACCCTTCTGGGTCAACATCTGGTACGATGATCGTGGTAATGATCAGTCTGGATTCAGGCTCGCGGTTCGTCCTCGCGCTGATCTGCCCCAGACAATGATTACCAATTTCTCTGACTACGATCTGGGTAAGCATCATGGTGCCCCAGACCGTGACACAGTCGATGATGCGCTGGTGCAAACACTTGCAACTCGCGACAACCCTGCGGATGCAGACCGCGGTGGCGATCAGGCCGTCAAAGCTGACGAAGAGAGGGCCCTGGCCATATTCCCGATCCTCGACCTTCCTGAAGCGCCATTCGACACCCCATCCTGCTGGCTTCCTCGAGGCAGCCAAGAAAGATGGCGCCTGCGCCTCACGACTGAACACGTTGATGTGCGAAGTCAAGCAGGTCTTTGCCGCGAAGTGCGTGGGCGTCAAATTTTCGTGTGCAGCCTATATTAACATCGATGGTCGGTTCAACGCTGGTATGGAGTGCTTGAATACGAGGTTTGACCACCGCAGCAGCTACCAGATATTTGTAGCCATGGCATACGCGCGTTGAATAGGAATCTGGATTATAAGACGATAGCGATGTCGTTTCATTTCATTGGACCCCCGCATATGCGTGGCGACTCTGAACAATGCCATAGAAGCTTGGTTGGGACATCCCAAGTTGACATCCACACGAATCACCCCGCACTTCTTACCTTGCGCTAGCTCGGGGAAGACACAGTGGCAACCGATGAGAAGTTCCAAAAATTCCAGAGATACTTGCAGTCTGATTTCCCAATGGGCGACTCGATGGACGCGGGCGCCACCGACGCGCTCCGACTCGAACCTCCCGTCTCGGAGGCTGACGCCGATTGCTCTCCGCACCCTTCTGTTATTCCAGGCCCTGGTCCTGACCCAGGCAGCGCTGCTTCTGCTGCTACCCCCGCCCAGCAGCAGATAATGGAGGTCCTTCGGGCAGATTCCGACGGGCGCCTGGAAGATCGGGGAAATGTTGGCAAGGATCTCGTGCTCATCGCAACGGCCGGGTACACTATCGCCGAACACGCTGGCGCGGCCTCCGCACGCCAGTCTCGCGATAACCAGTCGGCAGGTGATATTTCCGATCAGGTGACTGGAAAAGGATAGGACTTTCTGGCAAGCGATCTCGCCATCGATAGCGCTCACTCGATCTCCGATCGGGCACTTCGCCACCTCGGTCGATCTTTGGGCGCCGGCGAAAACGCCCGCAGCCGTATGGGGGCTCTCGTCCTGGAAGGCGCCCGTGGCATTCAGGCGGCGAAGCAGCGCTGCGACCGCTGCTGCCGCGACCCCCCCGACCACTATCGCGGCCGCACGCGCAAAATGTGCGAGGCGCCCCATCGCCCGTGGCGATGTCGGGGAGGTTCAGATAGAATTCGTCGCCGGCGTCAACGCGTGGGCGCGGGCCAACCTGAGTCGAGAGGTTGTGACTCAAATCATGCGCGACGACATCTCCATCCGATTCATGGGCGCGCTTTCCGACGTTACGCAGGACTGGGGCTTCCTCCGCAAGCTCGCCCAGGAAGCCGAGAGTCTGTATCGCAAATGGGCCGACAAGGGATCTCTCTCCGCCAGAGCGCGTCGGCTGGCCGGCGCAGGTGTCGACCCCGAGGCCGCCGAGGGCCGCGCGTATCACCCGCGCGCTAACGTCGCCCTTCCGCGCCAGGAACGCCCCGTCTTCTGCGAACAGATGACCGCATTCAGGATGAACAGCGGCCAGAGGCCCCTCATGCTTGAAGACGCTCGTCGTGCCATGGACATTTACGCCGCTAGCGCGGCGAAAGGCTGCGCTGGCCGTGAGATTGAAGCCTCCGGCGCATTGGGCAGCGCGGAGCGCTTCGACCGCGGGCCCGTGACCTCCCCGCCCCCTCGGGGAAAGGAAAAGGCGCCATGAACCGCGTTGCGCGCGCAGATCTCCGCGCGGAGGTCCCGAGAGGGGGCGCCCGGGAGGGCGAGGGGGGCAAGGGTTTTGCCTCTGTCGCCAGCGCGCGCCCCCACTCCACCTCCTGCGCCTCCACCCCCGCGCCGCGATGCGCCTTCCATGGGCGCGGCGTCCTCCGGCGGCCCTGCCCGCGGCGCTGGGCGGGCTGGAGGCGGCGCCGTTGCCCCGGCTACCCCGATTGCACCGGGCGCAAGAAGGCCGCGGACACCGCCGCGGCGGAGGCTGCAGGGGCAGGCCGTGTCGAGCGTTGCTGCGCAGACGCATCTAGAGTGCAGCCGCAGTGCCGCGCGAAAGCGCCGCGCTGAGGCGCGGTGGCGTGACGGCGCGAAGCATTGCCAGCACAGCGCGTGCCGCTACTGGTCGTGCCATTTGGAAGGTGGGATCTACGTCGACGAGAATGACTGCGAGTGCATTTGGATCGACTAGAACAGTGCCCGTGCGACTGGCTGGTTCGATGGCAGTGGTAATCGCGTCTGGGGCAGCAGCTGCTATGACTTCCAGAGGTTTCGTTGATTTGATTAGCATGATTGTATTATCGGATATATTCGTTTTCGGTAACACTGATATTGATTTTTTTCTGAGAAGTACTCAACATTCCATATCCGTAGATTGAATTCTGCATCTCTGTTGACATCGCCTCGTTTATCATCGCATGGCACTCAGCGCATAAAAGCACCCTGGCGGTCGCCTGCCAACAACGTCATCAAGTTTGGTGCCGTATTCGTCCTGAGGAAGTCGGAAGTACAGAGTACGACATATGCGCCGCATAATTTTCATCACATTTGCGATTCGCCACGTATATGCGCTGTCTTGAAGGCCGCATTTTTTTAATATGTCAGATGCCTCACATCATGCGTTTTACGTTACCTTGTAGATCAGTTGGTATCTCAATTTCGATATTCGTATTCAGTGAATTCGGGCTTGGAGAGCCCTGAAAATGAACTTGGGCCTGGAATGCCCCGGGAGTGATACAGCTTTTTGGCTTCTGATCCATCGTCTTTTTTGCATTGCAGTTGATTTGCGCACGTATTCCCGTGCGCCGTGCGCCGGTGGAAACGCTCGCGTTCGTTGACGCGGCGTTGTTTTTCCGCTTGCTCGATTCTCTCTTGCTTTCCCAGTTCCGTCACCCGTGGTGACGGGGAGTCGTCCAGGCCTGCCGACGTTTTTTGGGGGCGCATTCTGGGCCCGCCACCGACGGGCAGACTCCCTTAGGTACCCTACGTAGCGGGGTTGGTTCCCTTTCTCTCCTTCCCAGCCGAAGCGACCTCGTTTGGAGGTGCGGTGGGTCTGACGGTGTTTTGAGAGGACCACACACCTCTGTTCCCGAGCCCCGCCTTCGCCTCCCGCGGGCCCGAGGCCTGCGTGGGGCGGGCGGTTTTCGGGGCGGGGTGCGCGTGTGAAACCCGCTCATTTCACCATCATATTTTTAGATACCGCTGACGCATCGGCTCAGGCATTGGCATGGCATCCCGCGCCGCCTCCATCGCAGCGCCTAGGAACAAAAAAAAAAGGACTCGCGACGCTCTTCCTTTCCAACCCCTACCTACGGGGTCATTGGTCGTAAACCTACATGCGCACCCTCCTCTTCCTCCCCAAATGTTCTAATCCCCTTCGTTTTCCTTGTGCCATTTCCAACACTCCTCCTCCTTCTCCTCTTCCTCCTCCTCCTTTCCCTCAGTCCTTCCTTCTTCTTATTATCCTCGTCCCTTCTCTCTCCCTCTTCCTGATTCTGCCCCTCCCTGGAACATCCCGAAAAATTCAATACAGCTTCGGAGAGCCCCAGCAACCATCATAACACGTTTGGGTACTACTTTCAGTACCTGTTTGGGCCCAAAACGTTCTATCACTCGAACAGTTTGGTTCATATGGTGATCGCCGCATCGGTAAAGCTAATCCGATCGTTTGTAATTGTTGGTGGCTTTCCGACTGCTTTTGGTTGCGCTTGCGGTACCACGGTTGATTTGCATGCTGGCCGCTGCTGTTATGGGATATCGTTGCAGTCTGCCGTGCCGACTGCAAAGATGGCCTTCCGCTGTGCAGCGTTACCGAATTGCGAGACAGGACCGCGTGCCCTTTGCCAATGCCGATCCAATAGTGTTTGTCGGTCGCCCCCAGAGACAAAACTTCCAACCTGAGATTTCGACTGGAGCGAACGGTGACAACCAGAGTGTTCTGTTCATCGCCGCCCGGCCATTTGGACGAGCGCGCTGCTGCTAGGAACGTCTGGCAGTCGAAACCAATTCATGACAACACCTTTGGCGAAGTGGCTTGTCGTCGGCAAAGTACGGGTCGGATGCGGCGAGTGGTTTTCAAGTTTTTGCAGTCCTGCAGAACCGGGACACAATCGGTAACCGCCCTTGTGGATATGTTTTAAACGGGGCACACCAGATACAGGTAGTCAAGCCTGATCAGGTTAATTCGAAAAAGGTGTTGAAAATGTGTGGGGATTTCACGCGACTTCTTCTTTTCGGCGCACGCGCACTGAAGCGTTTCAGACAAGCACCAGTCCCGCTTTCGCAAGGACGTCGCCCCCTCTGGCTGGCGTGGGAGGGCTCCCCGAACGTGGCCCAAACAGTGGCCAAACGCAGGTTTGATACGGGGCAACCAATACCAGCTGTTCAGGGAGCGCGTCAGCCACGATGGCGTAAAATAGTTCTGATCTGTCAGAAAGCCTCGGATCGGCTCGTCGGACCGATTTGGTGCGTATTGTCATAGCGCTGGGGGCTATAGGCACCTCGGCGTCGTTTTCGAACATGGCATTTCACGTCGTCATCTCTCTGTGCTACATTACCTCATCCGCTTGTTTGTTTCAGCGTACTGCAGCCTTTGCTCCAGCCCTGGGTGTGGCCGTGATGCCGCCCCGCGCCCAGTGCCTGGGTGCCAAGGCGATGCGCCTCGCCCTGTGAGTGCTCTCTGTCCCCTTTTCCCTCCTCCGCGGCCGTTCTCGCCTTTTCTCACCTGCCTCCTGCCGCCGGACAGTTCGCGTCTGCCGTTTCCCCGCCCGCTTGACTGCCGCGCTGCGACGTAGAAAGTTTGTTTCCGCCTATGCGTTTATCGTTAATCGCACCTATCTTGAGCCGCCCTGCCTGTCATCATCGACGCGCCACTGCCAAGTCCAGTTGCATTGCCGCGTAAATTTTCCAGTGCATATCTTCCAGTGCATGTGTTCCTTTCTGTTTCTCCTCCCCCCTTTCCTCCTCGCTATCCCTCCCTCTTGCTCCTCCCGAAAGTTCCTCCTTCCCCTTCCTTCTTCTGCACACTATACCGTCTCCCCCTCTGTCGTTGTTCACTTTGAGAATCACCGAGTCGCTGTGCAGAAAAATCGTCATGCTAAGCTGTTTCGTCATATCGTCACGATCGCAATCATCAGCTACCATAGCTTCTATCATTTTATGGTTATCGGGGCCACCTTGCGACAATAACCCCACACCATCATCTCGGTATCCCAGCGGAATTCCCACCAGCAGAACATTTTCACGAAATCACCACAACACCGCCACGCCGTGCCCGCACACCGAATCCATGGGGGTCCGAAAGCATCGCGTCGCACGTCGGCTCCCCGCGACATCCATTCGATATCACAGCCGAACAAGGAGCAACTGCCCATGAAATCTCCATGTACTCCCTGCAGCACCACCAAATCCACATCGAATCACGGCCGTGTTCGCTAAGGCGTGTTGTTGTGAGCATCGTTTCTTTTCGGACTATTCGATGTGATGTGTTCCGTGTATCAATGGGTTTGGCCCACAAGCTATGATACAATGCATGTTTGCATTTTAGTACGCGTTCCGCCCCATTGTTGCAGGCAGCTTGCGCGCGAATGCTTTCGCGGGGGGCACTTATCCGAGCGAAGGGCCCAGAGATATCCAGTTGTGAGTACCGCATTATGGGTACCTCTTCGGTGGGGTTCCCTATGGGGCCATGAATCGTGTGAGGGGTGCGCCAAAATGAAGGCGGGGGCACCATGCACACTTTGCCACCCGCGCCCTCGGTGGAGCTCCATATGTGGCCACGAAGCGTGTGAAGGGTGCGCCGAAATTTGGCGGGGCCGCCATGCGAACTTCGACGACACCCGCGCCTTCAGTTGAGCTCCTTATGGGGCTACAAGACGTGTGGGGGTGTGCCGACATGGAACGGGGCCGCCATGCGAACCTTGCCACTGGGGCCTTCGGTGGAGCTCCCCATGGGGCCACGAAGCGTGTGAGGGGTGCGCCGAAATGGGCCGGGTCCGCCATGCAATTTTTGCCAGTGGGGCTTTCAGTGGTGCTCCTTATGGGGGGTCACGAAACGTGTGAGGGGTGTGCCGAAAGGGGGTGGGGCCGCCTTGCGAACTTTGCTACTGGGGCCTTCGGTGGAGCTCCCGATGGGGCCACGAATCGTGTGAAGGGTGCGCTAAAATAGGGCGGGGCCGCCATGCGAACTTTGCCACCCGCGTCTTCGGTAAAGCTCCCCTTGGGGCCACGAAGCGTGTGATGGGTGCGCCGAAATTGGGCTTGACCGCCATGCAAACTTTACCGTTGAGGCCTTCCGTGGAGCTCCATGCAAACTTTACCGTTGAGGCCTTCGGTGGAGCTCCCTATGGGGCCACAAATCGTGTGGGGGTGCGCCGACATGGAACGGGCCGCCATGCGAACCTTGCCACTGGGGCTGTCGGTGGTGCTCCCCATGGGGTCACGACGCGTGTGAGGGGTGTCCCGAAACAGAGGCACGTGGAGGGACGAGGCAAGGGATGGGAGGAGGGAGATAGTAGGAGGAAGGAGACGCGGGGCGCTGTCTGTTCAAAACGAAGGCCCAACACCACACGATGGTTGGGAACAAAAAAAGCGGTTTAATGTGAAACCAGTTTGCGTCCTCACCCACGGCGCGGCAGGACCAATACAGGTGTTCTTTGATTGCCATTTTTTTTCTCACCGGAAAGGCTTAGCGAAGGAGGGGGAGAAAGGGTTTGACGAGGAAGAAGAAGGAACGTGAGGAAGGTGGAGGAACGTTATATTGATGGTGAGTCCGCAGTTGTTCTACGATGCTACGATGCCATCTTGGGCGGCGTTTGTTGTCCTCGGGTGGTTGGTCAGTTTTCGCCAGTCGTGTCCTTCGGTGCATTTTCTCTGCCTTCGGCGGAGCGTGATGCAGTAAACAATTGATGGTTTTGATTTCATCGTGTTCCCGAGCAACGCTCGGCGGCGTACTTTTCTTGGGGATTGTTCGGCGCACGCCTTTTTTGAGAGTGCGTTTAGCTCACATTTGGGGTGCGTTGGCTGTGCGCCTCAAGAGGTCTCAGGGAGCCATTTCCAAGCAAGGGCTGGGCAAGGCTCCCGGGTCGTTTCTCTGAGATTCCTCAGCGTGCACCCATTCAACGTTTTGTTTCGGCTTTGTACGAAAGTAACGATGGATATGGTGGTAGCCATTATGTCTTAGTTTTCAACGCCCGATGCGCTGGCTTGAGTTCGAAGATGTTTCCGCCGCCGCTGTCATTGTCGTCGTCGTCGTCGTGTTCGTCGTGTTCGTCGTGTTCGTCGTCGTCACCACCGCCGCCGTCTGGTCGTGGTCGTCATCGTCGTCGTCGTCGTCGTCGTCGTCGTGGTTGTTGTCGTCGTCGTTGTCGTCGTCCGTCGTCGTCCGTCGTCCGTCGTCCGTCGTCCGTCGTCCGTCGTCCGTCCGTCATCCGTGGCCCATCGTCAGGCGTCCGGCATCTGTCGTCTGGTGTCCGGCGTCCGGCGTCCGACATCCAGCTTCCGTCGTCATCCGTGGGATTCGTCATCCAGCGAGAGGCAGCTCGTGTCGGTGCTGATTTCGCTGGTGTGGTTCGGCCACGGAGCCGCCCCCTCGGCCCGCGGATCCCCCGCAGAGCGGGGGCAGGAGGAGTGGGAGGATCGAGGAGGGTTATGATCGAGGATTCAGGGGGGAAATCGAGCAGGGGGGAATCGAGGACGGCGAGGACAAGGAGGGGGAGGATACGGGATCGCCGATCAAGGAGGGCGGTCGGGGAGGAGAGTTCGAGGAGGAGGAGAGGGAGGAGGAGGAGGAGGAGGAGGAGGAGGAGGCGGAGGATCGATGTTCAAGGCTTTCGTGGACTTGTTTGCTTTTGTTGTGTGCCTCTGGAAGCCGCCAGGGACTTCTGGGCACCTACAGAGACTTCTCGAGGGGGGGAGAGCTAGAAGGGGGAGAATGCGAGGGAGGATCGATTGTCAGGTTTTCGTTTGTTTGTTTGCTTGCATTTTTGTTTGTTTGTTTGCTTGGGTTTTCAGTGTTTCTGTTTGTTTCTCTTATGTTATTTGTTTGTTCAGTTTTGGCTTTCTCAGGGTGTCCTCGTCCGACACGGCTGGATCCACTTCGAAATTCTGCTCAGCACGGGCCCCAGGAGTGGTTTTTGGGGTGGATTTTGAGGTGGGAGGAGAAGCAGGAAAACTCGGGGTGCACCGCCAGAGGGCACGCGGGAAGCCCGAGGAGGCACGCGGCAAGCCCCGCCGAATTTCGGACTTTGGGGCTCGGGCTCCGTAAAAGACTCCTCAGGAACGAGGATTGAGGCTTGGAGGATTCGGCGAAGGACCTGAGGACACGCCCCCTCCGTGCCCTGAGGCACGGTGGCGGATGTACGGATGTCCATCCTTGACCTTGGCGAGAAGCATGCTCATCACATTGCGACGGACGCAGCAGAACATTATGAGATTTGTCATTGGAACACCAAGGAGACAATGAACACCGACAGCAGCACCGCCACCAGCGCCGACAGTAACAACATTGACACCAGCACCCGCACCAGCACCGACGCTTGCCCCACAGGACAATGCAGTCCCAACCACAGAGACAGCGACGACGACATGGAATCATGTCCTACGGAGAGGTACTTCCGCCGCTGAGGCTCTTGCGAAACCTACGCAAGTTGTCGACTGGACACATGTGCATTCCAAGCGCGAATGGAAATTGGCAGTACGAATCGCCAACCGCGATGTCGATGGATGGACGCGTCTGAGCGCGAGATGGGATCCCATCATGCACATCTCACGATCAGCTTGCCGCAGACATGGTGGGCAAATGAAATTTTGAGATGACAACGTCCAATATTATTTGCACAGTGAGCCAAGCGACAACGGTGACGCGCCGTGGAGGGGCATGGCACAGAAACAACAATACAATGTTGGGACCATCGTGGATAATACCTTCTGCAGCAGATGCGTCGATTTGTGGATTGCGGCAGTTGTTGCCACGCTGACTCCTGAATTTTCCTACCACATGTTGCAGCCCATCTACATGGACGCGCCGAGCTGTTACGTCGATCAGGTCACCAACATCACCAGTTCCTCTGCGGTTTTCCTGGCTCCAGCTCAGTCTTCCGACTTCCTTCGCATACACCCAACGACCACTAGCCTCCACGTGCTCGTCACTCCAAATTCTATCCCCAAGCATCCGACGTACCACGCCCACCTCCAACTATCCCTCCACCTACCGACCTCCAGCCTCCGCCAGCTCAAGCTCAGCACCCCGATCCTCCAGCCTCCAGCATCCGACCTTCCAATTCCACTTCTCACCATTCGACCTACAGCCTCCGCCAGCTCAGCACTTCGACATCGCACCGCTAGCATGCGACCCTCCATTTCCATTTCCACCTCCACCTATCGACCTCCAGCCTCCACGTGCGGAGCACCTCAACCTCCGACATCCAGCGTCGACGTCACGCATCCACCTATCGACCTCAGCCTGTTTTTTTTTTTTCTTACACCCCGACCCCCAGCCTCCAACATCCCATTTCCCACTTCCACCACCTTCCGACTTCCAGCCTCCACCAATTCAGCGCCGCGACCTCCAGCCTCCAGCGTCCAACATCCCCCACCACCTAGCGACCTCCAGCCTACACCAGCTGGGCCGACCTCCAGCCTCTAGCATCCGTTCCACTTACATCTCCAAATATCGACCCCGCCCTCCACCTACGCGGCACTCCGACCTCAACCTCCAGCGTGTGACATCCCACTTCCACCTCCATCTGTCGACGTTCAGACTACACCAGTTCAGCACTCCGACATCCAGCTTCTAGCGTCCGACTTTCCACGCCGCCCCCACATCGATCAACGGTTACTTCTGGCAACACCGACCTCGAACACCCACCAGCAGCATTTGACCTCTCGAACATCGACGCCAGATCACGTACACTTTGCACCGCGTGACCCCCCACCTAACCTCCACACGCCGACCCGACCGCACTCAAGGAGGGCTCCAGCCCACCCGCGCTGGCCTCATAGGCCCCGCCCCTCCGCGGACACCTGCGAGTCTGTCTTTCCGTCTGTCAGTCCGTCTGTCAGTCTGTCTTTCTGTCTGTCTGTCTGTCTGTCTGTCTGGTAGGAGCCACCATGTGCTCATTGAATCCGATGATGGTTTCATCAGGCGGCTTTGGCACCCACTCGGGCCCGCTCGCCTCAGCGCCAGAACATTTCATCGCCACCTGGACTGCATCCCTCCCGTAAAGGGGTGCCGCCTGCAAGTCGTACATCCATCTGAGCCTTGAGCCTCTGCTGTGCGGCAGCCCCACAACAATGGACCTGTATCCTCATGAAACGCTCTGGCCGACTAGATTGCCCGTCCATGTTAACCATCTTGGTTGCCGCCCAGGCGAAAATCCAGCCTGCATTCTACAATCCTGAACGAAGCATTCATAAGACTTCACGGTCGTTTCTGGAGCCCTTTGGTGAATTGTCCCCCATTTCGCAAAGAAAGCAGCACACGTACAACTGACATGACTCCAATGGATGTTTATTCAAGCTGTCGATCTTCTTGTACGCTGGGCACAGGTCGACATTTTGCCGTTGTCGCCATGCTGGCGACCTTCACACATACAGCACGCATACCTCGCCTGGAGATCAGACTCGATTTCGAACCACTCCGTGACTCCACCACTTTCGCATCGGAGAGGCGGCGGAGTGCCATGAGGACAGCAACATGCTCAGCTCGTCCCTCTGTCCGGGTCAGGCCCCTAAGTGGCACATGCTCCTTGAATTGGCATCCAACTTGCCATCTATCTCAGCAACTTCCCGTCCACATCTTCCCAGGTCTGGCCACTGTTTGACCAACCCTGGTCCATCGGGACACGCGGTAGATGTCCATGTAGAGCCGTTGGGATCCCAGTCTCAGCAGAGCTCGTCGGAAAGCGTGTCCTCAGTTTTCGTCATACCAGTCGGACACTGGCATTCCAACTCACGTCTCAAAAAGTAAGTCCCAGTCTGGAGGACCGATCCCCGACACATTGTTGTTGTCTTTGAGGTGCTGGCACACATAGTCCAATATTGTGTCCGACTGAAAATTCCTCGTTCCATGAATCCTGGTGTAAACTCGGGCTGTCGAACAACCTGTGCCCTCAGGTGGCCTTGTCAGCCTGACACCACGGGCAGTGTGTAGAAATATGATAGCCAGCACGCTGCTGCAGGCTACGCGCCCAGCCATCATACCGTAGCGCCCTCACAGCGCCAGCCAATCTAGGATGCAATTAGGTTGCCATGCTGCCTCCGTTACACCTCCGCACCACTCTCATTCAAATCTGCTCACCTCCAAAGCATACCTACTGACGATGCTCCACGATTCCCCTGCCTTGGCATCTTTCAAGTCCTTGCCTGACTATATCAAAGACAGACTTAGCTTGGATCTGTATCGGTTGGCGGTATTGTTATGGTCGTGAACGTCGGTTCTCGTGTTTCTAAGCTCATCTTCCACCCAATTCGATCCAGGATTAAATAGACGACTGCAAGGGTTCCTCGGGCATCTGGCCAGGTCTTCTTCTAGCAGAACTTCTCATTCAACACAGCTCACGTTCTTTGGAGACGTCCAAGGCTGTCTTGCACAGGCTGACACGACCGACCCCAAGGACCATCCTTCCTCCGTCCCTCCTCCTAATTTTTGTTTGCGCATTTGTCTCGCATTGCATGTTGTCCAGATGCGCTAGATTCCCGAGGCCACGGCCTCGCCCACCAGGTCTTGAGTAGGTCTGGACGCTGTCCGCAAAGGTGGTCGCATCGCATCGCATCGCATCGTAAGGTTGTCTTGCAGGTCCAGAAGAATGGGGCCACACGCACGCACAGGGTCATGTTACATGATATGCTGGACCACACGTGGCCAGCACAAAGGGTAAACCATGCAACCCCGGTGGTCGACCAAGCGAAGTACCAGCAGTCCTGCGCAAATTTGCAAGCCCTTGGTTGTTGACTCCAGTTACAGTGGCGCCATTGGCCACAGCTGGTAGGAGGCTTGCTCGCAATTGTGTAGCAACTTTAGTACACTTATCACCTGCACTTGTACGCAGCGTGCAGGGGGCGGCGGAGGATGTGGGCGATGACGGTTTGAAGTTTTTGAAATGTTCTCGGATGTTTTGGGTGTTGGGAGGGGGGCTGTGGGGAGTCTGAGGAACATCTTGGGGTGGGGGGTGGTCTACTCACCACCCAGACAAGGACCACACTGGCTTTTTTGTCGAATCGCCGCCCCCGGGAGCTCTCGACCCTTTTCCTGGGAAGTGCGTATCATTCCAGACTATTTTTTGTTTGTCCTGGGGGTCCGAAACGGTAACGACACTTACAACTACTTCTGGCACGATTTTACGAGAGGGCCAGAGGGTTGCGACGGGCCTGGCCATGGCCTATAGTTTTGTGTAGCTGCCCATTTCCAAGGAAGCGAAGGAGGAGGATGGGATGGGGGATGCGGATGATGATGAGGATGCTGGTGATGATGATGATGATCATGCCTGGTGATGATGTTAATGTTGATGGTGATGATGTTGCTGCTGATGAGGATGATGCAAATGGGATTGATGATACTGATGAAGATGACGATGACGATGATGGTGATGATGATGCCGACGATGATGATGATGCTGCTGATGATGGTGGTGATGATAATGATGGTGCTGACGATGATGCTGATGATGAGGAGGATGGTGATGATGACGATGACGCTGACGCTGACAAGGGCGCTGACGATGACGACGATGATGATGACGCCGATGCCGCCGACGACGGCGACGACGACGACGACGGCGATAAAGCTGCTGATGTTGCTGATTATGTTGATGACGATGCTGATGCTGGCGATGATGATGATGGGAATAACGGTGTCCATGAGTATGATGATGCTGAAGGCGATAACTACGATGCTGATGCTAATGGTGCTGATGGTGAAGAAGCTGTCGACAACGATGAAGACGGAACGGACTATCATGTTGATGTCGATGATGATACTGATGTTGATTATGATGTTGCTGCTGATGATGATGTAGATGATGCTGATGATGGTGATGATGATGCTGTTGCCGATGATGAGGATGCTGATGCTGATGTTGATGATGCTGTTGATGTTGATGATGGCGCCGATGTTGATGTTGATGCTTATGCTGATGACGATGGTGCTGTAACTGATGATGCCGTAGATGCTGATGCTGATGTGATGCCGGTACTGTTGTTGTTGTTGTTGTTGGTGATGCTGCTGCTGATGATGATGATGATGATGATTATGATGATGGTGATGAAAATGATGATGATGATGATGATGATGATGCTGATGATGATGATGATGATGCTGATGATGATGATGATGAGGATGATGAGGATGATGATGATGTTGATGATGATGATGATGATGATGATGATGATGACGATGACGACGACGACGTTGGCCACGAGGACGACGAAGGCCGCGACTATGACGACTGCCGCGACGACTGCCAGGAGGAGGAGGAGGAGGAGGAGGAGGAGGGGGACGGGGGAGGAGAATGGAGGAGGTCGAACAGGAGAGGATGGAAGAGGACGAGCAAGAGACGGAGACGGAACACGATACGTAGGAGGGGCTTGGGGAGGAGGACGAGGAAGTTGAGGTGGAGGAGGGGGAAGACGCGGACGAGAGGATGGTTAGTGAGGGGTAATATGGTTTACACTTAGGAGGATGTGTGAACGAGGAGGAGTTGGTGGAGATGGAGAAGACGAGGAAGGGTGGACGAGGCTGAGCAGGAGGATCGAACAAGGTTAACTTCACGAAGATCATGTGTATCTTCACGGTCTTCGCCATCATGAGTTCCAAGCAGCTCGCCAAGGTCTCCAGTCGAATTTCGGGTGGACGAAGAAGAGAAGTTGATCGTGCGGGAGGGGGTAGTGGAGTAGGGATGTACGAGGGTAAGCGAAATCAACACAGGACATGAAGATACGAACTTGCTCAGCAACTCGAGCCAGGCGTTTTCCTGACAAGTCTGCTGTGCGTTTGTGTGCCATACCGTGCTGCGCTCTGCTTTGCGATGTGCTGTGCTACGCCGTGCAGTGCGGTCCGTGCGCCTCATCTGAGGCTTCGTCAAGGTTCTCGTCGTGGTCGTTATCACTGCCATCGGGCCTCACAGGGCCTCTTGAAGCAAGCAGCGACAAAGAGCAAGCAGGACACCGGACATCGCTCCTTCTCCGCGAGCCATGGGAGGTCCTCCTCGTCGTCGTCGTCGTCGTCGCCGTCGCCATCGCCGTTCAGGCGCGGCGGGCAGGCTAAGCAGCCCCCCTGGTCCTGTCCCCGCGTCCAGTCGCCTCGTCGCCCGCCAGACACAAGCAGCAGCTCAAACCGTGTGTTACACGCACACCTCTGGCCTGCAAATTGCACGTCGAACCGTGCTGAAGGGGAGTGCGAACAATGTGCCGTGCCGCCCCAAGGTTTTAGAATGCCCAAGAATGTGCCGTGCCGTGTCGTTCCCGCGTGCAGTGCGATGCCATGCCGTGCCTGCGTCCTGTGCCGTGCCGTGCAGTGCTTACGTGCAAAATGTGCCGTGCCGTGCTTGGGTTCCAGACTGTGCCGCGCCGTGCTGTACACGTGCCGTGCTTGGTCGTGCCCGTGTGCCATGCCGTGCCTGGATTCGAGATTGCGAAACATGTGCCGTGCCGTGCCTGTTTTTCGTGCCGTGCCGTGCCTAGGTTCCTGAATGCGTCAAATGCGCCGTGACGTACCGTGATCGCGTGCCGTTCCGTGCCGGCGTGCCGTGCTTTGATTGGGTTCTGTGAATCAAACTCACCCCCGGGAGCCCCAAAGGTGTCCTAGCGGCCTTGCCGTGCCCTGCTAAGACCTGAACTCCCGTTCCTTCTTTGCTCGCGCTGCGTGTGCTGCCTCCGCCCCGGTTTTCCGCTATCATGTTTGTTCACTGATTCAGGGCTCCGGGCCTTAGAGCTACGCCAGTTGTCCGAGCCGCGCTCACAGCACAACTGTCCCTGGCGCTGCGCGCCTGTCCATGTCACTGGTAGCTTGGAACGGCTCTAAGCTGCCTGGCGCCGCGCGCCATCACCGCGACGACGCCGTCGCGAACCACGGAATCGACGCCCAGCGGTGTCATGCGGGCGATCCTCGCCCTTCCACACCCTGGCCGATTCCACTAGCGTCTGCGACGCCAGCACCTACTCCGTCAGCGCCTGCGACGCCACAACCTATTCGGCCAGCACCTGCGATGCCAGCACCTATGCGACGCCAACATCTACTAGTACAAGTACCCTTCCAACGTCAGCGACGTGAGTAACAGCATCTACATGGTCACCGCCAGCGTCTGCGACGCTGGCATCGACCAGCGCAAGTGCCTTGCCAACGCCAGCGACGCTAGCCGCATCTGCAGTGCACGTACCCCGCCAAAGCCAGCGGCGCCAGCAGCATCTATACGTGCTCCGCCAGCGTCTGCGACGCCAGCAGCATTTACACGTTCGAAGCCAACGTCAGCGACGCCATCAGCATTTACAACAATTTAGCCAGCGTCAGCGACGCGAGCATCTTCAATTTCAAGCTCTGCGAGGCCGACTTCACGGTCAATGCCTTCCATTCCAAGGCCAGCGGGTTACATTTCACAGCCTGCATCTTCAACTTCGGTAAGTCACCCATCGGTTTAGCCATGGTAGACAACAGTTTCAGGCATACACAGTCAGTCGTCCCCGCTGGGTCGCCATTCCAGGTGAATCTCTGGGAGTTCAGCGGGATCTTAGAGGTAACGCCAGAGTCTCGCGTCGAACTTACTTATGCGTTTGGCGGGCACGGCGCAACGCGGCAGAAGATCAGCTGCGCCCGCTGCCGTAGGCAGCGCTCGAGGACGCAGCCGACAATAAACGCGATCGAAACCAGAAGGGGGTCGAGAACGTGCCCTGTCACCTCGAGGCCAACTGGCACCGACAGCACCCCGTGTAGAAGAGGGGGGTGGGGCGCTCGAGAAGTGTTTCGGGTCGACTCAGCGCCGCCGCGGGCGCGGTGAACGGATGGTGGATTGGCTAGTGCATTTCGAGGCAGGTCTCCAGCAGTTGCGCGAGAATGAGATGGACATCAACTCGCTGGACGACGTCGCAGCTTGGCTCCTGCCGCGCGTGGCTGGGCTCGCGGCGGAGCGCCAGGAGCGCGTCGTCGGCAGTCTCCCTGACGAGCATTTCTCGCTCCAGCGCATCCTCGGCCTGCTGGTGTGCATGTCCCCGGACATCCGCGCGTCCGAGCGCGGCGCGGCGGTTCTTTCGCGCTTGTGGTCGCGGCGGCCTAGCAGCGGCTGGCGGCGCCCGCCCGGTCGCGCCCGCCCCGCCCGCGTGGTCGACAAGCCCGAGGGCGAGGGCGAGCGCGACGCCGTGGACGATGGCGACGCCGAGTTCGACGCCCAGGACATCGCCCGCCAGGATCTCGAGGCTTTTAGCGCCGAGCTGGAGTCTTGAAAAACCGGCCTCGGCGAGTCTTTGGTGGCGTCGACTCGGCGAAGGCGGGGCAGCCGCGGCGGAACTCGCCGCGGCCCCCGAGGGCCCGGGAGGCCCTCGAAGGCCGCGGGAAGTCTCCGCCCGAGCGGCGTTCCGCCGAGAACCTGCAGGGCTGCGCGGGCCACCGCTAAGAAACTTCGCAGTGCTGGGGGGCGCTGGGCGGGCGACGTGGAGCGCCTGGCGCCGGGGGCCCGGATGTGCGCCCCCGCGGACGAGCCCGGGCGTGGAGGGCGAGGCGATAGGAGAGGCTGCTATCCTCGCCAAGCGAACATCGCCGAGCAGGTCGTCGAGTTCGGCGACGAAGGGGCAGCCCCGCGCCCCGAAGGGCTCGTCGCCCCGCCGCCAGAGACGCGAGTCTCCGAGCGCGCCCGACCTGCCCGCGATCGGCGCCGCCAACGACGGCGGGGGGCTGAACGACGAGGGGGTCGGCGCGGTCGACGCCGCCTGCCTGCGCTGCGTCGCAGGGCTCAAGTGGCGCTCACAATGCCGGACCAAGCTCGCCAAGATGGGCCTCGCCGATCAGATCCCCGATGGGGCCCGAGGACGAGGTCTACCGCTTCGGGAACGGCGGCTCGCCCCGGAGCGAGCCGCGCGACGCCGCTCCGCTCGCGCTCCGCGGCCGCGTGGGAAGGATCGTCTTCGGCGTCGTGGAATGCCCCGCGGGGCGCTCGAGAAGTGTTTTGGGTCGACTCAGCGCCGCCGCGGGCGCGGCGAACGGATGGCGGATTGGCTCGTGTATTTCGAGGCAGGTCTCCAGCAGGCAGTTGCGCGAGAATGAGATGGGCATCAACTCGCTGGGCGACGTCGCAGGTTGGTTCCTGCCGCGCGTGGCCGGGCTCGCGGCGGGGCGCCGGGGGCGCGTCGTCGGCAGTCTCCCTGACGAGCATTTCTCGCTCCAGCACATCCGCGCGTCCGAGCGCGGCGCGGCGGTTCCTTCGCGCCCGTGGTCGCGGCGGTTTAGCAGCGGCTGGCGGCGCCCGCCCCGCGTCGCCCGCCCCGCCCGCGTGGTCGACAAGCCCGAGGGCGAGGGCGAGCGCGACGCCGTGGACGATGGCGACGCCGAGTTCGACGCCGAGTTCGACGTCCAGGACATCGCCCGCAAGGGTCTCGAGGCTTTTAGCGCCGAGCTGGAGTCTTGAGGAACCGACCTCGGCGAAGTCTCTGGTAGCGTCGACTCGGCGAAGGCGGGGCAGCCGCGGCGGAACTCGCCGCGACCCCCGGGGGCCCGGGAGGCTCGAGGGCCGTGGGAAGTCTGCGCCCGAGCGGCGTTCCGCTAAGAACCTGCAGGGCTGCGCGGGCCACCGCTAAGAAACTTCGCAGTGCTGGGGGGCGCTGGGCGGGCGACGTGGAGCGCCCTGCGCCGGGGGCCCGGATGTGCGCCCCCGCGGACGAGCCCAGGCGTGGAGGGCGAGGCGATAGGAGAGGCTGCTATCCTCGCCAAGCGAACATCGCCGAGCAGGTCGTCGAGTCCGAGGGCGGCCCTGCGCCCCGAAGGGCCCGTCGCCCCGCCGCCAGAGACGCGAGTCTCCGAGCGCGCCCGACCTGCCCGCGATCAGCGCCGCCAGCGACGGCGGGCAGCCGAGCGACGAGGGGGTCGGCGCGGTCTACGCCGCCTGCCTGCGTTGCGTCGCAGGGTTCAAGTGGCACTCGCAATGCCGGACCAAGCTCGCCAGGATGGGCCTCGCCGGTCAGATCCCCGATGGGGCCGGGGGCGAGGTCTACCGCTTCGGGAACGGCGGCTCGCCCCGGAGCGAGCCGCGCGAGGCCGCCCCGCTCGCGCTCCGCGGCCGCGCGGGAAGGATCGTTTTCGGCGTCGTGGAGTGCCCCGCGCTCGGCCCGCTGATATGAGGGCCGTTGTTGTCCCCAAGACCCGCCGTAAATGTAGATATTTCCCGCGTCGTCGGCCCTGGCTTCGCGCCGCGCGCCGCCCCGTGCGTCGGCGGGCTTCGAGCGCCCCGAAATTCCATTGCCGTCGTCGCCAGGGTCGCGCGAGCCCCCGAGCGGCCAGCGGCGTCGCCCCGGGGCAAGGCCGAGACAGGAGGCGGAACATCTGCGCGAGAAGAAGCATTCGGGGCGCAGGGGTCGGGGCGCTGGCGGGGCCCGCGTCGGCGGCGTGGACGAAACGAGATGCAAAGCAGGCGCTGGAACGGGAACGGGGGCGCGGCGCGCCGCGCATCGGGCGGAGACGCGCCGAACACGCGGCGGCGCCGCGCCCAGTTCAACGCAGCGTCTGCCGATGCAATGCAACGGCGCGGGTGCAAAATGCAATGCGATGTAGGGGGCGCGGCCCGCCCCGCCCGCCAGGCCCGCGGGCGTGGGCGGGGGCGGGGGCAGGGGCGGGAAGGAGGAGGAATTGGGGGGGTATAGCGGACGGGGGGCGAGCGCGCGCAGCCGGAAACCGAGCGAGAAAAGGTTGCGAGAAGCCTGCGGTGGCTCAAGGTCGTAAGGGCGCCCCCGACCGCGTCGCATTTGAATCAGGCGCCCCGCGAGGGGGTCGCGGGGCGGGCTTGAAGCTTGCGCCGCCAAGGCTCGCCGGGGGGGCGCGCGCGGGCGCGGGCTGGGGGAGAGGTCCCAGACGACCCCAGCGGGGCTGCACTGGCGTGAACGACGCGAATTCTTTCCCGAGCTTTCCAGCTCGCTGGAGGCGCGGCGGCAAACCGCATCGCGCGACATCAGGCAAGTTTCAGCAAACGCGCAGATCGCGCGTTGCGTTTTAGCGCTGTCCCCGCGGTTGCCGGCGCGGTATTGCCTGAACGGGCCGCAGATCGATACGCTGAAGGAAACAGTTGGGGCTTCGCAGTTTGGAAGGGGAACGGAGACAAAACCTGCGACAAAGTGATGACAAAGTGATGACAAAGTGGTGACAAAGTGATGACAACTAGGGTTGTCGCGCCTCTTTGTTGCGGACAAAGTGATGATAAAGTGGTGACAAAGTGATGACAAATGGGGACAAATGGCGCCGCGCGTCGGGCCGTCGGAAAAAAAAAAAACGGCGGACAAAAAACGGATGGCGCGCAAAACTGCGCGCGGCGTTGTTTCACGCGCGCGCGAGCGAGTTTTTGCGCTCGCGCGAACGCGCGCGCTCGCCCGCGCGCGAGCCGCACTCGCTGCGGCGGAAGACGCGTCGCGACGGGGGTTCTCGCGACCTCGGAATGGCTGCGACGATGCCCCCGCCGTTTCGGCGAGTGCATTTTCCCCCGTTGATGAGCTTCACTCACGCCGCGCCGTCGGGTCCACGAGTTCCCTTGGCGCTCAGGGCGCAGGTCGCCCAGGCCCAGGCCTCCCCCGTTTGCGCCCGCTTCCTTCGCCAATTTGCTCCGGCCCGCTGCGTTTCGTTTCATGCCGCTGCCTATCGAGCGGGCTTGGGCTAAGTTTTCTCCGGTTGTCACTTGTGGCAGCGCTTGCATGGTTTATTCCCTCATCGGCCCTCAATGCTCGGACCGCTTCCGCCTGGAAGGTCGCGATCGACTTGCCCGGCGCGGCGCGCGCGAAACGCTTTGTTCGCGGCGTCGAGGCCGCATTCGCGCGAACAACAAACATCGCGCCCCGACGTCGGGGGATCAACTCGACATCGCGCGTGGCGTCATTTCGTTTTTCGGTTCTGATTTGCCGCGCGGGGCCCGCCCGCGCCGCCGCGCGGCCGCGCGGCCGCGCGTCGCCGCGCGACAGCTGCGCAGATGCAGACGACGTGCGTTTGTTTTGGCGCCGGCATCGGTTGCCCTTGCTCTGCTAGGTAAGCCGCGCGCGAGAAGCACCGCAACGTCAGGCGCTTTTTTTTCGATTAATTGAGGGGTGCGACTGCTTGCTTTCGACGCGGCGTTTGGTTGTCAAGGTGGCGCAAAATATGTTCGCCGAGCAGGCGTGGCAAAGTCGCTTGTCCGCGGCGCTATCTCGCGACGCCTGCGACCCCGAAAACGAGTCTTGGGCCGTGCAGCGGCCTTCATACCCGCTGATCGGCCGCGACTTCGCCCGACCCTCCAATATCGACATCTTGCTCGGGAAGGAGCACTTCCGCATCGGGGGCCGCTCGCAGGAACTCGCGACAGGCAGCGCGGGCCACCCCGTCCGTCATGGGCCCCCGGCCAGAGGAGCGGCGCTGCGGTGGCACGAGATCGCGATTGCGACTGGCGCCATCTACGGCGCCTGAGACGCTGGCAGGCAGTGGTGCCTGTGCGCTCAGAGCGTCCGCAAGACGCATGGTCTCGTCGAGAGCGGGCTCAACATAGTACGTGCTATTTCTGTGACGGCAAGGGCCTCGCCGCCATGGTGCGCCCCCGCGTGCGTGGCTTCCTTCTCGCTCGGCGCTACTGTGCTAGTCCAGTGCATGGGAGAGCGTCATCGCTTCCCTGGAGAAGAAGTTCCACCGTTAGCAGGTCAGAGGCACGATCAAGTGCGCGGCAGGGCCGCCGCCAAAGTCCGACACTGAATTCCGCGTCGCTCAGGCGACTGTTGCCGCGCAGGTTGGTTTCGTCGAGCTCGGCGTGCAGCGCGGACGATCACCGGAATATCGACTTCCAGTGGCGAAGTTTCCAGCTACCGTCGCACTTTCAGGCGCTTGCTCTAGTTGCAGCACAGGCCCGAGTCGACGTCGCCTGCCCTGCGAGCCTCGCTGCTCGCTGCACCAGCGTCGCCGCCGTGGGCGACGCAGAGACTATCAACGAGACAGTCACCTGCTGGCGCGGATCCGCCGACGTCGCCATCGTGAGCAAGCGGGGCCATCGATTCGCAGACATGCGCGCCGGTCTGCTTCAGCGACGCCCCTTTCGCCAACGTGGGCCATGTCAAGAGCCAGCGTCGCATGCCATGGGCTTCGCCCGCAGCCCGCGCGACGTCGCCAGAGGCCGCTACGACCTCTGCTTGCCCGTTGCCCTGGCGCTCAGGCACTGCCGAGAGATCCGCGAAGCCCGCGCTGGCCGCGGAGGGCTACGCGACCCTCGGGGGGAGCGAGATCAACGACGGGGGCCCGCAGCCCGAAGAAGCCGCTCGAGGATATCGACGACCTCAGTCTCGAGCGCCCAAGGGGGGGTCTGCGCGACGGCGAGGGCCTGGTCACGCACGTCCAGTCAGACGTTGGCCAGTCCGCCGGCAGGCGGTTCCGCGTCGCCGCCTCAATGACCAAGGAGTCCGTGCACCCTATCAGCGAGCTCCGCCTGGCCTGGATGCCTGCCCAGAGAACGGGTGGTCGAAGAGCGATTTCGGCGCCGGGCTGCCCGGCGCTGCCGCGCCGGCCCCGGCCCCGATGACCTGCGCCGGAAGGATCAAGGGCCGGCCCGCGCCATCGCCGCCAATCGACTTGAGTTTCTATTCGTATATGTGCTGCCTCACCTGCTGCGCGGCGTTCCTCGGCATGGCCTATGGGTCCAATATCTTCGCGGCCGCGCGGCGCATCATGCGCCAGAACAAGCTCGCGGGCGACCCGCTGCCAAGCGAGTCCAAGGCCGGCGGCGCAACAGAGGGGCATCATCCAGGATGGGGCGGTCGCCGACTGAATAGTCGCAACAACGAGCGCCCAGCGCATATCCCAGAGGACGTTGACGGGGACTTGGACATGGCGGCCCGCCGCCGCACGTGGCCACCGCTGCCGCTCACAGCTCGGTTGGCGCTGCCTCGCAGTCAGGGCCAGCTGCCCCGCCGTCGCAGGAAAGCTTCCTGCCAGCATCGCCCGCTTGCGGTGTCGAGCTCGTCGTCAGCAAGCGTGTTGTCCTGGGGCAGATCGACGCCTGCGAGATCGCCGCTGGAGATGAACAACTGCGCCGCGCAGGGGCACAACATGCGATTTGGCCACAACCCGCGCGGCGTGCACATCACCTGCAGGACTTGCTGGCGTCATGCAGCCTGGTTTCGTCGCAATCCCCGCCTGCGCGCTCCAGATTTCACGAAGATGCATCATGAACTGGAGAACCGTGGGGGGCAGATTGACGGCGCGACGCCAGTGAAGCTGAATTCCCCAGTGAGGGGCAAGAAGGAAACGTGAGCCCGCATGAGAGTTTTGTTTATCTTTCCGCCGCCACCCGGACCCCCTGCTATCCGCGGCCTTTTGACGTACTGACGCGTTCAAAAGTCCAGTTCAGTTTTTTCGTGCGTGTGCACTCTTTGTCAGTGGTGATGGCGACCGCCCCTCTCATTTGCTGCGCTACTGCGGCTTCCGCTTAGCACCGTCGAGCTACAAAGCGAGAAGAATCGATCAGTCGAGAGCCTGTGTGAATTGAGCCTGCAGATGCGTGAAGAATGCGCTCGCTAAGTCGCCCTGAGGGCAGCCTGCGCGTAGCATGCCGAGCAAGCCGTGTGCTTGCCATCCGCTGCGAAGAGGTGCCGGGCCTGGCATTCCCGCCGCCCAGATTATCATAGTAATCTGTCCGTGATTAATCTCGTCACGAGTGACTCGGTAGATGGTCACCGGTATGGCCGCCCAAGGCGGCGACCAGGAGGAGCGTAAATCAAACTCACTCCCGAGAGCCCCGGGGGTGTCCTAGAGGCCCAGCCGGGCCATGCTAAGGCCTGAACTCCCGTGCCATCCCTGCTCGCTGCGTATGCTGCCTCAACCCCGCGCTGCCGCTATCATTCTTGCTCACTCTGTTTCAGGGCCCTTGGCGTTAGAGCTACGTCAGTTGTTCGAGCCGTGCTCATACCAAAACTATCCCTGGCGCTGCGCGCCTCTCCATACCACAGGTTCGAAAATGCGCAACATGACAGGTTCGACAATGCGCAACATGTGCCGTGTCGTGCCCGTGCCCGTGTCCGTGTCCGTGTCCGTGTCCGTGTCCGCGTGCCGTGCCGTGCCGTGCGTAGGGTTCAGAATGCGACAAGTGTGCCGTGCTGCAGTGCCGTGCCCTCTCCGTGCCGGGCCATGCTGTTCTCGGTTTTTTGCGCCACTGATCGCCCACATCAAGCACGCCCTTTTGATGTTACATCACCATGGCTGTTTTCATACAGCGTTGCTGTTCAGGGTCTTTTTGCACGGTGGCATTTTGCGAGGCGTTTTCCCCATTTGGGGGCTTCTGGTTGGCTGCTTGTTTCCACGGTTTGATTTTTGTTTCCGAAGTTGTAGCTGACCTGCACCCCAGGACAGCTATTCGGGCTGATTGTGAAGGGGAGGAGGTGACGATTCGAAAAAGTTGCCGTGATGTTTCCGGCCTCCCCAAAAACAGCTGGGATGAAAAACGAATTCTTGGGGAGAGCTCGAAAGCTCCATGGCTCGGCGACTCGAAAAAACCAAGTCGACCGAAGTCTAGGACTCTAGGATCGGGTCTTACGAAAGGGGGGATTCTGAAAGGGGCGGGGGTGGGATACGAAATCTGCTGCGTGCAATTGGTTTCGTCGGCGCCGGGCGCATTCTTCGATACATGGCCGCCTCTTGCGCTGCTACGTGCAGCTGGTTCTCTAAACCCCATTTGCCATCCCCCCGTCGCCCGCCCCGACATGAGCGTCTCGGCGAAGACTTGACGACCCCACGGTGAGGGCAAACAGCGCTGCTTCTTCTTCATCCTCCGTAGCCGCTTCGGCTCACCCCAGTTTGGTTCGAGTGTTGGTCCGAGCGCGGGCTGCAGCGGCTGCGGGTAAGAGGAGAGGGGGCCCATGGGCGCCTCAATGCCCAAGCCGGTGGAAGCTGCTGTGGTGGAAAGGCATGCTGCTCGAGGATGGACCGCGGCGGTTGCGGAGGTGAACGGCTGGCGCCCGAACATGGAAGACGCCCACGTCGTGCACCTGGAGGACGACTGGGCATTCTTCGGTGTCTTCGACGGCCACAGCGGGCAGGCCTGCTCCGCCTTTGTGTCGCGGAGGTTCAGGGAGGAGCTGAGCCAGAGAGGTTGCCCAGAGGACGACGCCTCGGTGAAGAGCCTGGTGCTGGGCATCGACCGGGAGTTCTTGGCCAGCAAGCAGCCCGGTGGCTCTACGGGAACGATGTGCATCGTCCACAAGCCTAAGTGGCGCGGAGGTCGGCACCTCCTACGCGTGGCCAACGTCGGAGACAGCCGGGTCCTCCTGGGGCGGCGGGATGGCAGCATCGTAGACGGAGGGGGCACGGACCAGGGCCTCACGATGGACCACAAGCCAGACATGCCTTCCGAGCGGGCGCGCATCGAGAGGTGTGGAGGCACGGTGAGGTCGCCGGGGCAGTCGCTGGGGAACGTCGCTCGGGTGAACGGGGAGCTCTCCGTGTCCCGGGCCTTCGGCGATTCCAAGCACAAGAGGACCGGAGGACCAGGTCCAGAGGATCGGCCAATCACGGCGGACCCGGAGCTGGCTCGCTTCGAGTGCGACGAGACGGACTTCTTGCTGCTCGTTTGTGACGGCATGTCGGAGTGCTCGTTTCCAGCAGGTGAGGTGGTCAGGTTCGTGGCTGAGCGGCTCAACGCTGGCATGGACGCAGGAGCGGCGGCCAGGCTCGCCTGCCTCGAGGCCATACGGAGGGGTTCCAGGGACAACGTCACCTGTATGGTTGTCCTGCTGACAGGCCCCAGTGCGATCGAGACGGGGGTCGAGTTCGTCCCGGGCCCCATCACCCACATACACCGCAAGGGGTTCCAGAGCGCCTACCAGGAGATGGCCCTCAGGGCGGGCCTCTCCCTGGCGCAGGCCGCCGCGCTCCGCTTCGAGGCGGCCCAGCGGGAGCTCGTGGAGGCCCCCACCGACGCGCTCCGGCACGAGCTCGCCAGCCTGGGCAGTCCGCAGGGCGCGCCCGGCAGCGCCGAGCGCCTGGCCTGGTTCGAGGCCTGGCTCCGGCGCGCGCCCCCGGCCTTCGGGGGCCTCCTTTGCGGCTCCGGCCTCCGGTCCGCAGACGCCGGCGCCTAGTGACCCTTTTTTTGGGCTGCGTGCCGCATGCCTTGCCAGGTCTCGGGGACGTCCGACATCGTGGTAGAGTCAGTCATTTGATCGCTTCGCTCATTCCGCCAGCACATAGCGGGCGAGAAGGAGGATAGGGGACTCGATGGAGGAGGAGGAGGAGGAGGAGGAGGAGGAGGAGGAGGAGGAGGAGGCCTCTCGACGCCTTCTTGCGGCACTGGGGGCCAAGCTGGGTCGCGAACAGGATGCATCTTTGGAAGGTCCTTGGGGTCTCTTGGGGGGCCTCTTGGCGGCATTTCTGAGGCCCCTCAAGGGGCTCTTGCGGGCGCCGTATTGGGCCGTCTTGGGGCCCTCTTGGGCCGTCTTGGGGCCGTCCTGGGAGCCTCTTGGGCTGACTCGGGGCGATCTTGGAGTCCTCTGGGGCCGCGATGTCCGGTTGGAGTCCTCTGGGGCGGCAACGCCGAGTCGTTCAGAAACACAAGCAACATCAGTTCATCTTGCTTCTTCGGGCCCTCTTGGGGTCCTCTTGGAGCCCTCCTGGGGCGTCTTGGGCGCCTCTTGGGACGTCTTGATAACAACCTGGATCATCTTGGAACGCTCTTGGCCTGAGGCCGGCATCCTTGGCCCGATCCTGCCAGGACCATGCCAGGACCTGGTCGGGGTATTGTTCGTCCGGGGACCCCAGGGGCCGCCACGCGCGCGAATTAGCAACATTCTGAAACTTGTACCGGAGATTGTATCACGTCTGGCCTGCTGGACAGGCACATTTCGCACACGCGGTGTTCCCTCAGCTTCGGCCTCCAGAGGCTCGTTACCGGCCCCGGGGCCGTTCATGTACACCTTGGCGGCAGAAGAGCCTGAGCAGCATAGCTGATTATCAAAGGAGCATTATCTGATGTACTGCACATGCGGGAGACCCTGCGGGAGATCATTCGGGTGGCTATGCGGGTGACCATGCGGGAGGGCATACGGTGGGAAAGCACACGGAAGATTAGTCGGGAGACCATGCGGGAAACCATACGGGGGGCCATGCGGGAGACCACACAGGCGAGCATACGGGAGACCATACGGGAGACCGTACGGGAGCTTATGCGGGAGACCGTACGGGAGACCATGCAGGAGACCGTAGGGGAAACCGGACAGGACACCGTATGGGAGACCATGTGGGAGACCATGTGGAAGACCATACGGAAGACCGTCTTGAAAGCCATACGGGAGAACAGAGGGAAGGTTTCAGGCCGATCCATGGATTTCGGATCTGGAGGAGCTCACGCATGTCTGGAGCTAGTATGCAGGACCTGCACATACAAGCTGTTTAGGGAAGCGGATCCAGGATGACAATCTAGTTCTCTGGGAAGAGGTGGGACCTGTGTGGGAGCCACGCATTGAGAACATCACGACGTCGGGGGTCTGGGAGCGGGGTCGGGAATCCAGATGGGTTTACGCCCCTTCATTCATCATCGTGGGGCCGCACTCCGATCCGCGAGGCTGCTTGGTATAGTTCCACACAGCGTATAGTTGTTGAGCGTCCCTGTCGCTCCTTATTCCCTTCCTGCTTTTTCCCAGCGAGTTGTCAAACTCCGATCGTCGGGGCTCGCCCATCCCTTCGTGATGCGAGCGCACATATCATGCGAGACTGTATCTGCGCGATCGTATGAAGTATATGACGTTTGTGCCGTCGTGATGTTATACCGTGTGCGTCCTGGCGGTACAGTTCCCGTTCAAGTGTTCGTGTGCGTGTATGTGTGGATACTCGCGCGAGCATGTCCGTGCATGTACGAACGTGCGGGCGCACGTGCTTTTTACGTCGCAGCGCGGCAGAGGCAGCCCGCACGCGCGTCCAGGCAAGCCGGGCAGCGGCATTGCGAATTGTTCCGGATTCAAGAGGGGAGGAAAAGAAGAGGGCCGGCCGCGGAAGGGGGAGGAAAAAGGGGAGCAGGCGCAGCCACGCGGCGAGGCCGCGGCGGGGCGCGGGGGGCGGCCAAGCCGGTGTAGCAGCCAGTGGCAGCGGGCGCGGGACGGCATCACGAACGCACCCAGGGGTGGGTACAGCGGCTGCAGTGCAGGGTCGGAGACCGGCAGGTCGGAAGGGTGGAGGCCAGAGCAGCAGTGGCGACGGCGGCCCCAGTAAATTGGGGAGGGGGGGCAAGTGCGGCTGCTTGGCGGGCTGCGAAGGTGGGCTGCAGTGGCGGACTGGGGGCGTGCGATGGCCCGCTGGGGTGGGCGACGCAGCAGTAGCGAAGGCGGGACGCGTTCGCAGCGCAGCTTGGGCGGAACGCCCGGAGGGAGAAACGGGCGAAGAGGCCGGGCGTAGCCAGCACGGCCGGCGGGGGGGTGGCCGCGGGTGCGCTGTCGGGTCGACCGAGCTTTGCGGTATGCTCCACGAGGGGCCCAGGGCACACAAGTTGCCGCCGGCTGTTTCCTCATCTTCTTTGTTCTCCTCCTCGTTCCTCCTCCTCGCTCCTCCTCCCCGCTCCTCCTCCTCGCTTCTCATGGAAATTTGGCACCCTGTGCGTCTGCAGGGTTGCTTGCGTGTGTCGAGTCTGTGCTGTCGATGTGCATCTTTTTGTTGTGCCCGCTGCACTGCTGCGCTGCTAGCGGGTAGTCGTCTCTTTGTGAACACGCCTGCTAGGAAGTAGCATCTCAAACGAACCCACGATGACCTGGCCTGGTGAAGCCGAGTGCCTCAGCGGTGTTGTTTCGGTATCGCTGCGTCGCTTCGCGATCCGTCTCTGGCCCTGACTCCCATTCGCCTCCCAACTTCTTCCCCACCGTAGTCGTCCCCCCTTTCTTATGCTCCCCCTTCTTCATCCTCCCCCCTCCTCCTTCCCCATCGTCCTCCTTCTCCTCTCCTACCCCCCCTCTCCCCCCATTCTCTCCCTCCCCCTTATCATCCTCTCCCTCTTCTCCCTCCTCTCCCAACGCCTCTTAACACTCGTCATCCTCCTCCGCCCCCTCGTCGTCGTCTCCCTCCCTCCTCTTCCTCCTTCCTTTTGTCTCCTCCTCTCCCTCCTCCCCCTTCCCCTCCACCTTCTCCTCTCCCACCCTCTTCCCCCTCGCCCCCTTCCTCTTCCTCTGCGACCCCCTTTCCCCCCTCCCCTCCCTCCCCTTCCCCTTTTCCTCCCCCTTCTCCTTCTCCTCTCCCTCTTGCACGCTACACCTCGCCTTGACCCCGTCCCGCGTCTCCCGAACCATCAGACAAGCAATATTATCATCTCCGGGAACCTTCCGAACGCCTCCGACATATTTTTCAGCTGGCCAAAGAGACTCATCCAGTCAGGCAGGCCTCGGATAAGGATACTGTGTTCTACGGCTTTCTGGAGCGGCCGCGGCGCCCGAGACGTGCTCTGAGACCCGGACGGCCGGGCGGCTCTCAGAGACTCCCGATCTGCTCCATCCCGCTTTTGCAGGGTCCATTTTGATTCGATCGATCGGATTCGATACCGATTTCGGCCGGCCCGATCTGGTTCGATTCCGATATCCCAGATGCTTCGCGTAACCCCCCACCAGCCCGTCCAGAAACGATGCCCAGATGAGTTGCCCTGATCAGGGGTGTGGAAGAGCATGCAGTGGTATAATGAGCTGGGTAAGACGTCGTACCCCAAGAGGGGGAGGATGGAGGAGGAACCAGAGGAGGGAGGAGCATGAGGAGGAGGAGGAAGAGGAGGAGGAGGAGGAGGAGAAGGAGGAGGATGATTATGGAGAGGGGGAGGGGGGGGGGAGTGAGGAGGAATGAGGGGTAGGAATAGGCGGATAAGCAAGAGGATGATGATGATGATGTTGCTGCTGCTGCTGCTGCTGATGATGATGGTGGTGCTGGTGGTGCTGATGATGATGATGATGATGATGCTGATGATGCTGATGATGCTGATGCTGATGATGATGAGGAGGATGCTGAGGATGCTGATGCTGATGCTGCTGCTGCTGCTGCTGCTGATGATGATGATGATGATGATGATGATGATGATGATGATGGTGATGGTGATGGTGATGGTGATGGTGATGATGGTGATGATGATGATGATGATGATGATGATGATGATGATGATGGATGATGGATGATGATGATGATGATGATGATGATGATGATGATGATGATGATGATGAGGATGATGATGATGATGATGATGATGATGATGATGATGATGATGATGATGATGATGATGATGATGATGATGATGATGATGATGATGATGGATGATGATGATGATGATGATGATGATGATGATGATGATGATGATGATGATGATGATGATGATGATGATGATGATGATGATGATGATGATGATGATGATGATGATGATGATGATGATGATGATGATGATGATGATGATGATGATGATGATGATGATGATGATGCTGCTGCTGCTGCTGCTGCTGCTGCTGCTGAGGAGGAGGAGGAGGAGGAGGAGGAGGAGGGCGATCAGAAAGGCCAGACACCTCCTGGATGTCTCTCGGAGTCTCTTCGGATGTCTTTCGAGAGCTTCTTAGGATCCTGTAGGGGCGTCTTGGGCGTCGCTTGTCAGTTCCAGGGGCCTCGGGGCGTCTGGAGTGCTTCTGGGGGCCTTTTGGGGCCTCTTGGGGGTCTCTTGGGAGCCTCTTGGGGGCATCTTGGGGGTCTCTTGGGGGCCTCTTCGGGCCTCCTGGGCACCTTTGGGGCCGTCGTGGGGCACCCTTGCATCTTGGGGCCATCTAGGAGGAAATCGATAACTGGAGGGGGCGTCGTACATGATCGCCCCCCCAGGAGGCCAAAATGTGGCCAGCAGCATTTTGCTGAATGAGTGATGATTTAGGCCATCTCGCCGAGGCCATCTTGGACGCTCCAACGCGTCGCGACCCCCTGTCCAGGTCCAGGGGAAGGGGGTAGGGGGAGGGGTCAAGACGCCCTCGCCGCCCGCAGGCCGACTCGCTCACTCCCATCCGCCTTCCCAACACATATGTAGCACCCGAGCCTGGCCCGAGCCGCAGCATATGCAGCAGTCGTCTTTGGATGGCCAGCTACTGGGGGCCAATCCGCCGCCGCAGCCGCCTCCGCCGCCGCCGCCGCCGACCGCCGCCGCCGCCGGCGCCGCGCCGCCGCCGCCGCCGCCGCCGCCGATGTCCGCCGCGCCGCCGCTGCCGCGCTGCCCGCGCGCCGCCGCCGCCGCCGCCCGCCGCCGCCGCCCCGCTGCCAAATCGCCGCCGCCGCCGCAGCACCGCTGCCGCCGCCGCCGCCGCCGCCGCTGCCGCCGCTGCCCCCGCCGCCGCCGCCGCCGCCCCCGCCGCTGCCCCCGCCGCAGCCGCCGCAGCCGCCGCCGCCGCCAAGTGTACTCTGTATTGTTCTTTGACAGGGATGGTGGGGGGAGGCCGCATCGGGTTCGCTGCGCATGTTCCGAATTTGGAGACAGAGTGTGTTCTGTATGTTTTTTACCAGGGATAGTGGGGGCAGAGTGTGTTTTGTACAGTTTTGTTTAATAGGGATGGTGGGGGGGCGCATGGGCCTGGGTTGGCTCCCGGTCGCCTGGGGGAGGGGGCGTATATTGAAAGGGAACAGTGATCGAGGCATCCTCTAGATTGCAAGCCGTCTAGCTCACCCCCACCCGCCCTGCCCTCCCAACACAGAAGTAGCACCCGAGCCTGAGAATGTTCAGCGGTCGTGTTTGGATGGGCAGCTAGTGGGAACCAAAACCGAGCCCATGTGCGCGACACTGGGGCGATGTGCGCCACGCGTGCCAGGCGCGCCACGCGCGCATGAACCCATGGGGCCCGAGCGTGCCAGCACTCCTGTTGCACCAGATGCGCCACGTCTTCCGCGTGCGCCAGATGTGCCGCATACTCCAGCCGCGCCAAGTGCGCCACGTTCGGGGCACGTGCAGAGTGTGTTCGGTGCGCCTGCGCACGTGACAGCACACATCGGGAAACATGTCGGCCCCCACTATCCTTGTCGAAAACCAATATGCCCATCATTGTGTCTGCTGGGTCTGCGCACAGCAGGCCCTACGCCACCACCCCCGCCGTCCCTGTCAAAAACCACTTGACAGTGATCGCGGGTGGCCGCGCATGATCCAGATTTGGCCGCGAGGTGCAATTTGTATTGTTTTTTGTTGGCAATGGTAGCCCTGCGCACAGCAGGCAATGTGCTGATACCCCCGCCGCCCCTGTTCAAACCAATACATAATGGTCGAAAGGTAACACGAACATGACTCAAGACTTTGCCCGAAAGTGTACTTTGTATGGCTTTTGACAAGGATGGTTGTGTGGCGGCCGCATCGGGTTGGCCGCGTATGCTTCAAATGTTGAGGCAGAGTGCGCTTTGCCTTGTTTTGTGATCGGGGTGGTGGCGGGAGTAACTATGTTGATTGCCGGTCGCCTGGGGGAGGGGTTGTTTATTAATTGTGATTTTGACACCCTTCCCGCTCGCAAGTTGTCTCGCTCATTCCCACCCGCCCTCTCAACACGTAAGTAGCACCCGGGACTCAGCATGTTCAGCGGTCGCCTATGGATGAGCGGCTATTGGGAACCGATGCAGATCCCATGTGCGCGATGGGGCGAGATGCGCCACGCGTGCCAGGTGCTCCAGGTGCGCCAGGCACCCCTGGGGCACAAGCGTGCCAGGAAAGCCTCGCGCGCCAGATGCGCCACGTGCTCCACGTGCGCCATGTGTGCAGCATGGCTCAGCCGTGCCAGGTGCGCAACGTCTGGGGCACGCGCAGAGTGTACCAGGTGCGCCTGCGCACGTGACATCACCCATCGGGAAACATGTCGGCCCCCACCATCTTTGTCGAAAGCCAGTGCGCAATCGCAGCGGGGAGGCCATCATGTTGTCTGATTGGCCTGCGCACAGCAGGCAATGTGCCAGCACCCTTACGGTCCTTATCCTTCACCAATGACCTGTAATAGCTGGGTGGCCGCGCATGATCCAGATTTAGCCGCAAAGTGCATGTTGTATTTTTTTTTGGACTGGGATGATAGCCTGGCGCATAGCAGGCAATATGCGGGCATTCCTGTTGTCCTGGTCAAACATCCATACGGAGTGCTCGCGGGGCCCACGAGCATGGCCCAGGATGTTGTCCCAAAATGTGCTTCGCATTTCTTGGATCGGGAAGGTGTGTGTGTGTGTGTGTGTGTGTGTGTGTGTGTGTGTGTGTGTGTGTGGGCATTGGTCGTGGTTGGCTGCCAGTGGCCTGAGAGAGTGGGTGTTTATTAATAGGGAACAGTGATTAACCCCTCCCCGAAAGGGCAGAAGGGGGTTGGAAGAGGAGGAAACTCCCTAAAGCATTCACGCCCTAAAGGGCTGGTGGGATTCGGACGATCCGATGCAGCCCGACATGGCGCCGTTGTGCATCCTTGCGTGGTCGATTGGATTCGATTCCAACTCCGTGCTGATGCTGCCCGATTCGATGATCGTTCTGATCAGGCTCGATTTATCGATTCGAAGTTCACCGCTTCTGCTTTCGTCTTTCTCTCACGTCTTTCTACACTTCCAGCCAGGTCTGAGGCCCTGGAGGTCCGAGGAGTTCTCCAGAGGCCTCCAGAGACTTGAACATGGTCAGATGCTGACAACCTTCCTCGTCGGCGGCGGCGTCGGCGTCGGCGCAGTCGGCGTCGGCTTCGGCGTCGGCTTCGACGTTGGCGTCGGCGTCGTCGGCGTTGTCCCCCGCCGGCCAGGCCGGGCCTGCGATCAAGAAGAGCGTGGCGAAGTGCAGAGCGAGGGGGCGGGCGCCTCAGGGCGCTCGGGGGGCAGCGGAGAGGGTGGGCAGGCGGGGCGCTCGACCGGGTCGGACGTCTTGGGACGCCAGGGCGCCCCAAGGCGTCCCGTCGGCTTTGCAGAGGGCGCGAGAGGCTCGAGGTAACCCCAAGAGGGTCGCGGGGGCCCCAAGAGGACCCCCAGATGGCCCAACTCAGGGGTGCTCGTCCAGGTTGGGCGAAGTGGGTGGGCGGGGCTCAGGCTGGGGAGGGGGCACGACATAGAGAAGCCAGTTACATGCAGTTGATTCGCTATCACCCTCCTTTGCTGTCCCCCCCTCTCGTCAACTGATTTGCATCCCCCCTTGTCGTCCGCCCCGGCAAACGACGACGTCGTCGACGTCGTTGTCGACGTCGTCGTCGTTTAGTTCCCAACCATCCTGTGGTCTTGGGTCCTCGATTTGATGAGACAGCGCCGCGCGTTCCTCTCCTTCCTTCCTCCTCCCTCTTTTTTCCTACCATCATCATCTTCAGGCTCATCAGCATGATCTCCATCATAATGATCGCCATCATTATCCCCATCGTGGTCGTCATCACACCACCATCGACACCACGATCATCATCATTATCATTATCATCATCACCACCATCATAATCATCATCATCATCATCATCATCATCATCATCATCATCATCATCATCATCATCATCATCATCATCATCATCATCATCATCATCATCATCATTAGCACCATCATATTCAGCTTCATCTTCAGCTTCATCTTCAGCATCATCAGGATCAGTATCATCATAATCATGATCGTCATCGTTATTGTCATCGTCATCGTCATCGTCATCGTCATCGTCATCAGCATCATCATCATCATCAGCGTCATCATCATCGTCATCATCATCATGGCCAGCGGCCACGTTTCGCAAAGCAGATGTTTTCTCTTTCACGGGACACGGTTTAGTGGCCCCACAGTCCGCCCTGATCCTAGGAGCGGCTAGTATGTGGCGCTGCTCCACTCTCACGATCACTGACTGGGCAGCAGAGCTCGACAGGTGGCGCGAAACGGCGGCGCTGACCTGCCCCGTCGTTGACTGGATCAAAGGAGAGTGGAGCGCCCCCTGCTGGATCCAAAAGCAGGGGATCGCCCAGCGTTTCGCAGATTTAGTGAATCGCCCACCCCGCCGAGGCATCCCAATTGTCCAGTGGAGAGCCTCGCATGCAGCAGGCCGCATGGAAACCCGTGCGGCGCAAGCGGTGGGCAAGAAGCCCAAGCTCCAGCGTACGATCTCCTCCTTCCTCCGCCTCAATCTCTTCCCCAATAAATTTGAAGTCACTATCTCCAAGCGTCTGAACGCTTGGGGTCTTGCTGATAGCATCGTGAGCGGGGTGGCGGAGCGGTGGGGGGATTGTCTTGCAACGATTAAGAAGTTCAAACCTGCATGGCAGTGGTCAATCCTTAAGACCCTCGCAGGCGGCTGGACTACCAGCCATCGAATCCACGTGCGTGGGATCGCCAATTGCCTTTTTGGGTGCGCCCAGACTGACTCCATTGCCCATTATTTTTCTTGCCCCGTCCTCCGTTCCCTCGTCGGCCTCCCCTCCAACCCACTGACTTTCCTCGGCCTAGCGGCCGACAACGAATACAATTGTGAGAGCTGCACGTTCTCGCGCGCTGATGCGCTGCGTTTGGCCGTGTTGGCATTCCATACTTACCATAAGGCGAAAGCTGCGGTGACCCATGGGGACCAGCTCACGCCAAGCCAACAGCGAGCCGCCTTCGCAGCAGCACAGCACGCCACTGACATCTAACGCGGCTGACGATGCGTGCGAACTGGCTCGCCTCAGGTACGGTCGATCATCATGGCCAGCGGCGTCATCATCACAGTCATCTTCACCAGCATTGGCGTCAGCATCACCATCGTCGTCATCAGCATCGGCACATCCCTCACACGGTTCGTGGCCCCACAGGGGGCTCCACCGAAGGCCCCAGTGGCTGCGCCCGCATGCCTCCCCCACACTCATGTCGGAACACCCCTCACACTTTTCGTGGCCTCATAGGGAGCTCCAGGCCCCAACGGCTGCGTCCGCATGCCGCCCCACCACCGATTTCGGCACACCCCTCACACGTTTCGTGGCCCAGTATGGAGCTCCACCGAAGGCCCCAGCGGCCGCGCCCGAATGCCTCCCCCACCACCAGATTTTGGCACACCCCTCACTTTTTTTTTCGTGGCCCCATAGGGAGCTCCACCGAAGGCCCCAGTGTGGCCTGCGGCACTGAGACTTCAGCGGGACCGATGGGGACAACTACCACTGCCAGAATTTCTTCGATTTCCAACGCGCTCCAGGCTCTCCGTGCGCGGTCGGGGCGCAATCCGTTAGAAATCTGTTTCGGGGACTACCACATGGCCCTTGCTTCGAGGCGCGTCCAGCCGCGGCGACGATGGCTCCCCCTGGAGGCCAAATGCACAGGAGGGGGAGTGTGATGATGATGATCATGCGGATGCTGCTGCTGCTGCTGATGATGATGATGATGTTGATGATGATTATGATGATGATGATGATGATGATGATGATGATGATGATGATGATGATGCCGATGATGGTGGTGTTGATAATGATGAGGAGGATGATGATGATGATGACGATGTGCAGGAGGATGACGATGGGGAACAGGAGGGGGATGAAGCGGAGGAGGATGAGGAGGAGGCGGAGGAGGAGGAAGAGGAGGAGGAGGAGGAGGACGAGGAGGAGAAGGAAGAGGGGGAGGAATCTGATGGTGATGATGATGAGGAGGAGGAGGAGGATGAGGAGGAGGTGGAGGAGAAGGAGGACGAGGAGGAGCAGGAGGAGGAAGACACAAAGGGGGAGGAGGTGGACGAGGACTACGGGGAGGGGGAGGAGGAGGAGGAGGAGGAGGAGGAGGAGGAGGAGGAGGAGGAGGAGGAGGAGCAGGGGGAGGAGGACGAGGAGTGGTTTTCGCCACCGCCGCCACCGCTGTTGTCGTGGTCGTCGTCGTCGCCGCCGCCGCCGTAGACGTCGTCGTCGTCGTCGTCGTCGTCGTCGTCGTCATCGTTGTCGTTGTCGTCGTCGTCGTTGTCGTCGTCATCGTCGTCGTTGTCGTTGTCGTCGTTGTCATCGTCGTCAGCGTCGTCATCGTCGTCATCGTCGTCATCGTCGTCCTCGCTCCTGTCGTCGGTCGTCGTCGTCCTGCCCTGCCAGCCGCGTCTGTGGTTGTCCTCCTTGGGTGGGCCGTCTCCGTTCTCGCCGAGGTCTTCATGTGACGCGAGCCCGGCGAAGGAGCCCCTGGGTGGACGGGGAGGGGACCAGGGGAGAAGGGTTAAAACAAAGTATTCATTCGGCGTGTGAGGAAAGCTGTTTTTTCGGGGTTCGAGCAACCTGTTATGGGTCAAGAAGTTGTTCCAGGGCCCGCCGTGTGAGACATCCTTAAGAAAAACGCCCCCAAAAGTTTGTCCCGGCTGGCTGGTTGGTTGGTTGGCTGCCGGGTTAAAACGCATATTGCTGAGGTCTTACGGCCGGTGCCGCCGACCCTGAAGACGACGACGACGAATACGAGGAAGAGGAGGAGGAGGGGGATTATGGTGCAGGGAGTAGAGAAGGCGAAGGAGATGTTCCCCATGTGGGCCGAGGGAGTTGTAGCAGAGACAGACAGGGAGCCTTGTGGCCTGCGGCCCTTCCCGCCACCGTGCTGGGGTTGTGGTTGAAAGGCCTCTTGGATGGTTTCGGGCCTGTTGGGGCCTCTGTTGGGCCTCTTGGGGGTCTCTTGGGGGCCTCTTCGGGCCCCTTGAGGGGCTCTTGGGGCCTCCCAGGGGCTTCTTGGGTCGGGAAGCTCGAAATATCGCTTCGTGGTCCTCTTCTTGGGCCTGCTTGGGGCCCTCTTGGGGCATTCTTGGGCTGTCTTGGCCCTCTTGGGCTGTCTCGTGGCCTTCTTGGGGCCCTCTTGGGCAGTCGGAAGAGGCCAGAACGCCTTAGTTTTTCCAAAACGCATAGGAAATGAATGAATGTTGCCTCATGGGGGCCGTCTTGGGAGTGATCCTGGATGCTTCTGGGGGCGTCTTGCACGCCTCTCGACCCGTCTGGAAGCTGTGAAGGCGTCTTGGACAGATCGTTCGTCGATTCGGGGCACTCTTGGACCGTCTTGGGGGCCTCTTAGGGCACTCTTGGCGCGTCTTGGCGCTTTTATGGGCTCCGGGACGCCCGGGGGCGGATGCGTAACTGACCCCCCCCCCTCGGACCCTCCCCCGGACCCCCCTTGGGACCCCCCCGGGACCCTTCCCCTCTTCGGCGGGGGAGGGATCAAAGGGAAGGGGCTTCCCTTCGACTTAAGTACGAAGTTGCTACGGTTTTCTTTCGCTGGCAGGCTTGAAGAGGAGGGTGCAACGGAGACGCAGGGAAAGAGGACAACGGATGCGTCGACTGAGCGCACGCCGACAGGGGGCCACACGCCGACAGGGTCGGCGGATTTCTGGAGTGGTTGGCTGGTTGGTTGGCTGGCAGGTTGCTGAGCCAACAAATATCTATTCCGGCCCCGTGGTGTGGGACATCCTGAAGCATGCCACGGGAAGGATCGGTCGGTTGGTTCGTTGGTTAGTTGGTTGGCTGGTTGGCTGGCTGATTGGTTTGCTGGTTGGTTGGTAGGTAGGCTGGTTTGTTGGTTGATCGGTTGGCTGGTTGCTGGTTGACCACTTTGGCGTTTGTGAGTGGTCAACTCTTTGGTGTTTGTGAGTGGTCAACTCGTATTCGGCTTGAGTGGAAACGAGATCTCGTGCAGTTGCGAGTGCAACGCAATGCGATGCATTGCAATGCAATGCCAATGCAATTCAATGCCACTGCAATCCAACGCAATGCAATTGAAATTCAATGCAGCGGGAACGGATAACCCTACACTTCATATTGCAACGCCTGGCCAATCGTGGCACACCTTTCACGGCCAGAGCCTGGAAACACTTTTTTGGACACACATTTCTTTGACCACCAAATGCGCGTTTTTGAATGCAGGAGGACCTGTTTTAAAACCCAGGACCCCGGGACCACGGGTTGGTGTCGGGGACGCCTGAAAAGTGTTCAGCGCTAGCCAGACATCCAGCGCATCGAAAAATCTGAAGCGGCTTTTTTACAATTATTCTTGATTTCCAGCCTGGCTCCGGGCTTCGGGACCGTCGAAAACGAGCAGGGATGAAAATCCGACCCATGGAAGTGGTCGAGAGGTCTGGTGGCCCCCCGGCTGATCTGGGTTTTGGGGCCATGTGGAGCCAACCTCCCCTCCCCGCCTTGCGTTGGGCCAGCCGTTGTTCGGGACATGGCCCTGTCTGAGCTGGGTTGACGGTAAGCGTTGACCCGGGTCAGCGCGTTCCCGACGACGTCGAGCCAGGAGGGATGAGGGAGGAGCCTGGGCTTCCGACGTCTTGAAAATATCAAAGCGGAGATCATTCCTCGTTTTCGGCTTCTGGGGGGTCGTGTTGGGGCTTCGGGGCCATAGAGAACATACTCGGGATGAAAAATAGGCCCTGGGGGAAGGGCCGGGACATGCCGGAATTCCGTATTGAAAAATCAAGACATCGAATGTCTGGGAGGCGGGTCGCGCGGGCGGACCCTAATGGGTGGGTCGGGCTGGTGGGGCGGGCGGACTCCAAGCAAGGGAGCAGGCGGACCCTGACGAGCGGGTCGGGGGGGCGGACCCTAACGGACTGGTCGGGCGGGCAAGTTCAGCGGACCTATAGAAAATGGCTGGAGAGCCGATGTGCGGAGAGGGACACTCCAGCCAGGAGTAGGGGTTGACGGGAGCGAGGTGATGAGAAGAGATGGGACCAGTCTTGTCAGACCAGTCGTGAAGCGAGCTGATAATACAGAATAGCATGCATCCCGTGAACTCGATGAGGACCGCGGTGAGGAGGAACAGCAGTGCCACCCGTGACGCCAGCCAGGACGCTTTTCGAACACGTCGAAAAAATGTGTTACCGCCAAATGAGTCCCTCCACCATGAAAGGGGTTCGCTCCTTCCTTCCAGCCTTTCCTGCCGCGACAATGTTTCACCTCAACTTGCACTTGCAATGTGCGCGTAACTTCTCCGCGCGATACTGTCCAGAGCAGCGCGCAATGCGATGCTGAAGCGTTGTGTGCTTCCAGGGAACATTCACTAGGATCCGTGCGGTGTCCTAAGTGTCGTTCACCCTCTTTGCCAGAAGTTGTCTACAGTTTAGGCGGGTGCTCCGTTGACATCTTCCGATGCAAACTGCCTCTGCGTCTATGGGTCCCCGACCGCTTGGATTGGAGCCGCCCTCAATGAAAGGGAGGAAGGAGTAGGGAGGATTCTGCTGGCCTGACCTCTGAAGCTGCGGGACACACGCTGGCGGCGAACAAGACCGCCCCTACCCCAGGCTTGTCGTGGCGACCAGGTTTGATCTGCCGAATTGTAGCTGGTGACGCGCAGTCCAGCTACCTCTTCCCCATGCCGTTTCTCTCACGTGGCGACGAGGGCCCAGCCGTGGCAACGACGAGCGACGAAGGGGGGGGGGATGCCCCCCCCCCCCGGCGGTCGGCCCATCTGTCTGGCCACGTCCTTCGGCAGCATAGCCCTGCGCGGTGGCCTGCTGAACGCCCTGGCGTACCCCGCCGCGTGCTGCCTTTTGTTGGGAAACTCGCTATTTCGCACGAGCTGGCTCCGCGTTGTAGCTGGTGGCGTTTGCACGTGTGCTTTCTTCTGCGCGCAGCGTCAGCCTTGCTGCCACTGCTTTCGCTTCTCGCATTGCTAGCTCCCGCTGCCACTGTTTGCTTGCCCTTCCCGCACGAGCTGAACCCAGCAGCGCTGTAGCTGATAAGGTGTTCTTGCTGCGCTGGCGGGCACCGACAACCACAGCTGCCGCTGCCTGCTTTCTCGCACCGACAGGCGCTGCTGCTACTGCCTCCTGTCTCGCACTGAGAGTCCTTGCTGCCACTGCTTTCTAGCCCGAGATGACCCCAGCAGCCTCGTAGCTAATGACGTGTTCTTGCCTCGCCACTTGGCACCGACAGCCACTGCTGCCGCTGCCTGCCTTCTCGCACCGACCGCACGTGCAGCCACTGCTTGCCCTCTCGTGCGAGCTGACCTTCGCTGTAGTGCAGGTGAAGATGTTGCTCGTGGCCGTTTGGCAGCGATAGCCGTTGCTGCCTTCTCGCGCCAACTGAACCTGCTGCCAACGCGTGCCTTCTCGCACGAGCTGACCCCCACTGCAATGTAACCGAAGGTATTGCTCCTGCGTGACTAGTTGGCACAGACGACCTCTGCTGCCAGTTCTTGCCTTCTCGCACCGGCAGACCATGTTGCCACTGCCCGTGGTTTCGCACGAGCTGACCCCCGCTGCTGTGTAGCTGGATCTGTGTCTCCCGCGTGGCCGTTTTCTCGGTGTGGAGTGTTGACAGTCCCTGCTGCCATTCCTTGCGTTCTCGAACTGCTCCTCGGTTTGGCGTCGCCAACACAAACTGGCCCCAGCAATGTTGTTGGTGACGTTAGCTTGCGCGGTGTCGCCACATGGACCTTTCCCAGCATTGTTTCAGCCACGCGCAGAAGGGGGATAGGGAAGGGGGGAAAGGCTTCCTGGGACACCCCTGTTTCTTAGAAGGCGCGGGCCTTATCTGTAGATATAAGGCTGGCGCCTTTTAAGAAACAACCTCCTTCCAAGGAACCTTTCCCCCTACCCCTACCCCCCTCTGCGCGCCGCCAGCTGTAGCTCATGACGCTTCTGATTTTGGCTGGTCCCAGATCGCCTACTTTCGCGCGCACCACTCCCGCCATCGTCGCTGGCGATGTGCTGCTCCAGCTTCCTCATACTCGCCTGCACTTTGGCAGCGGCGCCGCAACTGGCGCCACTGTTCGACAAAAGGTGGAGGAGGGGCTGGAGGAGGGAAGGAACAAGGAGAGGACGGATTGTGTCAAGTCTCCTGGCTGGCGCGCGCGCACCTGATCTCAGCATTATAGGTGATGACGTGGGGCGCCACGCTTTGTGATGTCAGCTCTCGCGAGCAGGGCCATGTTGAATTTGGCCCGCGAAACACCCTTGCGCGCCCTGTGCAGGGGGGATCGCTCGGGCGCGAAATGGATGAGGGAGAGAAGAAAGGAGGGGGAAACTCAGCCTGAGCCGTGCGCCTGGAGGCTCTAGAGACCTCTTCCTGGAGGGGCCTCCATGGAAAGGAAGGTCCACAGAGGTGGCTTGAATAGGCACCTGGTGGCTAAACAGGGCCAGATTCGCCAGAACATTTCGATGAGGATGAGGACGAGGACGAGGCCGAGGAGGACGAGGAAAAGGCGGCGAGGAGGAGAAGGAGGAGGAGGAGGAGGAGGACGAGGAGGGGGGGACGGTTGCACCTCTGCACCAGGGCTCACTGGACAAGAAGCCGGACAAGACGCCAGTCAATGTCATGCGTCGCGCCACCCAGATTTGGGGCGCGGAGGAGGATGACGTCGCCAAGAAGGACGACTGACGCAGGAACGCGGGGCTGTGGCAGATCGAGGACCGAGGACAAAGAGGTTATTCGACGTTTTTGTTTTGATCCCGACCATCCTGCCTTAGGTTTTCGTTTCGAATGGAACATTGCGGTCTCCAACTTTCCCTCCCTCTTGGCTTCTCCTGGCTCCTCCACCTTCTCCTCCTTCTCCTCCTTCTTCTCCACCTCCTCCACTATCTTGCCTCCAGTCCGTAGCCATGTTGGCTCAAGTCCGTAGCGTTTTGCCAACGTGCAGGCAGCCGGAAAGAATCATGCCTGGACAAAGGATGAGATGGTTGTCGACTCGGGCGAGTGGGCCACTGCAGCCAGCAGTGCCCAGAAGCGCACCCGCATGGGTGAGATCGACGAGGCCCGCCGCGCCATCCAGGGCTTCCAACTTGGAGGCGGAGAAAAACCGGCTCGAGGCCGAGCTCGAGAGCTCCAATCCGATACCCGCTTAGCTGCGTGCGATGTCGTTCAAAATGTCCAAGCTGCAGCAGAGGAAGTCTAAGTAGGCTGAGCAGCTGGAGACGGCCAAGACCAAGCTGGAGCAGGCGAAGCAGGAAGTCGCCGAGCAGGAGCTTGCGCTGGAGGAGGCCGACCGTGCGATCCGGGAGCTCCCAGAGGAGCAGACCAGGCTCGCGGCTACGATGCCCAGGCCCCCGGCCGTCGGCAAGGGTCTCGAGGAGGACATGGTCGCCGCGCTGGGGGTCACGGTCGGGAAGCTCGGCGCGGTGCTGTTCGAGCTTGGCGACGACGGAGGCTTGGCCAGGAAGCTGGGCGAGACGCTGCAGGAGGCCCACAGCTGGCGAAAATCAAGGCCGAGGCGGCTGCAGCGGCCGAAGCGGCAGCTGCCGAGGCTCGTGCGCGCTGGCAGGAGTCGCCCACGGAGGTGCCCCAGGCGGCGGCCGCTGCTGGGCAGCCTGCGCCAGGGCTTGACCTCCTGACCCTGAGGCCGCCACGCCAGAGGAATTGCGAGATTTCCTGCGCGGCTTCGGAGTCGAGGCCGCGGCCGAGGAGGTGGAGCTCCGCGGTAAGGTGCGGAAGATCACCGAGGGCATCGGTGGCTGGAGATGGCTGCCAAGAAGGCCCGAACTGACGATGCCAAACTTGGGACGGTTGTGGATAATGATGATGGTGATTATGATAATGCTGATGATGTTATTGCTGCTGCTGATGCTGCTGATGATGATGAAATGATGATGGTGCTGCTGATGGTGATGCTGATGATGCGACTGATGCTGATATTGATGATGCTGCTGATGATGATGGGGATGATGATGATGATGCTGCTGATGCTGATGATGCTGCTGATGATGATGCTGATGGTGTTTCTGCTTATGATGATGCTGCTGATGGTGATGATGACGATGATGCTGCTGCTGATGATGCTGTGATTGCGATGCTGATGATACTGATGATAACGATGATGATGCTGATGCTGATGCTGTTGACGCTGATGTTGATTGTGATGATGATGATGATGATGATGATGATGATGACGATGATGATGATGATGAACGGATGATGCTGATGATAATGCTGATGCTAATGAGGGTGATGTTGATGCTGCTGATGATGGTGACGATGCCGATTACGATGATGATGCTGATGATGACGATGATGCTGATGTTGTTGCTGTTTATGGTGATGATGTGATGACGATGATGATGCTGATGATACTGAATTGAGGATGGTGATGCTGATGCTGATGATGATGCTGATTATGATTATGATGCTGATGATGATGATGCCGCTGCTGATGATCAGCATGAGGATGATGATGATGATGATGATGATGATGATGATGATGATGATGATGATGATGATGATGATGGTGATGATGATGCTGCTGCTGATGATGATTCTGATGTTGATGATGTTGATGCGGATGCGGCTGATGATGTTATGGCTGCCGTGCTGCATGTCCTCTCGTGCTTTGGGTACGTCGGCGGCCAGCATGGAGGCGAACCCCCTGTTCGACAACAGCAGTTCGACCTTGAGCTGTGGTGCGTCTTCTTCGCGAGCTTCCTTGTCTGCGTCGATCGCTGGCGCCACGGGGACGACTTCTCGCGGGTCTGGGCGTTCCCCTGGAAACCGTACTGCGTCTGATCGCAGGCAGGGTAAACAGTGCGTCAACATTTTCAAAAATCCTCACGCCCGATCCCTGGCCCCGGAGCGGGTCGGCCACAGTTCCAGGAAATATGAGGAAGATGATATTGTCCCCATGGACAGCGCAGATGGCCCCCATGGCGATGGCAGTTGTAAGGGTTTATTTGTTTCGTCTGAACTTTTCAGAAGAGGGCCAGATGCTCACTTTGTTGGCGCTACAAGACCATGGTGGCGCTACAAGAGCATCACGTGCCCCAAGACCGCTTGGCCGACTTGCAGCATCGTGCTCAAGACTCTGGATGGCGCGGGCTCTGGACGGCAGTGCGCCGCACTGGCCACCAAAAGGGCACGAAGGCAGGTCTCGCCGTCGCCGCGCAGGCTGGCATTCTGGTCACGGCAACGCTTGCGAGGGCTCCTCCCGAGTTTGCTGACGGGCTAGCGCTTGCAGCACACATGCATTGGGGCATTCTGGGCGGATTCATCATGATCACTCTGTATCTGGTTGTGAATGTCGGGGGTACGTAAGACTCGAGTACGCCAGAACTCGGGTTTGCCAACGCTTTTTGACGAGCGCGTCCTGGATTTTGACGGTCCTGTTTTCGTGGGATGTTTGCAGCGGGAGCTCGCGTCAAATTTCAGATTGGATCTCGTCATTCTCATGGTGCCCCCCTCGGGCCAACCCGAGTCCCCCGAACCCGAGTCTTAAGTCTTAAGTACGTCTCCCCGAAAAGACGGCACGGACCGCAACGTTGGCATCTTGCAGGAGATATGCGAATCTGTGGAAGTACTCAACGAGTTAGGACTTGATTGAGTCATAGCTGGTGACTTCAATATGGAGCGCGACGAGCTGGGCGACCTTTAGTGGCTACATGGTCTCGGCGGCGCCCTTCCTAACCTCCTGTTGGCACGCGTCGTCAGTCGTTATCTGGGCGGAGGATCGACTACATATGTTTACCACGAATTTGCTTTCGCGCACTCGCCGCCCTTTTATTCAAGAGGAGACCGAGACATTTCCGCACATGGCAGGTGTGTTGCCCATCAGTGGTCGGGACATTGATTTGAAGGTACGTGTGCTGAAGGCGCCGCGAGCTGTCCCTCGACAGCCAGCAGTCAGTTTCTCACGACACCCAGAGCGCTGGCATATGGTAGAGGAGCTTATCGATGCAGCTTGCGAAGACAATTCATTGGGAGTTGCTTGGGACGCAGCGCTGGCCCACTTAGTGCTAGAGCTCCTGGGACAACGCGATCTTGCCGAGGCTGAGGGCGAGCTCCACCGAGGCCAGGACGCCAAATTGCGGTGGCAGCCGCCCTTGAGGCGTGGCGCGCGGTCGATTGTGGACATGACTTCAGCTGCGGCAGCCTGTTGGGCTCGGCATCTCCGTAGGCATCGTCAAGCCTTCATCCGGCAGGTCACCGTGCTGCTGATCGACGAGATGCCAGAGCCCGGGGCCGACAAGGCTGCGAAGACGCTCGTCGATATCACCAGGTGTTGGGCTCGTGCTGCTGGCGTGGCCATCTCAATGAAGACTCCATGCGTTTCCTGGCGAACGGCATTGACTTCATCGTTGGTAGGGGCACAGACACCATGCTGGATAGGATGGAGGCCGATGGCGCCAAGCGCCAAGCCATGAGGGCCCAGTCTGCCACTCTGTAGCGTTGAAGGCACCGGCGGCTTCGTCGTTCAAGAACAGGGCGCGATTCGCACATCGTCACGTGCGAGGTCGCGCCCTGCCGGAGGTGCTCGACGCCTGCTTGCTGGCCGGCTCCGAGATGCAGCCGCATGAGATGGCGGACGCTGCTGTGCGTGACGGGGGCCGGACCCGGACAGTTCACGATCTCGATGCACTGCAGTTTCTGCCCGACGCAGATCAATGGGAGCCTCTGCCAGCTCTGACCGTCGTCGATCTGGAAAAAGCGATGATGCAGTTTCCTTGGGGCACGGGCGTCGGTCACTTCGAGTTGTCTCCCAGATCTTTGATTTTTCTTTGCGCGGATGGGGTTGAGAGCTCTGGCCAGGTCGTTTACCAAATGCGAGTCGGTGCTCATGTGGCCCTCTGTCCGCCTGCTCACTCAACTCCTGCGCCCCCCAAAGCTCGCGGGGGGGCGGGGTCCGTCTCATAGCCCTCCGTCCTCTCGCAGTTGAACGGGAGAGCGCTCATTGATGCGAGCGCCCCCCGGGGACTGGAGCCATGCGGTCGTCCAGCGATAGTGCTTTCTCGTTCGACTCTATCGCGGATATTGCCCGTGAGTCGCAGGAAGACAGCATTCCGGTTTTCATAGACATGATGAGTTGTTACGAGCTAGTGAATTTGCAGGCCCTCTGGGAGGCGGCCAGAGCCACGGGGTTCCCCATGTGGCTCGCTTGAACGACCATTCAGAGCTACGTCCAGCAGCCTAGAGTCCTCAAGGCGTTTGTTTGCCTCGTTCACTCCATCTCCTCTTCCCAAGGCATCCTCGCTGGGTGCTCGATGGATACGTCCATGTTAATGTTTCTGCTTTGCAGGGTCTCAGGTAGGACTATAGCTGTTCAAAAGTCGATCACCCCACGTGGCCTGATTGACGACATCAGTTTCCACTGGGCGGGGAGGCGGGCTCGCGGGGGAGAAGGGGCGATTACTCAAGAGTTTTAGCCGTGGCCGTGCGCGGCTTCAGTCAGGACGTCGCTCCTCTTGGCCCGATCGTGCAGGTCAGCAAGAGCGGATTTGTCGCCAACAATCGTTCGACCAGGGGCAAAGTTGCTCGTTGCATGGCCCCCTGGACCTCAAGAGCAAGAAGTCCATGCGCAATTTGGGCCATGAGATGTATGGCTCTAGGGTAGATCGGGTTCAGGAGAAGTGTAGTCTCCGAGTGCTGCAGCAGAAGCGTCGTAAGGTTTGGGGTCTCCGACGCGTTGTGCCAGAGGCGGTCTAGATTCTATGGAGAACGGGTTTCTCCCAGCAGGTGGCCACGGCGCTGGCGTTTCCGCTTTGCCAGACACGACCCTACGTGAGCTTCGCACGTATGCTGGAGGCATGGTCGGAGCGCGCCCACGGATGTGTTCGACCCTTTAGGCGCCCAGAAAGACGAGCGGTTCGACCCTATGTTTGAGGTCATTAAGCCGTGGTCTACGAGGTTTGCTTCATTTGGTTGAGATGGAAGGGTTGTGCCGAGTCGTCTTTTTAGTGCGTGGTTATCTATCAGGCAGCGAATCCAGCGCAGGGCTTCCTGTATTGGGGCCCGGGGTGCCATTGCCACGGTTTGGGTCTCGCACCTCAGAGTAGTTTGGCACATGCTAGGCCCACTATGTTGTTTAGCGACGACGGCCAAGTGATTGATCTCACGCGAGTTTGCCCCTCGGATGCCCGAGGTTTCTTGGAGGAGGGACTCTGGCGATGGCAGGTGGCCCGTATCCTTGCCCACCTCCCTGAAAGCCAAGGGCAGACGTGCTGGAGGCGTGCCATGTCGCATGTGGTGCTTTCGGTTTGGGACGCTGGACGGAGAGGAGCCCTTCGCACGTTCTGGGTTGCGGGAGTGTGGGCTCCAGTGCGGCTCCACTCCGTCCAGCTGCGCTCGGACCCCCAGTGTTTCGTTTGTTAACAAGCCATCGGGACCGAAGCGCACCAATGGTTTGAGTGTGATGCTATGCTGTCGCCTGGCACCTTATACGCAGTATACGTTCCCCTCTCCCTCTGCCTCCCTTTCCGTAGGCATCTCTCTGCACAAGTCCCTCTCTTCGCTCAGGGGGGGTTAGCGGTCCCTCTCCGGGCTCAAGGGGGGGGTAGCGGCTGATGTCCTGGAGCCTCCTCGGTGTTCGGCAGCCTGGCCCGCGGCTGCCGTGGGAGCTGGGTCTCTGGGGCGGCCCGCCAGGGCTACCGGGCGTTGCGCGGCCGCAGGTGCCACCTCTGATTCAAGCACAGCCTGTTCCACCAGACCGTCATCAGAGCACCGATGCGCCTGCAGAGGTGGAAGCAAGGGAGGGTCAAACCACCGCCGCAACCACGGTGAGGAGGGCTCCAGGGCCTCCTCCCGAGGTAGCGGAGGTAGCGGAGAGAGAGCACGCCCTGAGCAAGTGGACCCTGCTGCTAGATAAGGTCCACAAGTCAGGGGCCATGACAGTCACTCCAGGCGAGAGCCTCAGGCTGCTCGCACGCGACACGCTAGAGACGAGGGCCACGGCGACGCTGCAGAAGCGTGCAGGGTCTCTCCTGCAGTTCGCGGCATGGGCTGAGAGCCGGCAGGTGGACGCCTTCCCGCTGGCAGAAGAGGTCGTCCAGGAGTACCTGCGGGGCACAGTTGCGGTGTCCGCGAGCAGGGGGTCATCCTTCTTGGAGGCAGTGGCGTTCTTGGGCTACTTCTTCAAGGTTGACGTCGACAACGTGCTTACGCCCAGGTCCAGGGGGTTGGCATTCAGAGGCCTGAAGCGCCGGAGGGAGACGGTCAAGGTCCCGCCCCTACCAGTCATCTTCGCGTTGTGGCTTGAAACCGAGGTGACGGAAGCGGCGGTAAGCAGTCTAGACGGGCATCCCTTAAGTAGAGCGGTGGTGGCGGGTTTCCTGCTGTGGCTCACGCATTCACGCACGAGATGCAAGGACTCGGCGAGAGTCTGCCACGAACCAGTTCTGGACGAAGGAGCAGACGGGCACGGCTTCATCGAGGCCAGGGCCCTCTTCGGACAACACAAGACGGGCACCCAGGCGAAGAAGGCCGGCATGGCCTTGCCGCTCGTAGCCTTGTCCCGGGGGATCGGCGGGGCGCGCTGGGCTGCAGCCTGGCTCAGCCTTCGGAGGCAAGCAGGCCTGGCGGCGGAAAAGGACGGGTGCCTCCAGCCGGAAGTCCTCATGGATGGCTCTTTCGGCCGCGGCCGGATGACCACGGAGGCGGCGACCTCGTGGCTGCGCGCCCTCATCGGCAACGCGGAGCTGGGCGCGGTGCAGCCCAAGGACTACAGTTCACGGTCAGCGAGGGCCACTGTTCTGTCCTGGGCGGCTAAGGCTGGCCTGCCGGTTGAATCCCGCAGGCTGCTTGGCGGACACGCTGATCCGAACGCGAAGAGCGCGCTGGAGTATTCGAGAGATGCTCTAGCAGGGCCGCTGCACGAGCTCCGCAGGGTCGTGGAGCTGATTGGACGGAAGGAGTTTGACCCGGACGCTACCAGGTCAGGCAGGTGGAAGCAGGTGATGCGAGCTCCAGCCGGCTGTTCAGTTTGCCTGTCCAGCCTGATCGTTCCGTCCGAGTGCGCAGCATGCTCAGCAAAGGTGCACCCTACACCGCCGTGCCTCGCCGAGTGCGAGAGGTGCGCCTTGATGCTTTGCCTGCGGTGTCGGCCAGCCGACAGGCACCCGTGCGCATGGACAGGTGAGCACGGCGAGTCAGGCAGCGACGCAATCTTCCCTGAAGCCTCCGAGCACGAGAAGTCGGACTCGGACGGGGAGGGCGACGCTGCCGCCGCAGTGGTCGCGGCTGCGGCCAGCGCCGACAGCAAGTTGCCTCCGTTCCCAGAGAATGGAGTCTGGCGGCACGTACGGGGCACGGTGCACAAGGCCAAGGCGGGAAGCGATGACGCAGCAGCTTGCGGCTTCATCTTCGCCATGGGCATGGCCGAGCGCTGGCATGAGGGCTGGCCGCCCGCGGCCGTGTGGTTCCTCTGCGGTAGGAGCGGTTGCTTCAGATCGAGCGTGTAGGGCGGTACGACGGCAATTGTTAGCAAAAGTGCACCGGCGAGCCACGCGCCCCTCCTCGGCTTCGCGCGGCGGCTGCCGTCGCCCAAGGGCTTGACGGCGCCTCCACCGTAGTATGGGGTGGCTGAGGCAGTTCGGGGCGCCATTCCTGGGCTGACGGCGCCGCCGCAGCAGCTAGGGTATGGTTGGGCAGCGTGCGGATAATTGTCAGTCGTCGCCTAGGGGCTCTCTGCATTAGCGCAGCGGATGTCGGGTAGAGTCGGGTTGCCGTCGCCGTCGGGCTGGACGGCGCTTTCACGGCAGGGAGGTTGGTGCGAATAGCTGTCGTCGCCTCAGGGCTGGACGGCTCGGCTTTCGTCGCCTTAGGGCATGGCGGCGCCCCCCGCAGTGCGGCTTAGCTGCGTGGTTGGTGCCATCGCCGTTGGGCTGATGTCAAAACTACCGTAGCGCCCGTGGGCAGCCACAGCCTCATGTCCTCCCTCCTTTCCTTCCTTCTCCCTTTCCCCCCTCGAGGAGTGGAGGAGCTGGAGAGGATCTCACACGCCGTGTTCTGACAGAGAGAGCGAACGCTGGCCTGTCCAGCCATCTGACCAGCGAAATAGCGAACGCTGGCCTGACCAGCTGTCTGTCCAGCAGTATGCATGGCGGTGAAGGTGCACCGCAGGAGCTCTCGACCTCGTCTCGGCTCTCGACCCCGTCCGTGGTGGTGGGGTGGTGGAGGAGCCTTCTTCCTTTCCCTCCTCCCTCCTCTTGCCGCTCGGGGATCTTTGCCGCCTCCGAGGTCGAGCGGAGTCGGGCGCTGAGGAGGCAGGTCGTCGCCTTCGGGCCGGGCGCCGTCCCTGCAGCTAGGGAGGTAGCTCCCTGTGCCGTCGTCGCCTTCGGGCTGGACGGCGTCACTGCGGAAGTGCAGGTGTTGAGGTCCCCACCGTTGTAGCAGTTACCGTCGTTGCCTTCGGGTTGGACGGCTAGGCTGTCGTCGCCTCAGGGCTGGACGGCGCCTTCGCGGAGTGCGGGGTAACGAGTTGGTAGTCGTCGCCTTCGGGCTGACGGCGCATTCTTCGGCAGTCGTCGCCTCCGGGCTGGACGGTGCCACACAGTGGCGGTTGTAGCCTCCAGGGCTTCGGCGGCCAGGCAGTCGTCGCCTCCGGGCTGGACGGCGCCCCCGCGGCGTGCGGGCTGTAGTTACTGCTAGGCTGTCGTCGCCTCCAGGCTAGACGGCGCCTCGGTTGGCTGTCGTCGCTCTGCGGTTGGACGGCGCCACACTGTTGCGGGTCGTCGCCTCTCCGGCTGGACGGCCAGGCGTCGTCGCCTCTGGGCTGGACGGCGCCTCTGCGGTGCGCGGGGTGGGGTAGTGGTTGTCGTCGCCGTGAGGTTTGGACGGCGTCACACCCTCGCTGGCTGTCGTCGCCGTGAGGCTTGGACGGCGTCACACCCTCGCAGGTCGTCGCCTCCCGGGTTGGACGGCTATGCTGTCGTCGCCTTCGGGCTGGACGGCGCCTCCGCGGAGTGAAGCAGTGGTGTGTAGGTTGTCGTCGCCCTCGGGCTGTACGGCACCTCCACGTCCAGAGGCGAATGTGTGTTCGCTTGGCAGTCGTCGCCTCCAGGGCTGGACGGCTCTGCGGTCGTCGCCTCGTGGCTGGACGGCGTGGCAGTCGTCGCCCCGGGCTGGACGGCGCCCGCGCTGTGTGCCCTGTGGGGTGCGGTGGTTGTGTTGGATACGTTTAGTGAGAATTAGTATCTTCAGGCCGGTATGTTCTTGTGATTGGTGGCTCTTTGATGGGGGCGCTGCACGGTTGCAGCCGCGACCGTTTAGAGCCGGCCACCCTGGGTGGACGCCGGCGTGTCGCGCATCTGCTGGCAGACCCGCGTCGCCTATGGGTTGGACGGCGCCTCCGTTGCCGCGGAGAGTGTGAGTATGTTGGCAGTGGTCGTTCTCGAGCCGGACGGATCGGCTGCCGTCGCCCTTGTTAGGCTGGACGGCGCTTCCGCATAGGGCTGAGTTCGTGTGTGTGTCTGAGTCGTTGCCTCAGGACTGACGCCGGAGTGCCGTCGCCTCAGGAGTGCCGGAGTAAGTGTTGGCTGGCGTCGCTTTCGGGCCCGACGGGGCCTTTGAAGGGGGACGTACTCAATTGAAAGATCGTTCAGGTTGATGGCGCCATTCACGCCGCAGCTCGTTGGCAGTGCGACCCCCTAACGCGGAGACAGGGGCGTACGGAGGCCACAGGTCAGGAGCGTGAAGGTAATCGCGGCTCGAGCCTCGCGGCCAGGGGAGCCAGACGTTCCTCCAGGCGTGGCGCGATGCCGAAGATAATCGTGCTTCGTGTTGGCTGTCTGTATTGGTGCCATTGGGGGTCAGCCGGCTATGTTGTGCGTTTTGTGATGCAGTCGACGGATGTGAACGTTGAGGATGGGCCGGCACGCCCAGTTGGATGTCAATTGTCAGGTAAGCAGGTGCCCCCCTTGCACCCGACGACCGTTGACCCGCTGCCATCCGTAGGCATTGCGGCTCAAAGAGCAGGCCGGGATCTTTCCGTCTGGTTCACGTCTGTTTCTCTCTGTGCCCCGATGGCAAGTGAGCGCGAGGAGGTCTTTTTCGCGCGGGTGGTGGAGCTAGGCCTGGAGGACTGCGTCCCGGCCATGAAAACGAAGGGCATCAAGACGTTCGCCGGCATGGGTTTTGGTACCGACTACAACCCGCAGATGCCAGACCCCACGTTGCTGAACCAGCAGCTGCTCGTGCCCCTGAGCGGGGGCAACGAGGAGTTGGTACCAGCGTTGAGGCGCTTGTGGTGGGAGTCGTGGAGCGTGGCTACTAACGACATGCGCAAACACATCGACGCTGCCGATGGCGACGCGCCGAGGAAGCTAGGGCCGGTAGAGTTTCAAGCCCGCCGGGACCAAGTCACGAGCCGTCTCACGGGCCTCCGCTTTGAGGGCGAGCTCGACGTGGGCGACGGTCTCATCACCCTCTTCACGGGCATGTACGACAGGGACCGCCTGCAGTATGCGCCATGGGAGCAGTGTGTCAAAAGGGAGCTGGAGACCGCAGGAATCAAGCAGGACGAAAACTGGAAGAGGGATCCGGCCACGGGCTTCATGAAGCAGGTCTCCGAGGCTTCATCGTCAAAGTGTGCTGACCTCTCCACGGACCTCTTGCTGGACTACGCCCTCAAGCGCCGCGGCCTGGCCATGGCAATGGGTGACCTCGTGAAGTTTGAGGAGCACGAGAAGCTTCGCGAGACACTCATGGCGGCGTAGTTGCGGGCCCCGCCGCCGGGCTACGCCAAGACGTCCCTAACCCAGGTCAGGAGGGCGGACGAGGCAGCGTTCGCGCTCATGAGCCGTCTGGCCAAGGGAGGCATCCGGAGGAAGAATGGCGTCCGCCCGCTGGACACCATCATCTCGGATGTTTTGAAGCACGAGGATTTCACGATCCACCTTCAGCCGCTCCCACACGGGGCGCACCAGGCGGTCCAAGCCGGGGCCAAGAGGGGGCCGCCTGCCCCCACCGGCGAGGACGCCGCCGGCCAGCCCCCAGGTCAGCTGAACAAGGGACAAAGGAGGAGGGCGAACAAGAGACTCCGCTACGAGCAGCAGCAGCAGCAGCAGCAACAGCAGGCGCCAGTGCTGCAGAGGCCACAGGGGCAGAAGCCAGGAGCTCAGGCAGCAGGCAGCCAGCCCGGCAAAGGAGGGGGCAAGAGCGGCCCGGCCTTGCCACTGCAGCTCCGGTACCCCGGAAACTCGGCCACCGACGACGCGGGCGTCCCGGTCTGCTTCGGGTACAACTTGAACACGTGCGACAAGGCCCCGCCAGGCGGGAGGTGCCCGAAGGGCCGGCACGTCTGCTGCCGCAAGTCGTGCGGAGGCACCCACAGCTTCGCCTCCGACCACCCGAAAGGGCATTGAGTGCCCGGCGGGGAGGCGGCGGAAGAGGCCGCCCCCGCGACAGCCAGCCCGGGTGCGCCGAGGGTCGGCGAGGCCAGGTCAGAAAGGGAGGTCGGTGGCCCGCAGGTGCTGGAGATGTGCTGCGGCAGTGCCAGACTCACAGCTGCGTTCTCGTCAGAGGGCGTCCCAGGGCTCGGGGTTGATTGGAAAGGCAATCGGCACGAGTCACGGGGGCCGTGGGTCCAGCTTGATCTGACCACTAATGAAGGGCAGTCTGCTTTCTTACAGCTGTTGGGAAGCGCGCAGACCCTGACGCTGGCATGGATAAGCCTTCCATGCGGCACCGCAACTCGCGCCAGAGACATCCAAGACATCCCTGGTCTCCCGCAGCCCCTCCGCTCCGCCCGGGAGCCCTGGGGCAGGACCGACGTCGAGTTCTCGGCGGATGACATGCAGAAGTTGTCGCGAGCTAACTCGCTGTACAGGTTCGCCATAGTCGTGGTTGACCGCTGCGAACACATGGGCGTCCAGTGGATCATCGAGAACCCCGCGAACAGCTTGCTGTGGTACATGCAGGAGTTCGTCAGCCTGCTGAGCCGCGCCGGGGTTGCCGACACCGAGTTCCACGCCTGTATGGTGGGAGGCCTACGGCCCAAATCTGTGCGTCTTCGGGGAACGGCTACGTGCGTACGGACGCTGCACAACCGCTGGTGCGACTCCGGCCACTCCCACGCCCCGTGGCGGAGGCAGGGGGCGGCCACCACTGCAGAGGAGTCGGAGTACCCGGACAAGTTCTGCAGGGAAATGGTGACCTCTTTGGTGAAGGAGCGCCAGTCGGCGACAAGCGACGTCGTGGCCGCATTGCGAGAAGGAGCCCAGACTTCTTGCTCTACGCCGCTGGCGGCGTCAGCTCTGGCTGCGGCCAAGCGGCCGAAGCGGCAGGCGGGGCCGCCAGGCTGCGCGGGCGTGGGCAAGCAGCCTAGAGGCACGAAGTACCCGCGGCTCATCCCTGTGTACCGAGACGTACGCGTGGTCAAATGTTCCCAGGTTGACCTTGCGACTCTGGAGGATGCGTGCGGGGGCGAGGTCAAAGCCAAGGCGACCTTGATCAAGGACGCTGTTGTTGCGACGGTCCCGCTGGACAAGGGCATGCGCATTCTTCAGATTCTGGAAAATGGGGGTGAGTGCGGTAACAACGCCGAGGTCACAGTGCAGTTAGGTCAACACTGGACAGAGGAAGAGTTTGTAGAGGTGGCCCGCAAGCTGTAGCACCCCTACGAGCAGCCGCCGGCGCTCCCAGACCGGAGCAAGAGGGCTGTCGTCGAAGTCCTCACGCTGGGCCCAGATGAGGTCCGAAAGAGGAGGAGGACGGCGTTGGAGTCGTGGCGCCGCAGGGCCGAAGAGCTCGAGGAGCAGGAGAAAGAGCTTTTCCGGCGCGCCCACCTGGCAGTGCAAGCATGCTGGTGAGGAGCGCCGGCCCCGGAGCAGGCGCTCGGGGCGGGCGAGTGGCCGGGGAAGCGCTCTTTGCTGCTCGAGGGGATGGCGGCGGCAGCTGGCTTTCCCAACCCTCGGATGCTAGGCGCATACATCCGCCAAGGGACACCTGTCTTCGGCGAGGTGCCAGCGTCGGGGGCCTTCGAGAAGGACGAGCAGCCAGCGGGGAAATCCCTCAGAGAAGTCTTGGAGGCATCGAAGTGGACCAAGCAACGCCTCCGGGATACGGTGAAACCAGGTACCTTCGAAGTGGGCGAGGAGGTGGTCAAGCGCACGGAGGAGGAGGTCGCGCAGGGCAAGGCGCTCGGCCCGTTCAGCGAGGAGGAGGTCGACCAGTGCTTGGGGAAGGTGTGGGCTGGGTCAAGGAGATTCGGCCTAGTACAGTCCTCCGGGGTGCGCCCGGTCGATGACCACAGCGAGTTCGGCCAAAACTGGACGTCCCACACCCACGAGTACATCGATTTGGGCGGCGTCGACCAGGTGGCCGCGGTGGCTCGTTTGTGGGGCACCGCCGCCTCAAGCACAGGGAGGGTCCAGGTCCAGCTGAGCACGGGGGAGATGCTACGTGGCCGGCTCCACCAAGGCTTCGCCCCGAAGGCGGCCCGCAGCTTGCGGGGGAGGGCGCTCGACTTGAAGCGGGCATTCAAGCAGCTGGCGCCTCTGCCGTCCCTGTCGCCGCTCCTGGTCATAGCGCTGCGGCATCCAGCTCGCAATGGCGTCGCCTACTACGTCTTGCGCGCCATGCCATTCGGGGCGAGGAACGCGGTCTACGTCTTCGGGACAGTCGCGAGGGCGATCGAGATGATCCTGTCGGAGCTCTTCCTGCTGGCCCTCACGCAGTACGTGGGCGACATCCCGCAGCTGGAGCCAGAAGCATGCATTGACAGCGCCACCGTCGCCGAAGAGGTGATGCAGCTGTTGGGCTGGGAGGTCAAACGGGACGCCGCCGGTTGCCTCCCGCGCTTCGCCTCCTCTTTCTCCGCTCTCGGTGTGGTGTTCGATCTCAGCAGAGTTGTGGATAGCGAGCTGATGATTTCGAACAAGCCAGAGAGGGCCACGAGAGCCTCGGAGCTGGCACGCGCGCTGGCGGAAGGAGGATGGGTGAAGCAGCCTGTCTTGACACAGCTTCTCGGGGTCCTGGCGTATTCCAGGGCCCAGTGTTTCGGCAGGTGTGGTGCGGCTGCGCTTCAACCGTTGTCAGCCGCAGCGCACGGTCCCCCCAAGAGGGTCGATGGCACGCTGTTGGTCCAACTCGAGGCGGCAGTTGCGCTGTTGCGCGAGTCCAAACCTCGCACGCTGCTCCTGCGAGACCACCGCCTTCCCGTGCTGCTCTGGGTCGACGGGTCGGAGGAACAGGGCGTGGTCGAGGGCGGCGCAGTGCTGGACGACCGGGGAGCTGTTTCGGAGTACATCCAATTCGTAGTCAGCCCGCAGCTGGTGGAGGCATGGAGACGAGAGAATGGCCTCACGAAGGTAATCCACCAGGCAGAGCTGCTCCCCATAGCCGTCGCTCTGGCAACATGGAGAGCAGCCGTGCGAGGCAGACGGGTGATTGTCTTCGTGGACAACGACGCGGCGAGAGCAGCCATGGTCAACGGCCACTCGGGCACGCCAGCTTCGGCGAGGCTCGTGGGGACAGCGTGGGCCCTGGCGCAGGAGCAGTGCGCGTATCTCTGGTTCGACCGGGTGCCGTCGCCATCAAATGTGGCAGACGGCCCTTCCAGAGGCAAAGTAGAGAATGCTGAGCGCTTGGGCTTCGTCCAGGCACGGGCGGTGTTCCCGTCGCCCGAGTCTCTGTGCTTGGTGAAGGTATGAGGGGTGATAGAGCAAGCACCCACAGGAAGAAGAACTGTGTTGAATTTGCCCAGATGAGAAAAAAAGACCGGGAAGGGAGAAGGAAGGGAGAGGGCACCTTATACGCAGTATACGTTCCCCTCTCCCTCTGCCTCCCTTTCCGTAGGCATCTCTCTGCACAAGTCCCTCTCTTCGCTCCCTCCCCCCGCTCCCCGCTCAGAGAAGAAGTCTTTCGATAAGAGCCCAGAGGGGCAAGTACCCAGAGTAAGCGCGATCACGTGTGGGGGTGATAGAGCAAGCACCCACAGGAAGAAGAACTGTGTTGAATTTGCCCAGATGAGAAAAAAAGACCGGGAAGGGAGAAGGAAGGGAGAGCCTCCTCCTCCTTCTCATATTCCGACTTCCTCCCCCTCCTGTGCGTGATCCCGTGGACGTTCCACCCGATGATGTGCTAGAACGTCGCCGTGCGATACGCGCGCACTATAGCAACGCGAGTGACAGCAATGAGTTTGCATTTTGACTTCGGGCTGCCGCCCTTGCCGCGTTTTCCTGAGCCTGTTGCCGAGTCTGCCCCAGTTATGGATTGGAAAGATTGGCGGGGCCAGTGGGGGGCGTCGCGTGTGCACTGATGGGCCAGGCCGAGCCACTTCGCTCCCAGGGCCCACCGGATGCGGATGGTCTTTAATGGAGCTCGACCCGTCCAGCTGTGTGAGCAGAGCCCTGTATGAGCCGCGGCCCGGGCGGGTCCAGACGTTGCTGAGAGCAGAACATTTCGAGGCCCGTCAGGCTCTGGAGGTTGCCGCCCGTCCTGCCCTGGTGATTTCTGGTCGTTTGAGCTTGGTCCAGGCGGGCAATAGTTGGCACCCTGAGTGCGAATCGTCACGTTCCCGCCACGCGGGCCTGTGGAGGCAGATGCGAGGTCGTTGCGACGGCGAGTCTGGCCCAGAATTCCGATGGGTCAGTGTTCGTCGGTCATCGGACAAAGGGGTCCCAGAGTCACGCCGTTCCACGTTTGCTGGACGACGGCCATTCAGCCAAATTGGCCAAAGCGAAGAGCGGTGCAGGCGGTGGCGCGTCAGGCTGAATTGTTGCAGCCGTAGTCCGAAACCCCTCGGGTTGCCAAGCTCGCCCCCAACCCGCACCTTGCTCTGACCTCCCATTCATCTTTTCGTTGTGTGCGTCTCGGCGCATACCGAGGCGAGCGGTGCAGCCGATTCGCTCGCACGCCGGAGTCTTGCGAGGTTTGCGTGGCTCTGCATGCGTGCCGACCGAGCTCCAGCGTGCGACGGCGACTCGAATTTTTCGCCTTGCGCCAGAGAGATACGCGTCGGTGACTTTACCCGCCGTGGCTGTTGCCCTGCAAGCGGCGGGCGAGGCCCCCTTGCCTGCCGATGGTTTGGAGGAGGAGGCTGCTGCTGCCACTGCCGTTGCTGACGGGGTGGTGGAGGTGTGTCGCGGTCTTGGGCACCAGGCTGAGAGGCACGGTGCCGTCGTTATCTGCCTCGCATTCGTGGCGTTTTCGTTTCAGGGGACCGAACGTGGAGTTTGGCAAGGAATTCCGGGTCACTCCATGGTCCCCTCGACCCGCGCCAACGAATCGGCCCAAATTTTGAGGGCCCTCCTTGGCATTAGTCTCCGCTCTGGTAAGGCCCTTGTACTGGAGTGATGCGCACGTCCATGAGTCTCCGCTCTCGTCGTGTGATGAGCTTGGTAGGGGATGCCAGGATGTGTAAGAGCTATGCGCTGATGCCGTCTGTCTCCCTGTATCAACATAGCTTCTGTTTGAATCCGCTGACGTGGCTCCGTCAACTCTCGGACTCGCGTTTTATCGCTCGGAAGTGCTATCGTGCCTCCTACCTGCCTTCTGCCCTGCCTCTTGCCTCGCCTCCCTGGGTGGCTTCGAGCTGCAAAACCTGCGCCACTTTCGTGGACTCCTGGATGTGTTGCGCAGATCAGATGGGGCCTCTCCGTCCCTGCGGGCTGCGAGCTGCGAAACTGTCACCACGTTCGTGGGCTCCTGGGGTGTTCAGCGTAGTGACGTCCTACGCGGATCCGGTGGGACCTCGCCGTTTTTGGGGGCTGCGAACTGCGAACATGTAGCCATTTCCATGTGCCCATCCTGGGCCCAGGATCGGTGTATCATCCCCCTCGCGGATCTCTCTCGACTTCCTCTGCCCCTCTCCACATCCCAGGAGACGTGCCAGTGTCTGCCGGCGCCAGGGATGCCGGCCAGCATGACAGCCCCCCGCGCGCATTTTCCAGAGTGGCGACGGCCACTCCTTGCAGCTCGGCGCGCGGCACGTCTGCGACGCCTCGACGCGGCCGCGGGCGCCAGCGCGGGCGCTCGAGTGCTGAGCGTCCTCTCGTCAGTGGCTGCGGCAAGGGGGGGCAGCCAAGGGAGGTGGGCACTGCACTCTGATCGACCATGTCTTCTATCCTGCGAGGATGCTAGGCGGATGCGTCCCTGTTATTCGCTCTGGTCGTCCCTGTCGAGTCCGATTCGGTGACCCAATGCGGGCCCCCGGGGCAAACAGAGTACAGTCAAGGCGCTGAGATAAGGAACAGTTCGGGTTTGGAATGGGCTCGCTGTTCCTTAGGTCCTTCCAGGGTTGTTCCTCTAGCGCTCCTCTTGCATCCTGGAGCTGTGGGGTTGAAAATTAGGGTTTCGTGCCTGATGTAGCGTTCCGTGTGGAAGCAGCCTGCTTATGCAGCCCACGGCGCGCAATCCATACGACAGATGGAGTCGAGAGCGGGACCTGTGAAAAAAGGAGGCCTTTCAAGGCCGAACGCTTCGCGCGGGGTTAGGAAACCAGGGCCGACGTCGTCACTGTATGGAATTGCCGTTCAGATGCTCCAACTCGTGTGGAGGGTGCTTGAGGCCTGCTTCTTCTCATCAACCTCCGCGTCCTCGTCCTTGACCTCGTTTTTGCCCTCGTCCTTTTCCTCGTCCTTGTGTTCCTCCTACTCCTCCTTCTTGCTCTACTCCTCCTCGCCCTGTTCTTCGTCGTCGTCGTCGTCCTCCTCCTCCTCCTGGTCCTCCTGATCCTCCTGGTCCTCCTCGCCCTCCTCGGTCTCTCCCTCGTCGTCGTCGTCGTCGTCGTCGTCGTCGTCGTCGTCGTCGTCGTCGTCGTCGTCGTCGTCGGGCTCCGGTCTTTTAGGTGTTGCGTTTGGACAAATGCATGAAAACACGTGCTCTCCGTCCCTATTCCCCAGCTCCTTCACAGACCCCCTTTTCCGATTCGAGACCACTGGGTGAGGGGGAGTGCGACGGAGGGAGTTTTCCCCCCCCCGTTGTCACACTCCCTCTGGTCCCCAGCCTGGGGGTGGGCCACCCGCACCACTTAAGGAGGGTGGGGCGTGGAGGTAGCCAGCGCGGGTTCACGGCTCCGACCCCTTCTAGTGAACCCCCAGTTCCCGCAGTTTTGGTTTTGCCCGAGGTGTGCCAATCCAGAGTGCAAGTGGGCGGCACGCCAATCCAGAGTTCAGGTGGGTGATGGTTCACGACTGCGCCAATCTAGACTGCGGGTGGGCGGTAGGCAAGGCGAGGGTAGTCAAGGAGACCGGCGCCTGACGCCTTCTGTGTCCCCCTCCAGAGGAGGTCGCTGCGCAGGCATCGTCCGCCAAGCGCGGCGTCCTGATGTGTGGCGCCCTGGCTTCGCAAATACCAAGGCTGCGCAGGGCTTACCTGGACTTAGTGGCTTAGTCAGACTAAGCATTGCTTAGCAGGGATCGCCAGGGAGTAGCAATGCTGAGCAGAGCTCAGCATGGCTTAGCCAGGGCTTAGATAGCGTGATGCGCGTTTTACAAACGCTCTACTACAAGTGACCCGTAATATGAGTTATGGCCACCTCATCCTTAACATGTTGTATTTCTGGCTGCAGCTTGGGCTCGAAAGGGCTTGGAAGCGGCCTCGCGGGCCGCCCTTTCGAGCCTTACGTGGGCCACCTAGCTGGGCCGCGTCGGCAGAACGGCGCGATTCTGCTGGCCCGTCGCGTGGGCCTTGGCGCTGGCGGTGGTGGCCAGCGCATGGCGAATGGCAGACGCTTGACCTCGCCTCCTGGTGGTCGGGTGGCCAGTTGGAGGACTGCGGGCCCGAGCCCCTGCAGACGTCCGCTGGTGTCGCCGCGGTGAGCGAGCGGCGAGGGGCCCCGGACAGTTTCGCGGCGCCGTGGCCGCGCTGGAACAGGGTCTACCTGCAGAACCAGACGTGGATGCAGACGGGCATCGCGTTGCGGCTGTTGGGCCGCATGGGCTCGGCCAAGTCCACCGCCCAGGCGGCGGTGGGCCCCACGCAGCGGGTGATCGCGGTCAACCTGCGGGACAAGAAATTCGTGCACTCGCCCGAGAAGGGCATAGTTTGGACGGAGCACCCTGGCCTGTCCGAGAAGCAGGGGGGCGCCGCCCTGATCGCGCCAGGGCGGCGGATCACTAGGAAAGTGGGAGCTTAAGAGACGGGGGTCAATGCAAACGGGGGTCAGCCAGGGCACCAGATTCTGCAGGGTCCTGCGAAGACCCCCTCTGGCTGACCTGGGTTAGTGAGCCGCTCGTGGCTGCGAGGCGGTCGCGCATATTGGTTGACCCGGGTTTGTGAAGTCCTGCGTTGTTTTGTTTGTCCCTGCATTGCATTTTTTTGGTGTCCTGCTGACCCCGGTCTGATTGACCCGGGTTAGGAGATCCCCGAGAAAGTTCTGAAAGGGGCGGAGGCCGCGAGCGTGAAATCGTATACGAACGCCAATAATAAGCATAGCAAGAAGACGCAGGTGGCCAACTGGTTGTTCAGTGGGCGGACGACTGCCGCCTTCACTGGCTGGAGCCCGCGCGCCTGCGGGGCGATGGCGGCGGCGGGCAACATCGGATGGCGGGCCCAGCGCTTCTTCATGATGGGCTCAAGCGTGACGGGGCTGTGCCGCGCAGCATCCTCCGCCGTCGAGGCCGTTGAGGACCTTTCGAGCGCCGTGGACTTCGTGGATGAGCGGGCGCGGCGGGGTTCGTGATAGGCTTGGCCCACCTCGTGTGGGGCCACCTGAATCCCAGCAGCGGCGGCAGCGGGGCGGGCGCGGACAGCGACGTTGACAGCGACTGCGACCACGACGCCCGCGTGCGCGGACAGAGCGTCGGCGACGGCGACGACGAGCCCGATGGCAAGAAACTATTTTCGGAGCTGGCACGGGGCCAGGCAGAGCTGGCGTCGGCGGTGATCGACTCGAAGGAGAAGTTCCGTGAAGGCCGCGAACCACCTTTGCCGCTGCCTGCCCATCCCCCTCCCGGCGCATGTCGCGAGCCGCAGCGTCGCGGAGAGGGCGCGGTGCCTAGCTCGGATGACTCCGACCTTTTCATCGAGAAGCTGAACGAGCACGAGGCGGCGGTCGACATGGGCTCGGGGGAAGCCGCGGCGGGGCCACCCTCGCACGGGTCATCGAGTGCCTGCAGTGGTTCGTAGGATGAGATCCAGGCGGAGCTCGACGACGCCGCGAAGGAGCAGATGACGCAGCTGAAGCTTGTGTCGTTGCACCCCGCGGAGCCTTTCGTGGTGCTGAAACAATGCAGGCCTGAGAGTGTGCCGACATAGACGTGCGGTGAGCGGGGAGCCGCACGTGAACCTTGCCATTAAAGCCTCCGGTGGGCCCACGAAGCGTATGAGGGGTGTGCCAAAATGGACATGCAGTGAGCGGGGGGGCGCATGTGGACCCTGCCGCTGGGGCTTTCGGTGGAGCTCTCTTTGGGGTCATAAAACGTGTGACGGGTAATTATGGGAAGGCAGATGCAAGGGATGGGAAGAGTGAGGAGGAAGGAGGATGACGGAGGAGGACGCGGGGCGCTGTCTCTTCAAAGCGAGGATCCATCACCAAAAGATGGTTGGGAAGCAGTTCGGCCTAACACACCAGGTTATGGTGACTGCGATGGGGGGGATGATTATGGCAAGAATGATGGTGATGGCGATACTTTTCTGATGATGACGACGATGAGGATGACGATTATTTCTGTGATGGGTGATACTGCAGATCGGATTTTGACATTGGCAACCATCGAATGTCGATCGACTCGATTGCTAAAACAAGTTCGCGCTACCGACAACCATTCAAACTCGGGCTCTTGCCCTGGCGCCACAATCACCCGTCTGAAGCACATGTAGCATTTACACGGATGGAGTACAGGGCGTTTTCACAATGAGGCTCTCGCCCATAGTCGTTTTTGAACCCAACAGTCACACGGATGGAGGGCCGCGCCGTTTCAGAATGGGGCCTTCGCCCCCCCCCCCCCCACACACACCCACACGATGCATCCATCGAGATAATCATTTGTGCAACAGTTACACGGCGGGGGGGAGTTGTGTTTCAACTTCGCGGGCCCACGGGGCAGTGCCTTTCAAGAGGGCAGTTAGCGAAGTGAAACATAATGCTTGCAAAGGCATGATCAGGAGGGGTTTTGGGACCGGAGGCTGTGTTGCAGCATCGTTGATACGTATGGGGCTGATTATGGTTCTATTCACTCCCACTCCTCCGCTTCCTTCTCTTTCCTCCTCCTCCTCCTCCTCCTCCTCCTCCCCTTCGCCTCCCCTCCCTTCTTCTCCTCATCCTCCTCGGTCTCTCCTCCCACTCCCACTCTTCATCGTTTTCCTCCTTCTCGTCCTATCCCCCCTCCGTGGTGAATGGGTCTCCATCCGTGCAACTGTTTCACCCCGCCCCCGCACTTGGGGGGGGGGGGGCAGACCTCCTGCTTCTTCCCCTCTTCTGCTCCCTTCTTCCCTGCTCCCCCCTTCCCCCCCCCTCCCGGTTCTCCTTGTCGTGCTCCTCTCCTTCCCCTCTCCGCCTCGACTCCGATGCCGCGCCTCCTCCTCGGCCCCGACGCCGTGCTGCTCGAGGCTGGCCCGCCTGGCCCGCCGTGTCCGCCCCCCAGCGTGCCAGCGGGGGCGCCGCCCCCCCTCTGCCGCGCGCCCGTCGGGCCGGCCGCGGCCGGCCGACCCGGAAGCCGCTCGGAGACCCCGCGGCGGTGCCTAGGCGTGGCCGCCACTGGCGGCGGCCGCGCGGTGGCGGCGGTTGCCCGCTCGCGCAGGCCGCCAGTTGGAAGTTCTGGGGGGGTAAAGCTCAGGGGGGAGGAGGTTTCTAGAAGTTTGCGTCCCTTGTGATTCCGACCTGAAGTGTTTGAAGGTTTTCGGAAGTTTTCGGGGCTCGCGGCGGCTTCCATCAGCTGCGCCTCGTCGAGGGCGCTCCAGGGGTGCTGGAACCGTCCCGAATGGCTGCTGGAGAGTCGAGCTACGACCCGAAAACCAAGAGGCAACGTCAGGAGGGGACATACTCAGGGGGGGGACGCATCGACCCCCAATCGTCCATTCATTTCCGATAGGGGCCTGATGGCCCACCCCGCCCTGGAACGTGCGGTCTCTTTATCGGAGGTCAATCGCCGATCTATCGGCGATATACCGCCGATTCCAGTTTGATGTTTCCTCCCCTGAGGCGGTCCCGTTCCCCATCAGCCCAGACTTCCACGCGTTGTGAACAAAGTCACGACTGGAGGTTTCTGGCTGTTGTCGGCCTTTGGGGGGCCCTCGCCGGGCCCCAGGACGTGGAAGAATGGCTTGGGACCATAAGCTAGTCCTAGGCTGCTAGGAAAGGGGTCCATACCTCTGGAGGTCCTCGCGATGAATCAACGCGACGTCGGATGTCTGGGTCAAGGCGCCACCCCAGCTCTCCGCGCCATTTGGGAGCCCTTGTGGCCTTCTGGGCGTCGCGATGGGTGCTGTGGAGGCCACCCTGGCCTCCGTGGAGAAACCGGGATCACCCTGGGCCAGGACCACCTTTGGCAGCACCCGAGGCGATGCCGGCCGCGGGTCAGCAGAGACGGGAGCTTCTGGCCGCTGGCTTAGCGCTCGGAGCTCGCGGTCTCGGGGGGCCTCGCCCGTCCTGCAAGTCGCAGCCTTTGATTTGCCTTGCGCGGGTTCGACGTGGACTTGACGCGGATTCGATATTCGACACGGACTCGATGCAGATTCGACGCGGATAGCGGCGCAGTAGGACAGGCACGGTGTCCCCAATTTGCAACTTGGGAAAGATAGGTATTGGTTTATCTCCTCCCTGTTAGGTATGGGTGATGAGATCTCCTATGGCTAGGGACATGGGACAGACCAGGTCCCCCGTTGCGCCTTTAATTTTTACAAGTCGCCTTTGACATCGTACTCTTCGCTGACCAATCGTCGCTGCCTCCAAGAGGTACTGCAGATTTTGCCTTACAAACGTATCCTGACGCTGCAGTGATGTGCTCAGTGCTGTTACACTGGGGAAAAACCATCACGACTCTGGATGAAAAGCCGGCCCCGGGCAATGGGGGGTCGAGAGCTCCATTCGGGCCCCCCCACACGGTGCGGTGACCGCAGGGCCAGTTTCTCGCCCAAGACTCTTGTGTGATGGTGCCTGGGGCCCGCAAGCGGTCCCCCAGAGGTCGAAAATGGCGAAAGACCTCCGCTTGATGAGAGGTCAAAGCGTTCAGCGCCATGTCCCGCCCCCACCCCCCCTGTGCCTGGGAGCGGGAGTAGGAGCAGGAGTCAAGTCTGCCAGCTCGAATGAGTCTGCGGGCCCCGACCACTCCCACCCTCCCTCAGCTGGCGCAACTTGATAATATTGAGACTGGTAGTTCCCGCCTGGCGAACGGATGGCGCTGGCACGCGGTTCCGCTCCCGACGACTTGGCGAAGGGGAAAATACGGGCCGCGCACGGGCGAGAGCGGATGTTTCAGATGATTGTGCTTCGGCGCTTCGGCGAGGGTGCCTTTCCGCCTTTTTGCGCGCAGTCAGATTTCCGATGAGAGTAGCGGAGGCGAGGCATGCGCCGCGCCAAAGCAGCAGTGCCACTTCAGGCGAAATCTGCGCGGCAATAGTAGCATTTCGCCCGCTCGTGCGCGGCCCCGTTGGCGTTTTTTGATGACCCGGCGAGCGAAACGCATGTTCCGAGCTGCAGCACAATCGTGGGAACGCCGACGAGAAATCTGCACTGCGCTTGGGCCAAAACAAAATTCAAGAGTCTTACGCCAGTCAGCCGACCCCCAGAAGATGCGTAGAGCTCACAGTTGAGGTGTCGTGGGCGTCTTGGGCACTATGTGGGGACTTTTGTGGTCGTCTTGGTTGCTGTTTGAGGGCCTGGCGGAGCTTTTTGGAGGCCGTTTTGAAGCGTGTTGGCGGCCGCCTTGGCGCCTCTTTCGGGCCTCTTTGGGGCCTCTTGGGGCTTATTGGGGGCCCCTTTTGGGCCGCCCTGGGCCTTCTTGGAGCCTTTGGGGTGCTTCTTGGGATGGAAAGATCAGATTTTCGCTTTGTGTTCTCCCCCTTCGCCTCTCTTGGGGCCCTCTTGAAGCAATATTTGGCCGTCTTGGGCTACTCTTTGGGCACTCTTTGGACGGTCTCTGGAGCGTCGGAAGCTAGAGCGCAGAGAGCAGAGAGCAGCGGCCCGTAGGGAGGCGGCGCGGGTCCCTCTCCCCGGCAGTGCGACGGGCCGGAAAATAGATCAGCGTGGCGTGGAATAAAATATCTGTGGTGTGTGAAACAGATGAGATAACAGGCGGCGCCTGGCAAGGATCAATCACACCAGCGTTTGCGCTGGGCTCCTACGCTTCGACGTCGACGTGTGTGTACTCGAAACCACAGACCCACTTCATCAGTCGCACGCCCCATCGTTCATCTTGCACTGCAGAAAGTTTGACGGCAGCCGACCATTTGCTGTTCCAGAGGATGCCTGTCCAGTCCTGGGCCCCACGTCTCCTTGCGAGTGACTCGCACACGGCCGTTGCCCTGCGCACGTATTCCACCCATTGCTCGTTTGGCTGGCGCCCCATATCGACCATGTGTCGCAGCATCTTCCTCTGCGCTGCGCGAAGGCGCCTCTCCTGCTCGACTGTCAAAGTCCACGCAGCACAGCCGTACACTGCGCAGGGCGCAACGGCGGCATGAAAGAACCTCATGCGGTCACGAAGGGGTGCGCGTCGATTGCATCGTATACTCTTCTGGCTGCAAAAAGATGCCCATGCAGACGAGATGCGGCTGTTAAGCTCCACCCCGTGGTAGTCGTCCAGGGTGAATTGCGGCCGAGGCTCTTCTCCGCTTCTCCTGGCTGCAACACTCGCACATCGTTGCCAGCGCATCGGATGGTTGCCGGCCTCGTTGCTGAGTTGGTTACAGCCACGGTTTTGCCCATGTGCAGTTTCAGGCCGTACTTCTTCGCTTAAGTCTCAAGGTCCACGATCATGCGGCCCACGTCTCTCTTGTTGGAGGACAGCAGGAGCACGTCGTCGGCAAACCTCAAATTGCTCAGGGTGTTCGCAGCGTCGTCGACAACGATGCCGTAGTATTCACCTGTTCGCCTGGCGTTGAGGCTGCCCCGCCTCTTCTGGAGAGACCGGAGAATCTGCTCCATGACGACTACAAATGGAAACGAGCTGATCGGGTCGCCTTGCTTTACGCCCCGGGATATGCTGAACGCGCGGTTGCGCGCTCCAGCTGCAACAGAAGCCGATTGCACTGCGTACAGCCGTCTTAGTAGGTCAATGTACACTGGCAGGACGTTCTGTTTCTCTAATGCTGACCAGAGAGTGTCATGTTCCATTGATTGTGTCGAAAGCCTTCTCGAAGTCCACCTTGCCAACCCACAAATCGACATTGTAGTCCCTCGTGGCCTCATGCACTAACGTTGTGCACATCAAATGATCCACGGTGCTGTACCCTGGGCGATATGCCGCCTGGTCAACGGATCGCTCCCGGATCACGTCCTTCCGCAGTCTGCTGCACATCAGTCTATTGAACAACTTGCACAGGACGACGAGGATCGCGATGGGCCTGTAGTTTGACGGAAGCGAGGCATCCTCCTTCTTGTAGATGGCGGAGATTCTGGCTGATAACCAGTCCGCTGGCTGGTCAGCAGTAGGACTTAGCAGCTGGTTGAAAGTTTCAAGGATATTTTCTCGCGAGATCAACCTTGATCGTCCGCCGTCTTGCCTTTCTTCATATCTCGAATTTCTGCGGCGGGCTCCTCTTGCGTGAGCAGAATGATCAAGTTGCCAGATTGCCTGCCGTAGACGTGCTCTCTGCATCCTTGTCTGGTCCTCGCGTAGAGGTTCCCGAAGAAAGTCGCAAACACCTCGGCGATCTCTTCGCGCTCGTGCAAGCGTGCCGCCCGGGCCCTTCATCGAAATGATGTGGTCGCGCTTGCGGTTCGCCCGCATGCCCTTAAGGTTATTCTACGGGGCGTGACAAAGACCACAGCCACTGCTTTTCTTTTGTTGCCGCCTTCCAGCCCGCAGAAACAAAGCAGTGGTTGTGGTCATTTTCGTTGAGCTTGGCACCAGGAAAATGACCACAACCACTGCTTCTTTTTCGGCCGGCTGGAAGGCGGCGCAAACAAGAAGCAGTGGCTGTGGTCATTTTCCCGTCCCGCATATTCACTCTTTTGAAGTCGGCCCGAGTCGTTTTGATCTTGCTGAGCATGGTTTCATTGCGCCGCCGGCGTATCAAACTCTGTATGCGTTTGCCCCAGTCTTTGCGGATCTCCTTCTTGAGCAAAGCCGGGATATCTGATTATTGCAGACGGCGGCGTTCGGCAATCAAGGAATGGATTTGCTTGTCCAGATCGGTCATGCTGGTGTCAGCATGGCGCTTCTCAGCGTTGTTCTTGTCCTCTTTTGCGGCTGGCTTCTGTTCAGCACATCGACTCGTTCGTGCGGCGCGGCGTTCTGCCAATCAACATGGCGAAGCCGTTCTTCTAGCAACGCAATGTATGACGGCCCAGGAGACCAACGATAATGACGCACTTTCCTGTCTGATGTTGTCCGGGATTCTTCGGGCAACGCCAGACCCAAGCGAATTGGCCGATGATCAGAACCCACGTCAACAATAGCAGACACAGCGCAGGAGCACGCTATAGACATTGCTCTCTTTTGCACAATAATGTAATCGAGTTGACACTTGCGGTCGGCGTTCTTGATGGTCCAAGCGTCCTCGAATGCAGCGTTGTACAATGTGTTAGCGATGGCATAGCCGCGAAGAGCTGACCAATTCACCAGCGTCGTGTTCTTGTCGCTTCTCTGCGGCATACGGTTCTGACCGACGACCTCCTTGTCATCGTATACCGTGTATGGCTCCTTTTCAGCGTTGAAGTCTCCAGCGAAGATCACGTGGAATCTTTTTATGCTTGCTGCCCGGCCCTGAGCCTCCATTTGAGCATGTACTGCCTCCGCGTCTTCCTCAGGGAGCTTCGCGTGAGGCATGTAGACAGCCACCGTGCGGATGGTACCAAAACCAGCTATGCACAAGTCCATCGTCGCCACTCTATTTGAAATTGGCTGAAAACACGTGTGCTCCCATCGTTGGTGTAGCAGAAACCCGACCCGCAAGAGCGCGACGCCCTAGAGAGCAGCCCCTAGCCCCGAAGGGCGGCCAGGGCAGCTTCTTCGACCAATTTCGCCTCAGCCTGGACTCCGGCCTGCTTGAGGCTGTCCGGGTCGAGCTGGCTTTGGCCACCGTCACCGTCCATCTTCCACTCCCCAATCTGCTTGCAGTTCACTAGGATAACGCCTTTCCTGTAGTCGATTCTCACCTTCTCAGCTGGCGCCCCACCTATTTCGATTAGGAACCTCTTGTACTTTCCAAGCGCCTTCCCCTTCTTGCGCTCCTCCAGGCTCTTCGAAACCGCCGAATGCAGGCTTTGGCTTATTATTGAGTTTCCGTAAGAACTCGAACATTAGCCTTGGGTTGATGAGCCTCACGAACCCCACGCTCCCGAATTGGTAGGCGTAGGTCTCCTCCTCACCCTCCGCGTTCATGATGATCTGCTTTTCGATGAAATATATCACGTCCTTTTTCTCCGTGTCCGTCTCGAAGCCCCCGATCACAGCAGTGCGCGCGAATTTGTCCTGCTCCCCCGTCTCCTGTGCACCCGTCTTCGTTGCCGAGCCTAGTAGGAGCTTCACAGTCTCGGCAATCGTGGTTTCCACCTCCGTCTTCGTCAACATCTTCTCGCTCATATCGCTCACCTGCTCCTCGACGGCCTCCACACGAGCCATGGCCTCCTCGGCAGCAGCGCTCGCCATGTTCGCCTGAAGCTTGACCATGCTTAGCTCGTCCTTTACCTCTGCGATGTCCTCCTGAACCTCCGCGATCTCCTCCTTCATCTCCTTCATGTTCACCTGCAGGCCCTGCACCATGCTCACAAGTTTGTTCAAGATTTTGCCCTGGTTCACTGCCCACGCTGGCGGTTTCTCCTCCTGGTTCTCCTCGTCCACGTCGATCGTCTCGACCTCCACCACCGCCGTTTCACCTTTGCCCCTCTGCCTCTTCGGATCCTTCGGCTTCGGACTCAAAATCGATGCCGCAGCCGGACTGATAACCAAGGCACGAAGCGCGTCCATGTGTCGCATGCCTCGCTTAGAAGAGATGCTGAACTGTATGGGTGTAACTGGAAGCTGAAGCTAGTCGGTGTAAGCCTTGAGCCCAAACCCCAGAAGCAAGAGAAGATGATAACCCCAGAAGCAATGAAACTCCATAGGGAAACCATTGATCTTTGCCCCTCGGGGCCCTCTCGGGGAGGCTCTTTGGGTGTCTCGATCGCAACTTGGGGCGTCTTCGAGCCATCGTAGGCGTCTTGGGCCAATCGTTTCGCGATTCGAGACCGTCTGGGAACGTCTTTGAGGTCGCGGCCGAGGGGCCCGGATGCCCCCCCACTCTTTGATTTTGGGTCCTGGGGAACAGCCAATTATCTCACATGCCTGTTCACCCCCGGCAAGCGGGGGTCGGCGGATTTCCCCCGCTCGCGCGCGGCCCCGCCCCCAAAACGACTGGGCGAGCAAAATGTATGGTATGCGGCGCATCCAGGCGGGAGCGTCACTCTCTGGCGAACTCTGCGCGGCACTTAGGCGAGAGCTACATTTCGCCCGCTTGCGCGCGACCCCGTGGCCGACGATTTGGCCAACGACAAACATGCGTCGCACCCGAGAGGGAGCGCCACTATCCGAAAACATATGCGTGGCGCTGGGGTGAGAACGACATTCTGCCTTTTCGCGCGCGCATGTTGCCATGTTGCGGAATGAGGCCCTTTCTGCATCATTTGTTCTTGTTTTTTGTTGCCACGCGAAGTCGACGACAGAATTTCCATGTTGGGTTGATGGTGATGGTGATGATGATGGTATTGATGGTGACGATGACGGTGATGATGCTGATGATGAGGAGCTGGAGGAGGAGAAGGAGGAGGCGAGGGCCGCAGCACCATGGCGGGAACGGAAGGTCCGCACCTTGAGACCCGTGAAGGAGGAGGAGGAGGAGGAGGAGGAGGAGGAGGACCAGTGTACACCAAATACTCATCAACGATGTTGGAATAAATCTCCCCTCCAAGCTCCTTATTCACACGTCCATACAAGGGTTCATTTCCACTGAGGGAAGTGCCCCGTTGGGCGACAGCCGTTTGAAGATCCTGAAGCGTGCCAAGACACCATTCCACGGGACCCCAACGCCACGAATAAGTTTGTTTGTCGCGTCTTAACGGTCCTGAATCGTGCCAGAACTTCCTGTGATTCCAACACCGCGAATTCACGTAAGTGTTGCGCCCTGACAGCCCTGAGTCGCTCCATAGCGCCATCTCTGGTACGTCAACCATGGGAGCACGTGAAACTCTTACAAAAGCTCAAGACGAATGTGCGCAGCGCTATGGCGAGAGCCACATTTTAAAAAGGAGCCGCCCTCAATCCGCGAAACCCTTACAATTTTGTAAGACGAATGGTGATCTTTTTTATTCATTGTTTTGCCGATCGGCGCTGGCCCTCGCCCCCCCCCTCCTCCCCCCCATGGAATATATCTTGGCTGTCTTTGGCGCCTGTTTCGAGCAGGTGGAGTCCCCCCCGTATAGGACACTCTGTTGCAAACAGTCGCACTAAGCAGAGGTCCGGCGCCAGCCCCCCGTTCCCCCTCCCCTTCCGCCCAATGTCGAAACGCCGAGTAGAATAAACGCTCACATGTGCGTGAACCTAAGGTGAGGGCCACATTCTGAAAACCGTTCGCCCTCCATTGGTGAAATTCTTGCAAAATTGTAAGACAAATTCGCGCGGCGCTAAGTCGAGAGCCACATTTTAAAGAGGAGCCGCCCTCAATCCGTTCAGCTCTTGCACATTTGTAAGACGATCGTGCGCGGCGTCAATGCGATACCCACATTTTGAAAACCACCCGCCGTCAATCCGTGAAGCTGTTGCGATGTTTTAAGGCGAGTGTGCGCGGCGCTTAGGCGAGATCCCCATTTTGGAAGCGACCCGCCCTCCATCCGTGAAGCTGCTGTTACTTTTGAAGCTTCAGATCCAGTAGGGATGAGGAAAGCTCAGGCGAAGCGTCCGGCCCGCCCTTCCGACTGATTTCGGATTGCGACAGGAAGAATCTGCTTATCAGGAACATGAGTTATGGTCGAGGATGAGGATGAGGAAGCAGGAAGGAAGGGGAGGAGGAGGAGGAGGAGGAGGAGGAGGAGGAGGAAGAGGAGGAGGAGGAGGAGGACACAGCCCCCTCACGCAACCCCCCGCTGGAAGCGAGTAGCGCCGCTCTAGGGCCCAGCGCGCGGCCGGCGGCCGCGCCGGCGGCACCGGGAGCGCGCCCGAGGTCATCGGGGCGCAGTTCACGGGCACGTTTGTGGCCCGTGCCAGGGCTGCGCGGCGGAGGGGAGGGGCAGGAAGGGTGGAGGGACGAGGAGGAGGACGAGGAGGAGGATGTGAGGAGGAGAAAGGAGGAGGGAGAGCGAGGAGGAGGGAGGTATGGAGGGAGGAACGGAGGTAAGGAGTGAGGGAGGCAGGGAAGGCGGAGGAGGAGAAGTAGTAGTAGTAGTAGGAGGAGGAGGAGGAGGAGGAGGAGGAGGAGGAGCAGGAGGGGAGGAGGGGGACTGGACCCTCGCCCCCCATCACACAAATCTGCTGTCTCGTCCGCTATTGGTATCATCATTCTAGGTTTGGATGATGATGACGAGGAGGGGGAGGAGCAGGAGCAAGAGAAAATTGACCCATACGCCATGCCTCCCAGCGTCACGAGCAAGTAATTTTGCTGTTGGTGTTAACCCCTCCGGACTCCAGCTGCGTTTTTTCAATTGCCATGCCACCCTCGACGCTCGTACGCTGTTTTTGTTGTCAGGGACAGTCTTCGGGCTCAAACTGTGACCCTGGGCCCCCGGCTACAACAAGAACGGCTCCCGCTGAGCATTTCTTTATAATTTAGTCATTCCAGAAGCTCTCGCTTGAGCCATCTTTGTTTTTAATTCAAGAAGCGCGCTCTCGCCTTGCACTTCCTGATCATGCTTTACGTATCGCGTTGCCGCCGCTCACGACTCGTACTCTTGCCTTGGAGTCGCCCACCATGCATTCAGGAATCATGCCCTCGCCCCTCGGGAATGGCATTCCCCCCCGTCCCCCGCAGATTTCCCACAATTTACTTAGGACTTGGGCTCTCGCCCGAGAGCCCGCACGATCTATTCAGGAGTCGCGCTTTAATGTCCTGCCCCGCTGGCCCGCCCCGCCCGCCCGACATGGCCCGTTCGCCCACCTCGCTCGTTAGGTCCCGCCCGCCCGACCCTCCCGTTAGGGTCCGCCCTCCCGACCCGCCTGTCTTATCCTGTGGGGGTTCACCCAGTAGTTGGCATGAAATCAAGAGCCCACTCGAAGAAATAGGCGCATGAACGAAGAGGGTGGGTGTCAAGGGATTGGGGTATACATGTTGAGTGGCATGCGAGCAATGCAGAACAAACCGTATTACAAGGATGGTTGATCTTTCATCATTGTTGATCCCCCTTCGCTGGTGCTCATGGCGTGTTTCAATTGAAGTGTTCCCCCGGCTCTCGCACCGTGTTTCTCATGATGCAGAGCTTTGATGATCAAACTGGGGCCGTGGGCCTCCGGCTACAGTAACAGCGGCTCTCGTTTCCCCTTGCTAGGCATTCAGGGATCGCGCTCTCGCACGAGACCTCCCCCCTGCCATTCACTCAAGAATCGCGCTTTCGCCTGGGACGAACTTTGAATTTATCAGGTATCGCTGTCTTGCCTATCAGCAATCGTGCTCTCCCGTAGTTGTTCTTCACATTTCTTTTTGTCGCCTGAGACATTCCCACGATTTCGTCAGGAATTTCCCCCGCCCGACCCGCCCGACAGGGTCCACCCGCCCGACCCGCCCGTTGGGGCCCGCCCGCCCAGCCTGTCCGTCAAGGCCCGCCCGCCCGGCCCGTCTGCTAGGACCCGCTGGGTCGATTTTGCTTAGTAGCCCGCCCGCCAGATCTAACGTCCCGCCCGCCCGACCCACTCGTCAGGGTCCGCCCGACCACCCCACCCGCTGATGCAGGTTCGCCTGACGGACCCGCCCGGCCCGCCCGTTGGGGTCACGCCGCCCGACACGTCTATTATCGTCCGTCGGGTCGATTGCTTGGAGGGGAAAAGCCGCACGCTTTGTGTTCCGCCCGCACGACCCGCCTCTAGGGGCCCGCCCACCCAACCTGGTAGTGTTAATGTGGTGGAGTTTTGTAGGAGGTGGCATGGAAAAGAGTCCCCAGAGTGGGTACGCTCATAAACAGGATGGGCGGGAGTCGAGGAGTCGGAGTATACACTTTGAGTAACACGCGGGCAACGAAGAGCGGTCATATGTAACATACGCATTGCACGCTTAATATGCAGTTTTGGAAGAGCTTGTGTATGTACAGTTATGTTTGTGTATATGCACATTCAGATGTGTATATATATGTAGGTATAGGTATAGATATTTATGTATGTAATGTTAAAACTAAGTGTATATGTCTATCGATGTGACTGTTTGTATATTGAATGTGTATACATGTATATATACACATCATATACATAGATAGGCCCCTCCCTTGGTTTGGGCCGTCCCACCCCGCAACCATCGGGGGAAGTCCGCTAATACCTCCCCGTTTCGCTCCCCAGACTCTGCCTAGACTGGCCAAGAGGATGCCAAATCGAGCCAAGAGGGTTTCAAGAGCCCCCAAGACGGTGCAATAAGGTCCCAAGCTGCCCAATACGGCTCAGGAGGACTCCCAGGGCACTCCCAAGAGGGACCCAAGAGGCCCACATCATTCAATTACCATGGGAAAACGTACATTTTTAGCATGTACGACTTTTCAGCCGTCGCGGCTTTCGAGACGGTCCAAGAGGTTCCCAAGACTTCCCTAAGGCAGCCCAAGGTGTTCCCTAGAGGCCCCCGAGCCAGCCCAAGAGGGCGCCAAGACGACCTAAGAGCCGCCTAAGACGGCCAAGATGGCCCCAAGTTGACACCCAAGACGGCCCAAGAAGACCCCGAGTCGCCCAAGACGGCCCAAGATGGCCCCAAGACGGTGCAAGAAGGCTCCGAGGCGTCCTAAGAGGCCTCCAATAGCACCCCCAGTAGGGCCACAAGAAGCCGCAATCGTTGAATTCCTACGGGGCAACGTACATGTTTTTCATGTGCATTGTTTCGGCCTTCACGGCTTTGAAAACGGCCCAAGTGGCTCAACAGACTTGCCCAAGAGAGCCCAAGACATTCCCAAGAGGCCCTCAAGACAGCGCAAGAGAGGGCCACTACGACCCAACGGCGGCGAACAACTGCCACAGTTAGCCCCAACACGGGCCCCAAGAAGGCCCACGAAGGACCCGAGTCGCTCAAGATTGCCCAAGATGGCCCCAAGAAGGTCCAAGAAGGCCCCGAGACGCCCCAAGAGCTTCCAAGAGCTACTCCCAAGAGGATCCCCCTAGAGACCAAATTCGCTACATTCCTGTATGCCACAGAAATCAGCTCAACACGGCCCAAGAAGCACCCAAAGAGGGCGCCACGACGGCGCAAGGGAGCCCCAAGACGGCCCACGAGCGCCCCAAGAGGGCCCACGAGGCCCCCAAGATCGCCCAAGATGGCCCCAAGACGGCCCCAAGAGGGGCCCAAGAGGGAGAAGACGAACCGACAATTCGAGCCTTCCGCCCCAAGAGGCCTCCAGGAGGCCCCAATAGGTTCCCAACAGAGCCCAAGAGGCCCCCAGAGGCCCCCTAGAGGCCCCACGAGGCCCCAAAGAGGCCCAAAAAGATGCCCCACGAGCACCCCAAACGGCCCCCAAGAGGGCTCCAAAACATACAGGTGCATAGCAAAGGACCGCCTAGCCAATCGTGGCATCGCAGCGTTGCATGACATGACATGGCACGGCACAGCACGACAGAGCTGACCGTGTCAGTGCATATCACAGTACGGTTCAGCATGCCATAGCATTGCATTCCATAGCAGCGTCTAGCTGAGCCTAGCACTGCACGTCACGACGTAACATTGCCTGGCATGGCATTGCATCTCATGGCATATCGTGGCGTACTGTGGCATTCCAATTCACATACATGAATCGAACAGCACCGTACTGCTCTGCGCAACAGTAAACGGATCTCATGCAAATATCAGACCCCCGATGTTGCTCTTATTGTCGTCCTCTTTATTGTAGCCTAGCAGATCCTAACATGGCGTAGCATTGCAGTAACTGACATTGTATAGCACGTTATGTCGTGTCTGTGCATACCATGTAACGCGGTAGCATCGCTCTTCACAGGAAACATCGCATGATATTGCTCAGCGTATCATCACATATATTATCAGAGCATTTCGCAGCATTACATGGCATGGCATGCTGTAGAGTATATCAATTTATTGCATTGAGTACTGCATGCTGACATTGTGCTTTACAGCGTAGCGTGGTGTATCAGGGCATTCCATAGCATAGTGCAACATGGCGCTGTAGCGCTGCATTGTTACTGGCCCATAGGTTGGCGACAGATCACCGGTCGACCAGTCGATGAGAGCGGAGGAGGAGGAATGAGGAAGGGGCAGGAGAAACCAGAAAATGTTGACCACATTATTCATGACCGCCTTGTTGTCTCAATGCGGTCAACATTCGTCCAGCTAGAACCCAAGCGCGCGCGAAGCGCGCGCAATCATTCTAGCACATACAATTATATAGACATACGTACACACATATACATACATACACACTTTTGTAGGCATGCGCCAATGTATGTATATATATATATAGAGATATATCTATATATATATATACATCTATACATCGATATGTATAGCTGTACTGACCTGATACAACTCCGGGTCCGTCCGGGGGGCCTGAGCCCAGAGCTCCTCAAGAGGGCCCAAAACTGCTCCGCATGGACCAAAGACAGCCCCGGAGGGCCTCAGGAGGCCTCAGGAGGGCACGACGAGCGCCCCCCAGACGGCCACGATGGGCCCAAGATGGCCCAAGTTGGTCCAAGATGGCCCAAGATGGTCCCACGATGGCCACCCGACGGCCCAACAGGCTCACCAGATGGCCCAAGGGATCCCGAAGACGACTCCCAACAGGCCCCCGGGAGACACACATTATGTGTTTTCCTTCGGTTGGGGTGCAATTTTCGCATGCTCGGTTTCTCCGTCTCTAGAGCGCCCAAGACGGCCGAAGAGGCCCCCGAGATCGCCTCAAGATGAATAGTCATTGTGCTGGCACGCAGATTATGTGTTTTGGGGGGACCAGAGTGATGAAGCTAGGCGGGAGGTCTGGACCAAGGGGTTACCGCACTGCTCTGAGGGGTGCGGGTGGCGCGCCGAAGCCTTTTGGGACCGCCGCCTCCCCTCCGCCACTGCTTGGAATGTCAAGGTCCATATGACTATTGACATTCGGCCCCATTGCCCTCGCCCCGAGTGGGGTGTGATCGCAGTGCCCCCCTTTTTCCACTAAGATCGTTCCAAATTCCGTGGGGGATTTGGTTGGCCCTGTGGGAAACGCGCCCACAGATGCCGTGTGCGTTGCCCTAGCTTCCCACCAAACAAGGCGATCTGCGTTTGGAGCGGGTCGCTTTGCCATGTATCGCGTCCTGACGCGGCTCCGAAACCGGCAGGTGTCAGAAAGTCTATGCTTTCCTGGTGGGCTCTTGAGCCTGGCTTACCGGGCAGGTGCCAGGAAGCCGATGTTTCCCTGGTGGGCTTTTGAGCCTGGCCTGCCAGCATGTGTCGCATTCCGAGGGGGATGGACCATGCGGTCCGGCCTGTATCCCGAGGGGGGTGCACGACCAGTGGGCCACATAGCTTCTGAGCTAGGCCTCGGGTGGTGACGCACGGCCACGAAACGTGTGCGGGGTGTGCCGACATGAGTGTGGCGGACGCGTGTGGACGGTGCAGTTGGGGCTTTTCGTGGGGCTCCTTATGATGGCACGAAACGTGTGAGGGGTGTGCCGAAAGTGGTGTGGCGGACGCATGTGGACGGTGCCACTGGGGCCTTGGGCCACAAAACATTTGAGGGGTGTGCCGAAATGGGTGTGGCGGGCGCATGTGTACGGTGCCATTGGAGCTTTGGGTGGAGGTCCTGACGGGGCCACGAGGCGTGTGAGAGGTGTGCCGAAATGGGTGTGGCGGACGCATGTGGACGGTGCCATTGGGGCTTTGGGTGGAAGTCCGTATGGGGCCACGAAGCGTGTGAGGGGTGTGCCGACATGAGTGTTGCGGACGCATGTGGACAGTGCAGCTGGGGCTTTTCGTGGGGCTCTTGATGGTGCCACGAGGCGTGTGAGAGGTGTGCCGAAATGGGTGTGGCGGACGCATGTGGACGGTGCCACTGGGGCCTTGGGTGGAGCTCCCTATGGGGCCACGAAACGTTTGAGGGGTGTGCCAAAATGGGTGTGGCGGGCGCATGTGGACGGTGCCATTGGAGCTTTGGGTGGAGGTCCTCATGGGGCCACGAGGCGTGTGAGAGGTGTGCCGACATGGGTGTGGCAGATGCACGTGGACGGTGGGCGGCATTGTGGCTTTGGGTGGAAGCCCCTCATGGGGCCCCGAGACGAGTAAGGGATGTGCTGAAACTGAGTGTGGCGGACGCGTGTGGACGGTGCAACTGGGGCTTCGGGTGGAGCTTCCTACGGGGCCACGAGGCGTGTGAGAGGGGTGCCGAAACTGGTGTGGCGGACGCATGTGGACGGTGCCACTGGGGCCTCGGGTGGAGGTTCCTATAGGGCCATGAAACGTGTGAGGGGTGTGCCGAAATCGGTGTGGCGGACGCATGTGGACGATGCCACTGGGGCCTCGGGTGGAGCTCCCTATGGGGCCACGAATCGTGTGAGGGGTGTGCCGAATTGAGTGTGGCGGACGCATGTGGACGATGCCATTTGTGCCTTGGGTGGAGGGTCCCGATGGGGCCACGAAGCGTGTGAGGGGTGTGCTGCCGACACGGGTGTGGCGGACGCATGTGGACGGTGAACGGAGGGTGACGGAGCATGCACTCGGGAACTCTGAGAAGTGTCTAAGCCGAATGACTTGTGCCATCGATCCAGGTGCGATGGGAAGTGTTCGTGTCATGGAACATGTAAATCCCGAATCATCGATACACACCCTCTTCGTCTTCGATCGTACCACCCTTGGCGGTATATCTTCCTTATCTACCACGTGTAGTTGACGCAGCCCCTAACATATGGGAGTGGAGGGAGGAGGGAAGGGACAAGGGGGAGGCAGAATGATGGAGCACGACAGAGATTAGCAGGAGGGGGGGAGGGTAAGGGAGGGAAGATGCAGGAGGGAGGGAGATCAGCAGGAGGAAGGTTGAGAGCAAGAACATAAGCGGCAGAACCAGACGCGTCTTATCCGTTAGGGTAGGGTCCGCCCGCCCGACCCAACTGTTACGGTCCGCCCGTCCCCCCTCCCGTTAGGTCCGCCCGCCCGACCCGCCCGTGAAGACCCCCACAAGGGGGGTGCGTTCATAGACTAGGGGGGCGGCAGTCGAGGGGCTTAGGCGTATTCTTTGAGGGGCACGCGATCAAATGGGATCGAACCGATTCAAGTCGTTGCTGCCTGTTGTCGGCCTCCAGGGGGCGCTGTCGGGACCCTGGGATTGTCCAGCAGCATGTCAGGGTGACAGTGCGGCCGTGTGAAAGGGAGTCCAGAGCTTCTGGGCCCGGCGGTTCGAAACAACATCTCGTCGGAGTGAGGAGGAGTGAGGAGGAGGAGGAGGAGGAGGAGGAGGAGGAGGAGGAGGAGGAGGAGGAGGAGGAGGACTTGGAAAGAGCGTCCTTTATTTTTTCTGGCTGGAGCCAGGCGAGCTGAGACGGAAGCTCAATGTCACGGTGGTGGACGCGAAGGAGCTCCTTCTCCTGCCCGCCTCCTGCTGCTGCAGCGCCTCGTCCTCATGTCTCCTGTCGCATGCGGCCAACACCTGGGAATGAGGGACACGATGGTCTCGGGGAAGGCGCTCAGGCCGTCTTCAGGCTTTCTTCCTCGGGCGCTCCGCGTGAGCATGTCGTGTCTGCGCGCGCATCCGCCTCTGGCGCGGCGCTCCTGCCGCCGTCGGCGATATATCGGGAGAAGCGGCCCAGAGGCACCGAGTTGCGTGATGCCTTCTCCACACCGTGCCAGCTCCCGGGGGGTGCCGAGTGCTGAGTGTTGGGGGGGTATTTTCGGGAGGAGGCAGGCACGGGCACGTCGATGGCAGTCCGAGTCCGCGAGGCTGAGCCAAGCCCTCCGGTCGGCAGTGGGCGCCGTTCGGCTGCGGCGCCCCTTCGTCGCGCACAGGCGCCGTGAAGTGTCTTCCCGCTGCCAGCTCCCGACAGGTTCCGGTAGCAAAGCCCCCCGGCACGGAGCCGAAGGTCTTCTGCGATTTGCCAGGGCCTCGTCCCTGGAGCTCAACAGGGAGATGCTGAACGGAGGGGCTCGGGGGGGGTGCTTGGTCGGCCTTCTTCGAATTGCGGCGCTACGCCGGGATCTCGTGCAGAATGCGTTTCCAACTCGGTGGATGACTGACACCAGTCTCCCCGAAGTCTTCGAGCCCCTCCGAACACAAATTCACTCCTTCGGCAAGCTTTTCTCCTCCTCATTCGCCATCTTCTTCTTCTTCTTCTTATTCTCCTTATTTCGTTTTATTTCCATTATTGTTATGATATTTAGTATTGTTAGTTGTGCGATATTATTAATCATATGTTCAATCTTAGTAGTATTATATAGTGTATGATAACTAGCATTAGTTTAATTCTACATGTTATTCGTATGGTTATCAGTATTATTGAGATTCGTTACTATTGCGATTGTTATGACTTGTATCGTTATCATTGCTTGCGCTACTAATGCTATGCTCCGGATTGTAATCAGTATTATTATTCTTATCAGCATTCATGGTCTCATTATTCGCATTCGTATTATTATGTTTGGTGTGATTAGTTTATTGTTAGTTATATGTTTCATATTACGGCGATTTGCATTCTGATTAGTATTAACACTACTATTAGTATTCCTAGCATTATTTGTATTGCGAAGGCCTTACGGCCAGTGCCGCCGACCCTGAGAACGACGACGATGAAAACGAGGGGGACAGGGGGAGGAGGATCAGTGGGAGGTGGAGGAAGGGTGGGGGAGGCGGATGAGGGAGGAGGAGGGGGGAGAAGGAAGTGGAGGAGAAGCAAGAAGAGGAGAAGAAGGCAGAGGAGAGCAGGAGGGGGAGGAGGAGGAGGGGGAGGAGGAGGAGGAGGAGGAGGAGAAGGAGGAGGAGGAGGAGGAGGAGGAGGAGGAGGAGGAGGAGGAGCAGGCGCAGGAGCAGGAGCAGGAGCAGGAGCAGGAGCAGGAGCAGGAGCAGGAGGGAGAGAAGGAGGCCAGAGGCTTTCTTGGGACAGCCTGGGGCTCTCTTGAGGCCGTCTTGGGCCGTCCAGGGCTCCTCTTGCGCCGTCTCGAGGCACTTTTGGAGGCTTCCTGGGCAATTTGGGGCTCTCCTGGGCTGTCTTGGGGCAACCTTGGGGGCCTCTTGGGCCGTCTTGGAGGCGTCGTGGGCCGTCTTGGGGCCCTCTTCGGCCGTTAGGGGACCCTCTTGGGGGCCTCTTGGGCTGTCTCGGGGCGATCTTGGGAGCCTCTTGGGCCGTCTTGGCGCGTCGGGAAGCGGAAGAGGCAAGAACGCCCAAATCTGTCAAAAACGTATGGGAAATCCATGGATTTTGCCTCTTGGGGCTCTCGTGGGAAAGCTCCTGGAGGCCTCTTGGGGCGCTTTGCAGGCCTCGTGGGCCGTCTGGAGGCCGTCAAGACGTCTTGGACACATCGTTCGGCGATTCGGGGTTCTCTTGGACTGTCTTTGGGGCCTCTTGGGGCACTCTTGGTCCGTCTTGGATTTTTTTTGGGCACCGGGACTCCCCAGGGGGGCGTCTGACCCCCCCCGGGGACTCCCTCCCCAACCCCCCCACCCCCCCGGCGGGGAAGGGATCTAAGGGAAGGGGCTTCCCGTCGACTCAATTACGACGTTGCTCAACTTCGCTTTGGTTGGCACGCTGAGGAGGTCCTTGGAAAAGAGGGAGCTTCGACGAGCCCAGGGAAAGGGGGAGGCAGGGAGAGGGGACAACAGGGACGACGACCAACGAATGACGGAGATGACAACTTGAACGGACAAGCCCCTCACACACGCCGACAGGGTCGGCGGATTTTCATTATCCGTATTCGTATGTATTCCCCCCTCAAACTTTCACTCCCAGGTGTTTTCTGGGCGCTAGTTCCGGCCAGAGTTTCGAGGCGGATCGAGCCGTGACCACGAAGGCGTCCCAGGAGGGCCAAACATTTTTGTTCGCCGGCGGCTGGGCAGAGGGACTGCGCTGGCGAGTAAAGCGAAGCGGGGCACGTTAGGCGAATTCAGCCACTATGCAGGAGGGAGGGGAAAGGACGACAAGGCGCCAGCCAGAGGAGGGGACCATGAGGAGCCGGGCCCGCTTGGAGCAGCCTGGGTGCGTGGCGGGGCCGGCGCCAGGGGGCCAGGGGCCAGCGGAGGCGGGGGGAGCTTGACCAGGTCAGCAGGGGGAAGGGTGCACGCGTACAGTCAAAGAAAGCCGAACCCCAAGGGAGGGGACGGCGTGGTCCGCGACAGCGGGCAAAGGGCGTGGGGGGAGGCACGGGCGGCAAGACCAGCCCGGGCGCCGAGGCAGGGAGGACACGCGACCCGGATGGGTCGCCGGGTCGGTGCGGGGGCGGGGAGGGCAGGCGCCTGGGCGTGCGGGGCAGCCTAGGCCAGACCAGTGCCAGGGACCTCCCACAGAGGCGAGTGGCGGAAGGGGCCAGGGGGAGAGCGAGCGCGGCTACTCACCCTTGCCACTGGGGTGGGGGGCGGACCCTAGAACCGGGGCAGGTGGAGGTGGGACGGGCGGCGAGCTGCGCCCACGGGAGCAAGGCAGCGGGGTCGCCGCAGCAGCCCGTCGGCGGGCCGCCCTGGCAAGCACTGGGCTGCAAGGAGCGGTCAGGATGAGCCGGCTGGCCGAAGGGGAGGGCCACGAAACGTTGTACTAGGTGTGCGGGACGCATGCGGACGGTAGCACTGGGACCTTCGGTGGGGCTCCCTATGGGGCCACGAAACGCTGTACTGGGTGTGCGGGACGCATGCGGACGGTAGCACTGGGACCTTCGGTGGAGCTCCCTATGGGTCCACGAAGCGCTGTACTAGGTGTGCGGGACGCATGCGGGCGGTAGCACTGGGACCTTCGGTGGGGCTCCCTATGGGGCCACGAAGCGCTGTACTGGGTGTGCTGGCCGCATGCGGACGGTAGCACTGGGACCTTCGGTGGGGCTCCCGATGGGGCCACGAAGCGCTGTACTGGGTGAGTGGAACGCAGGGAGGAGCGGGAGGAGGGCCACGAAACGCTGTACTGGGCGTGCGGGACGCATGCGGACGGTAGTACTCCCGGCAGGAGCGGGGGGGACGCCCGCCACAGCTACCCAGCCCGGGGGGGCAAGGGTAGGGGAGGAGGGGAGCACGGAAAAACATCGAATTGGTGCAAAGATGGTGGGGACGCGCGCGCCCAGCCCCGCGGAGGAGCGGGACCGCCGGCGCGGGGCACCGCGGGCGGGCCGCCCCCAGGGGGTTTGGGAGGCAGTGAATCGCTGCCGGGGGCAGGTGTGGCAGTGCCCCTGGGCGGGGCCCAGCGGCGCGTGGGGGGGGCCGCGGGCGGTGGCCCCGGGAGCCGGGGGTCGCGGCGGCTCGGTGCGGGAACACCGAAGCTTGTGCGGCGGAGAGTGTCTGTGTGACGAGGTGCAGAGTCGCGTGGTCGGGACCGCTGGGTGCTGCACCTGTAGCCGGCGCGGGCAGGTGTGGGGCGAAGTTGGTGGAGAAAGCAGTGGGAGGACGCGGCGTCGTGCCGGCTAGGGTCGCGGGTGCCACCGCCGCGCGCAATATCGGCTCCAAGCCGCGGTGGGCTCACCGCCTGTCTGCTGCGTCCTCCTGATCTGGGCCGCCAGCACTTCCTTGGAATTGAGGAAGTCGAGCAGGACGCTCCCTGTTACATCTTCAGGACGCGTCCGCCCCGTGCCCGGCCTCCTGTAGCCTGAGGTGGGAGACTCCCGCCGGGCGCGGGTGTCTGACGGCGCGGCTCGCTGACTGGCGCTGGGACGGCCCTAGCCGCTGGCATCCGTCGTCGCCCGGGCAGTGCGACGGGCCACCTGGGTGGGCGCTGGGTTCCTGCTCTGCTGCTTGGCGGAGGTGGCTCGGTCGCCGGCAACCACCGCGGCCCTGGCGGATTGCTAGCGAGTGAACTATGCTGCTGGGTACTGCTGCCTCCCGACAGTGTCCGCGCTAACCTGGGGGGGGGCGCCCCCTCCTTCGGTCCCGTCCACCCTGCCCGTGGGGGAGCACCGAACTGGTGCCTGGTCCCTGTTGGGAGGGTGAGTCCTCCCTGCGTCCGACGGAGCTCCTTGGGGAATGTGCTCCTCGGCGCATGGAGGGCAGGCGTAAACCGGGGGGGGCTGTCCTCTCTTCGGGCCCCTTCCTCACCGTCCGCGGGGGGGCGCCGAATTGGTGCATTGTCGCACTTGGGGTAGTGAGCCCTCCCTGCAGCTGGAGGGGCCCCTTGGGGAGGGTGCTCTTCGGCGCGCGGAGGGCAGGGGCAGACCTGAAGGGGGGGCTCTCCTCTCCTTCGGCCCCGTCCTCCCAGCCCGCGGGGGGGCGCTGAACCGGTGCGCGGTCGCCGTTGGCGCGGGTCCCTTCTTTGCAGCCAGGGGGGGGCCCTGAGAGGGAGGTTTCTCGGCGCGCAGAGGGCGCGCGTGGACCTGCGGGGGGATTTCTCCTCGTCCTCCTGGTGCTCGCGCCTCGTCTCTTCCCGCTCACTCTCTCTCGGCCTCTTCCTTGCCAGTGGGGTCGCACCGAATTGGTGCATGTTCACTTGTGGTGACGCCCTCACTCTCGACCTCCTCGCTGCCTTCCGTCGTGGCGCCCTTCCTGCCCGTGGGGTTGCACCGAACTGGTGCGTGGTCAAGTATGGGAGGCGGGGCCCTCCGCGCAGACAGCGGAGCTCCCCCCGGGGAGGGGGGTTCCGCGTCGCACGGAGGGCGTCTGCAGAGGAGCAGTCCAGCGTAGAGGGCCCAATCGCCCCGGGCGGAGCAGGTCAGACCGCCTTGGGCCGAAGTCCCTGGCAAACGTCGTGACCATGCGACCGTTGGCAGCGCTTTCCCTCTTCTCGTCGGCGCCACTGGACATTGGCACCTCATCACCTCGGAGCCAACGTGGCCGGCGGCGGCGGCGGTGTCAGCGGATCGGGCCCGCGGCAGCTCGCGCAACGTGCCGCGCGTCGCGATCTGTGCCCAGCCCGCCGCGGAGACCTGGGAGATCGCCTCGAGCCCGTTCGGGATATCCGCGACCTCGAGGCCAACGTCGCCCGCGGCGGCAGCGGCGTCCGCGGATCGGGGTTGGGACAGCTCGCAGAGCGCGCCAGGCGCCGCGATCTGCGCCCGGCCCGCCGCGGAGACCCCAGGATCGCTCCGAGCCCGCGCGGGATGTTCACGACATTCAAGTCGTCCAAAGGCGAGAAGTATAGACGTGCAGTTTCCCGCTGATTTCGGGCGCAGCGTGCCCCGCAATTGCCTGCGTGCTCACGGGGCCTTGTTTGAGCTCTGTCTGACGCCAAGAAGTCCTCCGTGCTACCATCTGCCTTGAACAACAACAGCAACAACCTTGGTGAGGGTGAGGCCCGCCGCGATACCCGGATCGAAGCTGACCTCAGCCTGGTCGTTGCAGTCGATTAGCACAAAAGAACAGCAGCAGGGGAGGGGGGAGGAGGAGGAGGGGGGGAGGAGGAAGAGGAGGCAGCCATGGGCTGCGGTACACGCACGTGCGGCCGGGGGCCGCCATCACCGCTCGAGCCACTGCGGCGGCTGGGCCAGGCGGAGCACTTTTGCTTCCAGAGCGTCGACAAGCGGCCGGTGTCGCCGCGGTGCCCGCAGGTAGCACTCCCAGTGCTCGTCGACGATGTTCAGGCCAAAGATGCGGAAGCCACACGCGGCCGCGTACCGGTTCCGGTGCACGGCACCGGGCCAACATATGAGCCGAAGCCGGGCTGCAGCAGCGTCGTCAGCAGACCGAGCATGCATGAGCCCGCGCGCCCGGGCCGCCGGCGCGGGGCGGCGGGCGGCCACTGAAGCAGCAGGGATTCAGGTACGACGCGTGGCCTGCGTCGGAGAGCATGAGGCTGCGGCCGTCGCGGCGCGCGCGGGCCTTGTTCGCGACGGAGTGTTGCTTAGCGCCTTCGCGCCTGCTCTCAACGTGAAGCCTTGCAAGTGTGACCGCGTCAGTGGGCGGGTTTGTGCCGAGATCGAGGATCAGACCGCGCATCGCCCGCAGGCGTGTGGTCAAGGACGTCCACAGCTGGCGCCCCTCCGAAGACTGCCGCGAAGGGCTGATCCATCTGCGAGCGCGCTCGACGCATTGATGGAATGCGAAAGAATTGCTCCACTGGTGCACCAAGGCAGGACAGCGCATGCGCGGGCGCATGGCGAGAGAATGCGACGTGTCCTTCTGCGTGCAGCCGTGCATTCGCCATGCGGTCGAAAAAACATCGGGGCGGCGCCAAGAAATCAACTGCATGCTTCTGCAGGATGCACAGCGCGGCCTGGAAGAGCATGCTCTTCTGCTCGAGGGTCTGCTGGACCACGTTGACGAACGGGGCCAAGTTGGCAAGTGCCACTTGCGGTCCACCAGGACCGGGAGCCGCGCGTGGGTTTCAAGCTCGACAAGCACCGCTAGCTCGACGCAGCTGACCTGCCCGAAGCCAGGGTCGGGAGGCGAGTTGCACGTGGCCGGCCAGGCCATGGTGCCCCACCACATCAGCAGACGATCATAAAATACCCGGTCGTGTCGGAGCTGCGCGTGAGTCAACCCAGCTGGCAGGGCAATGTTCACGTTGGACCATGAGAAAGTCCCGCCCCACACCATGGGATGCTGAGGTGGGAGGTCGTCCGTGGCATAGGGAGCAGGAGGCGGGGCCTCCGCTGCTTCCGGGGCCTCCGCTGCCTCGCTCTGCTGGTCCAGCGCGCGGTCCTGCACGCCGAGGAGGAAAGTCTGCACCTGGCGCACTGCGGCAGTGCGGCGCTCCGCAGCCAGAGCGGCAGCCAGGGGGGCTACGGTGGAGAGCCAAACACATTCAAAGCCTCGATCCTCGACCCTCGAGCCCCCCTGCCCCCCCATCCTCTTCTACCTCCTCCTCGAATTCTTTTTCTGGATAAATAAGCTATTGTCGCAATCCGAGGCCAGTTTTTAGGGCGGGCCGGGCGTTTCGCCTGAGACTTCCTCACCACTTATGACCCTGAAATTTCCAAAGTTGGCAACATTTTCACAGATGGAGGGCGGGTGGTTTTCAACTGTTGTTTTCGCCTGCGCGCCGCGCGCATTTGTTTAACAAAAGTTACGAGGGCTTCACACATTGAGGGCGACCCGTTTTCAAAATGTGGCTCTCGCCTTAGCGCCGCGCGCGTTCGTTCTACAGAATTGCAAGAACTTCACACATTGAGGGGGGCCCGTTTTCAAAGGGTGGCGTTCGTTTTAGCGCCGCGCACATTCGTTAATACAATTTGCAAGAGCTTCACGGACTCTTTTTTCAAAATGTGGCTCCCGCCTTAGCGTCGCGCACATTCATTAATCAAATCTGCAAGCATTTCACGGAGTCCCATAGTCAAACTACCAGAGAAGGTGTTTTGGACGGATTTAGGGGTATGAGGGTGCAACCGTTTCGTTCGCTCGCGGTGTTGAAGTCCCAAGATTGGCGTTTTGGCACGATTCAGGATCGTCAAAATTCAACAGTCAGGTTGATCCGTGGCGTTGGACTCCCGAGAGCAATGTTTTGGTATGCTTCAGGGTCTTCCAACGGTTGTGCCTCCAGCAATGCAATTCCTTCAATGGAAATGAACCGTTGTAGCGCCGTTGTAAGGGCTCATGAAAAGGGAGCTTGGAGGGAGGGTTCATTCCAACATCGTTGATGTCTTGGGTTTACACTGGTGTTTTTCTTCTTCCTCCTCCTCGTCCTCCTCCTCCTCCTCCCCCTCCTCCTCCTCATGTCCTCCTCCTCCTCCTCTTCCTCTTCCCCCTCCCCCTCCTCTTCCTTCTGGCGCATCCGTGCAGGAGTACTTCGAGTATACCCCGGGCATCCTGAGGGCCTACGTCAAGCCCGTGCATTGGGATACATTGACCTTCATGCTCGAGCCCGTGCTCGCGAAGCGGATGGGAGTCAGGCTCATAGGACGGCGCCATCTTCTCCAGTCGAGAATGATCGAGGAGGAGGAGGAGGAGGAGGAGGCAGGAATTTGTACCTACCTATCCACCGCCCTGGGAGGCGACCTCCCGGGACCCCAGGAAGCATTGAGTATGGAGATATTCTCGAGCCCTGGATGGGGCCCAAAAATGGTTCTGGGACATCGGTTCCCCACACGGTGGATAGTATCAATTCAGGATTCGGGAAGGACGAGGACGAGGAAGATGGGGATCGCGGAAGGAGGATGAAGTTTCACGCCTCCTGGGGTGCTCTCGTCGCCACCGCAGGATTCCCATCGAAGTTCTGGCCAGAACGCCAGGGCCGTTCGGGGGGTCGACTTGGAGGCCATGCACCCATATCTGCGGCGACTCGAGCCGAGATCGCGCCCGAGGCTCCTTCCGCAAGTTTCAGTCTCTGGATCGTTCCCGGGCCTCGAGACCGCCGAAAAGCAACCCAGGACGAGAGGCTTGTCCCAGCAGCGGCTCGAGAGATCCACGGGCCGGCGACTCGAACAAATCGGATCATCAGTCCTGCGGATGCTATTTCGCTTCGGTTCTACGAGCGCCCAGCTGCTTGCAGCGTCGCTCTCGGTGCCAGGTATGCGACTATATGGGACACAGTCGCAAGCAGGTGGGGCGTTCCCGAAAAGGCCTCGCCGTCGAGCAACCGAGAGGTTGACTTCTCTTCCTCGGCGTAAGCCTGCGGAAGCAAGACATGCGTTCTCAAGAGATGCTCGTGCTTGCATTTGAAGTTTTATTTCCGGAGCGAGCCAAACGTGGACACTACCGGTACACCATCGAGATTTGGTCGAACATTCACCAGGGCATCATTTGTCGGGGGCCTCCAAACGGTGTGGTGACCACATTGTGTGGTGATGGGGGTTCGGCGTCACCGCATGGTTTTGGGACTCGGGTCGTTCTCTGAGGATGTCTCGGGCGGCTGGGTCTCCGAGGTCCCAAAACGTGTGGTGACGGACCCTGCGGTGAGGTCTTTGCGGATTTCGGGATCAACGTTGGGTCTCTGTCACCGCACGGTTTTGGGACCCCCAAATTTGGGACACCGTCGATGCACCATCGAGTGCCAACTGGGGCACCATCGGGACACTGGCTCGGCGAATTACCCCAACCCTGAGCAGCCGCACGCAAAGAGGTGGCAGGAAGCCGAGGCTGTCTCAAGCTTTCCCTCAAGTTAGGGCACCCGCCTCCTGGGTGTAACTGCAGGTCACTGCGAGGCCGGCCGTGCGCACATGGCGCGCCGCATTCGCACCACTCTGTAGGCGTGCTGGCTCAAGATCGCGGTGCGGCTCAGGGCCAGAGCAGACCGCCTGGGCGCGCCAACTTCCACAGATAGAGATGCAGCTGACCGCGGCTGTCGGGTCCGTTTTCGTGGTCGCATGCTCGGTGGTCAGAGCGCTTCCGAGGGAGTGCTACATCTACAAGGAGTGCGAAGACCTCGACGGGCTCTGCTGCCCCAACCACGAGGGCACGATGCTGGATCCTTATTGTTAGGGCAGAAACACACCTGGCACTCGCACACCGCACCCCCACTCCCCCTCCCCGCTGTCTAAAGGATGACGATGATGATGGTGGTGGTGATAACAATGCTGATGAGGATGCGGATGATGACGATGACGACGACGACGATGACGATGACGATGATGATGATGATGATGATGATGATGATGATGATGATGATGATGATGATGATGATGATGATGATGATGATGATGACGATGATGATGATGCGGATGATACGGATAGTTCATGATAATAGGATGATGATGCTGATGGTGGTGGTGATGATGACGATGATGATGGTGATAATAATGTTGATCACGACGACGACGCTGCTGCTGATACTCATGATGATAATGATTATGCTGATGGTGATGATGATGATGATGATTATTATTATGTATGTGCTGCTGCTGATGGTGATGGTGGTGGTGACGATGATGTTGATGATGCTGATGATACTATTGATGCTGATGGCATTGATGACGACGATGATGATGCTCTGATGATGATGACGATGGTGGTGGTGATGATGATGATGGTGATGACGATTCGTGTGCTGTTGCTGGTGGTGGTGATGATGGAGAGTCTGCCGATCGCGATGATTAGGATGATAATGATGAGCATGATGATGCTGATGATGATGCTGATGATGATGCTGATGATGATGATGATGATGCCGATGATGATGATGCCGATGATGCTGCTGATGATGATACATGTCGGAGATTATTATGACGATGATGCTGATGATGCTGATGCTGGTGGTGATGATGCTGATGCTGATGCTGATGCTGACAATGATGGTGATGGTGATGGTGACGATGATTGTGATGATGCCGCTTCTGATGATCATGACCTTGCTGCTGCAATTGCTGATGATGCTGATGCTGCTGACGATGATGATATTGATGATGATGGTGATGATGATGACGATGCCGTTGCTGCTGCTGCCGATGCTGATGATGCGGCTGATGACGACGACGATGTGGACGACGACGACGGCGAGGATGACGATGACGGCGACAGTGACGATGATGCTGATGATGATGCTGATGATGCTGATGATGATGCTGCTGCTGCTGATGATGATGATACATGTCGGAGATGATTATGACGATGATGCTGATGATGCTGATGCTGGTGGTGATGATGCTGAAGCTGATGCTGATGATGATGGTGATGGTGATGGTGATGGTGACGATGATGGTGATGATGCCGCTTATGATGATCATGACCTTGCTGCTGCAATTGCTGATGATGCTGATGCTGCCGACGATGATGATATTGATGATGATGGTGATGATGATGACGATGCCGTTGCTGCTGCTGCCGATGCTGATGATGCGGCTGATGACGACGACGATGTGGACGACGACGACGGCGAGGATGACGATGACGGCGACAGTGACGATGATGCTGATGATGATGCTGATGATGATGCTGCTGCTGATGATGATACTGATGCTGATGAGGATGATGATGATGATGATGCTGATGATGATGATGATGATGGTGGTGATGATGGCGGTGGTGGTGGGGAGGATGAGAGTGAGGAGCGGTATGAGTATGGGCACGCGTTTTTTCTCCCAGGAGTGTTGCATCCTGGGGGCTATCACATTAAATAACCAGCATCTGATGGACGCCGCGGAGTCGGCCAAGAGAAATGCATCGGCGGTGGCCAGGGAGGCCAAGGACGTAGCACGCAAGGCCGAGGATCGGGAGGGTGTACAATCCCCACGCTCCTACTCGCCGCTACCTCCTGCTCCCCACTCCATCCTCCCTTCTCTGCCCTTCGTCCTCTGCCTCCGTCCTCCTCCCCCTCCTCCATCCCCTCCTCCGCCCCCCGCCGTCCACCTCCCTTCAGGGCCGACGTCACAAATCCCCATGCAGCTTTGTGTAGGGCAGGGCGTGGCCCTCTCGTCATATCCTATGCGCCACAGAATGGGCGGAGTTCTGGTCCCAGTGGGGCACGACCCGCGTGAGGGCCCTGCAGTTATGGGCCAGGGGCGGCTTGCTGGCTCCCCCGCTGCGGCGGTCCCCCACTGGGGCCGCAGGTCGAGCTTCCACAGGGGCCACTATCCGCGAAAAGGGTGTGCGGAAATGGGCGGGGGGGACACATATGAGCCACGATCCGCGGGCGGGGGGGGCGCATGCGAACGCCCTCACTGGGGCTGTAGGCGGAGCTGCATATGGGGCCACGATCCGCGGATGCCTGTGAACGCCCTCGCTGGAGCTGCAGGTGGAGCTCCCTGTTGGGGCCATGATCCGTGCGATAGGTGTACCACATCTTGTTGGCAGGAGCACAAATGTGAACGCCCTTACTGAGGCCGTAGGTGGACCTCCCAGTGGGGCCACGATCCGCATGAGGGGCGTTCCACCATGGGCGGGGGTGGCGCACGTGAACGCCTTCGCTGGGGCCGCGGGAGGAGCTCCCTATGGGCCAGACGATCCGCGTGAGGGGAGTGCCGAGATGGGCTGGGGAGTGCATGTGAATTCCCTCACTGTGACCGTAGGTGGAGCTCCCCACGGGGCCACGATCCGCGTGATGAGTGTGCCGAAATGGGCTCAAGGGGGCATGTGAACGCTCTCCCTGGGGCCCTAGCTGGAGCTCCCAACGGGGCCACGATCCGTGTGCGGGCTGTGTCGACATGGGCGGGGGGGCGGCATGCGGGCGCGCCCGCTGGGGCTATAAGCGGAGCTCCCTGCGTGAGGGGTGTGCCGCCATTGGACGAAGGCCCGCATACGAACGCCCTGGCTGGAGCTACCCAGGGGGCCATGATCCATGCGAGGAGTGCAGAGACGGGGGAGACGTATGAACATCCTCACTTGGCCCTCACGTGGAGCTCCTGTGGGGCCACGATGCACGCGAAGAGTGTGCCGACATCTGCTGGAGGACGCATGTGGACGCCCTCGCTGGGGCCGTAGGTGGAGCTCCCTGTTGGGCTATGATCCGCGCGAGGAGTTAGTTTGGGAGCGCATGTCCTCACCGGGGCCGTAGGTGGCGCTCCAAATGGGTCTGCGATTCCGTGTGAGGGATGTGGCGATATGGGCGGGCGGACGCATGTGAACGCCCTCAGTGGGACCTTTGTTGGAACTTCCAATGGGGCCACGATCCGCGCAAGGGATGTGCCGACATCGGCGGGGGACCACATGTGAACCACGATCCGCGTGAGGGGCGTGCCGAAGAGGAAAGGGTGGAAGGAGAGGAATGAGGGAGGGGGAGGACGGAGGTCTGCGCTCGGCGGAGAGGGCTCAAAGCGAAAACTGTGTAACAAGCTGCGCCATCGCGAGAAGCCACGACCAGAGCCTTCGACCCCGTCTTTCTGCGGCATGTCCTCGAGCTGGATCGACCGGTGAGCCGAAGCCGGACGAAAACGCCCAGCGCGCAGGAACTGTGACGCCTGGACGTCGGGGTCCGCCACTCCGGGGCTCCAGGGCCCCGTCCCCTCCGTAGCCGTTTTGGCTCAGGCCGCCCCTCGCGCACGCGCGGAGCCCCCTCGGGCGCGGCCGATGGGGGCCCCGGCTGCCGCGCAGCAGGCGGCGCGGCTCCCGTGAGGCGGGCCGCGCCGGGCAGCAGCGCGCCGGCCTGGCGGCAGCGGGGGAGGGGCGCGGCGCCGCGGCCGCCGCCGCAGGGGCGATGCTGCGCCTGCGCAGCGTCTCGAGGGGCGGCCCGCGCGGCGGCGGCGGGCCGAGGCGGGACGGCGAGAGGGCCAGCCCCAGCTCTGGCAGCCGCTCACGCGGGGTCCGCCGCTGGGAGGACGGGTGCGGCGGCGACCGCCGTGGCGCCCGCCGCACGCCGACGCCGCCTCCGTGCAGCGGCGGCCTCCGTGGCGTCTGCCGCGACTCTGGCTGCCTTGACGGCCGCCGCGGGGACGACCGCGGGAGCGGCGCCCGCCGCACTCCGACGCCGCCTCCGTGCAGCGACGGCCGCCGCGGCGTCCGCAACGGCTCCATCCGCCGTGACGACCGCTGCAGAGACGACCGCGGGAGCGGTCGCCGCGGCGACGGGCGCTGCATCGACGGCCAGCGTGGGCGCTCGTCGCGAGGCGAGCGCCCAGCGCAGCCCGATCGCCGCAGGCCGAGGGACTCGCGGTCGCTAGAGCGCGGCAGGCTAGCGCCCCTCGAGCGCGCCCCGGGCGATGGAAATTTGCCGCGCAGGGCCGAGAAGCTTCGCGAGCAGCTGAAGGGTCCCGCGCCGAGCAGGGCGGTCGGCGAGGCGGGAGCTGAGGTGAGGCCTGCTTCGCGGGCCAAGAGCCATAGCCAGGAAGCCTCGAGCCGCAGAGGCAGGGCAAGCTCGAGCTCCCAGCGGAGCCCGCCCCGGAAGTTGGCCAGGGTCTCGGCCTTCGACCAGACTGTGGCACCACCCCACGAGCCTACTTCACTTCACAGGCTGGCGGTGCTGACAGCCGCGACACAGGCCGCCCCCCCACAGCAGACTTACTCGCCCAACGCGGAGCTCGAGGCGTTCCTGATCCGTCACCCGCTTGAGGCGCACGCGGCGATGAAGTTGCGCTCGATGCCTCACGACCAGGTCCATATGATAATCAGCATGGGTTTGAATGGCGCCCAGAACGCGACCGCCGTGATATGCGGCCGGATCCGCCACATCGACAAGTTCGTTGGCGGCATCCAGATGGGCGCGCGCAGTGGCGCCAAGGCATTGCGGGGTGCATCCGCCAGCTATCAGCAGCCCTTCACGGGCCTTACTGGCGTGGTGAGGACTGCGATGCCGCAGGGCCCATCGCGGGATCCAATCGTCGAAGATGATGAGCTCGACGCGGTCGTCGCGCAGATCACGTCCGAGGCGTCCAAGACCACCAAGCGCAGTAAGGCATTGAAGGGCGATGCCGGCCCAGATGTCGCCAAGGGCAAGTCCTCCTTCAAGGCGCCCTTCGCATCGCGCAAGGTCCACACGGCGCATGCGGAGAAGGTGCAGTCCCAGGAGCCCCCGCAGCCGTCGCCGCCCCAGGAGCTCGCCGCGGCGAGGGCGCCGGCCCCAGCGCCAGAAGCAGCAGCGGGCGGGCGGGTGTTGGAAGACCCCGCCCTCGTAGCCGCCAAGGCCGCGTGGGCCACGTGCGGGCTTCCTGGCAGCGACGCGCCCGGGCTGGCCGGCGCTGCGCCTGCCAACGCGTCCGCGTCCACGGACGACGCCCTGACGCAGGCGTACACGCAGGGGATGCGCGAGGTGCTCGCGGCCTCGCTCGCCGGCCACCTCGTGCCCGCGCAGCAGGTCGTGATGCCAGAGACGGCGTCGCCCCGTGGCGCGCCGCAGACAGCGGCCGATCGTGGGCGGGCCGCTGCCCAAGTGGTGGTGCAGGCCGCGGCGGCCGCGGCGGCCGCGCAAGCGGCGTACGAGGAGGTGGGGGTGGTGCTGCCGAACGTGGCGCCAGAGGACCTGGTGCAGGCGGGTCCGCGCAGCGGCGAGGCACCGCCGGCTCGGCAGCTGGCGGTCGCGGCGCAGGCCCGCCCGCTCTTGCAGGCCACGGGCGCGGCGCCTAAGACGGCGGGAGTCTCGGCGGGGCGGGTCCCGGACGAGATCCGCAAGCCGACTGGCATCTCTGCCGCAGCCAAGCGGCAGTACGATGCGCTGGTCGGCGAAGGGGTGTTGCTGCCCAGACAGAGAAGCAGGCAGACAGGTGGGTGCAAGTAGGGGTGAGCAGTGATCGCTTCTCCATCTGCGCTTCTCAACTATCCTACCTTGTCCGCCTACCGACTCTGAGCTGCATTTCTGCGCTCTTATGGGCGGAGGTGCCTAGCTCACCACGTCCGCATCGATTCGATGATGCGTGCCGCTGTCCGCTCGTGGCGTCGATCGATTCGACTGCGCACCCCACTGGGCGACGGCCGGCTCCCCTGATCTACGGATGCGTCCCGATTCAATTCGACCAATTCGATTGTACGAGCGATTCGACCGTTTTGAGGTGAAAGGATGATGGGCCCAGTGGTGGTTGTTCTTGTCCAGGGGCTAGCGCAAGATTCTATCCCTAAACCCTATACCTATCCAAAGGTGTGCTCTGACCAGAATTTCGAGGTGGCTCCAGCTTTGGCGACGAGAGGCCGCCTGGAGGCCAAGAAGTATTGAATCACGTTTGAACATCTGGATCCTCAATCCTCGCATTCCGAGGGTGCGAAGGTCAACCGCGCGTAGCGGTCCGCGCAGCTCGGAGCGCGAAGTGGATGGCCTTGCTCGAAACTGGGCGCCCAGTGCTTCTGCCTTCTCCTTGGATGCTGCCAGGGCGTCCTGTCCTGCTGCTGCTCATCCCTCTTCGAGGGTTGCTTAGGGTTCGAGTTTCTAGGGGGATGTAATCGAGGTTCGATCCAGTATCGAGGTTTGCGTGCATGTTGTTCTATCCTTTTTTGGCCTCCGCGGGTTCCTGTCTCCTTTCTGTGAACGCCTGCCACAGCCCCAAGTCTGGACAGACCAATCTTGGGCCCAGGATCGGGGTCGGAGTATACCCATACCTCCGACGACCAGACACGCCGTAGTCGCCATCCCCACGGTTTCTCTACTCCTCCCTGGGACATATTTCCAATCATGCATCACACTTGCTGATATATGATATATACACATGTTCGGGGTCCAGGAGTCCCCCTCAAGAAGCTGAGAAACATGACGAATATCGGGAGCGATGTGTTCGAGTCGCCAGGTATGGGTCGGTAGGGTCCTCCCATTCGCGCCTTTCCCCCCCTCCTCCCACGAGGACCTCGCCTGGCCTGTAAACAGAACCCCCATCTGTAGAGCCGTTTCTCCCCAGCCCTCCGATTCCAGGTCACTCAAGAGTAGTAGTAATATGCTGTGGGCATTTCTCATCTGTGGTGAGAGCCCCGATGAAACAATACCATGCGGGCCACATGCGCGCTGGCGTCTCACACGGAACAGCTTTTTCTCAGGATCCGATGTTCAGTACATCCCCGCTCCGAAAGTTTCTTCATCGAGAGTGCACCAGAGATATCCAGCAACAGCGGTGAGATGTCGCCCGGGAGAGATTTGGTTCTTGTAATTCCATGCGGGGCGAATTTCAGAGTGGAGTAGACGTGACCGATAGTGAGTTTTTTTTGTGTGGAAAGGCAGGGGGACAGATTTTGGTTTTGAAATGCTTATTGTGACCATTTCTACACCAGGGAGAACTCTGGTATGCTCTTCCTCCCGTCGAGGCAGAAGGGAGAAGGGGAACCGTTTGGCGTTACCGTAGCCGTCGTTGCCCGAGATGCATCCATTCCGTAACTGGTCAGTGTATAACGAGCAGTCGGCGTCCCTTCAAAAAAGAGGTACAGTTTCATTGCGCGGGGCTCACACGCTGCGGGCTTCAAAATGTCTCTCATCCAGCTCTTGGATGAGCTAGCTCCTCAAAGCCGAACGGCTTATCGAAATTGGCCTTCATCTGCTCGCGCGACCTCCTGAATGGGGTGACTGTAGCACATGGCGCACGCATGCGCGCGCTCACTTCAACCATGGCCCTTGGCGTCAGAGGAGAGCTTTCCGACGCGACGGTGTACGATGGTGTTTGAAGATTTGTGGGTGAGCGGTTGGGACTTATCGCGCTGTCGGAGGTGAGGGGTTGAGATCGAAGTGGAACGGAGAGCCCCCCTCCCGGGAAATCGGTTTCGGTTTCATGTTCGTGCGTGCCGTCCGTGCGGGCGAGGCGAATCTGCGTAGGCGGGCGAGAAGAAAGTCTCCTCCGGCTGAGGCGCGGCCGGAACAATGATTCCTTTCCGGGGGCCGGTGGCCCGCGGTCGGTGTCCCGCCGGTGTCCCGCCTCCGGCTGAGGCGCGGCCGGACCAAATAATTCCTTTCCGGGGGCCGGTGGCCCGCGGTGTCCCGCCGGTGTTCCGCCGGTGTCCCGTCGGTGTCCCGATGATGATGATAATGTCGATGATGTTGATGGTGATGACGGTGATGGTGGTGATGATGATGGTGTCCCGATGATGATGATGATGATGATGATGATGATGATGATGATGATGATGATGATGATGATGATGATGATGATGGTGGCCCGATGATGTTGACGATGTTGATGATGATGATGATGGTGATGGTGGTGATGACGATGGTGTTCCGATGATGATGTTGATAATGATGATGTTGATGATATTGATGGTGGTGGCCCGATGATGATGATGATGATGATGATGATGATGATGATGATGACGATGATGATGATGATGATGATGATGATGATTATGTTGATGATCATGATACTGTTGATGATGATGAAATCATGATGATGATGGTGATGGTGTCCCGATGATGATGAGGTTGCTGATGATGCTGTTGATGATGATGGTGATGCTGGTGTCCCGATGATGTTGATGATGATGATGACGATGACGGTGTCCCGATGATGATGCTGATGATGAGGAGGAGGAGGAGGTGATGTTGATGATATTCATGATGGTGGCCCGATGATGGTGACAATGATGATGATGATGATGATGATGTTGAGGTTGATGATGATAGTTGCCCGATGATGATGGTGACGATTATGATGGTGTCCCGATGATGATGATGCTGTTGATGATGATTTTGTTGATGAGGATGGTGGCCCGATGATGATGATGTTGATGTTGCTGTTCATGATGATGATGATGATGAGATGATGGTGATGATGGTGGTGTTCCGATGATGACGGTGTTCCGATGATGACGTTGATGATCATGATGGTGGCGATGATGGTGTCCCGATGACGATGATGATGATGGCGATGCTGATGTTGATGATGATGGTGATGAGGTGAAGATGATGGTGTTGGTGGCCCGATGATGATGATGATGATGATGATGATGACGATGACGATGATGATGTTGATGTCGTTGATGACGATGATGTTAGTGATGATGATGATGACGTTAATTGTGATATCGATAGTGCGATCGATAGTGAGACCGAATGTGATATCGATTGTGAGATCCATAGTGAGATCGATCGCGAAATCGATTGTGAGATCGATCGGCAGATCGATTGTGAGACGATCGAATGAAATAGATCGATTGAGATCGATCGAGTGAGATCGATCGAGCCTGACCGATAGTGAGATCGATCGTGAGATCGATAGTGAGACCGATCGAGTGAGTTGTTGGTTCCTCCCCCCCCGAACCTCCTTATCACCCGAAGGGTGGTCGTAGAGGCACCATACCCGCAGTTTGTATCCTTACCCTTTCTTCCTTCCGTGTTGGTTTCTTTTTCTTTTTCGATTTCATTTACTTTCGTCCGCTTCGTTGTTCCACTCTTTCCATATGTATTATACATGAAACCGTATTTGTTTATGGCCCACGTGTCAGTGATCCTCCTCTTCAGCTGGAATCGTCTTCGTACCCTCCTGTTCTACATCATTGTTACTCTTATTCGTTCGGTGGTATGACGGCCACTTTCTCTCCTCCTTGGGAAAGCCATTGGCAAAAACATATGCCTAGTCATAGGGACCCATAGACGTAGCCGTAGGCGCGTCAAAGGGGACGCCACAGGGGTGTCCATACGTAGGCAGCCATGTGCGTAATCGTATACTCGTTTCCCCTCTAGTCGCTTCTGCTCCTTTTCTACGGTGCCTTTATTCTACGAAGCACAAGGGGGGGGGCACTCATGCGCACACTGCAATCCGTACAAACACAATCGATTTCAACAGACACCCACGAGACATCCGTACTGCCAGACGTTACACGAAGGGCCTCCCCTTCGAGGGATTGAGACGTTGGCACTCCTCTGCGGCGGAAGGAAGCGGAATGGTTGGCAGACGGCCGCGTACGTACAACGATGGCCGCGCTCTATCGGCGGAAGCCAGCGGAAGGCGGAGGACGGCGTAAGTAGAATATGCCTTCCAAAATTTGGCCAGTCATTTGAATTCAAGGCAACTGGATGCAGCCATATGTGTGCCCAAGGGGTGCCGAATGCGCGACCATATGAAGCCATCGGCGTAGCCACAGCAAATCGCAGGAATAAACACAGGAACACGTAGGCGCAGCCAAGATCTTCCAGGGGCCAAAAAATCCAGAGCCGTGGCTGCGCTGGATGACCCAGTCTTTACAATGTACAGCCAGGGCTGTGAAGATAGGCCAAGGCGTCGGAGAGTTGGTTTTCTGCCGAGGAGGCGGGCAAGATGGCGGAGGCGGCCAGGGAGAAGCAGCGGAAGTTGAGGAAGGACGTCGAAGAGGCAGAGAAGGAAGCGAATGCTGCCAATCGAGAGTACAAGAATGCAACACGACAGATCAAGGCCCGGGCGGTGACGGTGACGGTGAAGGAGGGGCGGGGGAGGAAGGTCGACTGCACGTAAGAGTGACCCTTCGCCGGAGTGACCTTTGGAGCGGGCCCATTGGGGTCACCGATCGCCGAACGCGAGGCGGCAGTGGCGTCTTGCGCGCTTGTGTTTAGCCCCCCCGTGGCCCCCAAAAAAGCCGCGCACCAAAGGTCACTCTTGCCCAGGGTCACTCTTACGTGTAGCCGAGAAGGATGGATGGAGGATGGAAGGATGGTGTTGGTGATACTGACTCTGAGCATGATGAACATGAATATGATCGGATGGATGGAAGGTGATGTTGTTGGTGATGATGCCGATGATAATGATGTTGATGTTGATGTTGTTGGTGATGATGATGGTGATGCCAATGATGATGATTCTGATGATGAGGAGGATGATCCATACGATTATGTTGATGATGCTGATGATGATTATGATGATCATGATGGCGATCATGATTATGGTAATGCTGACGATGATGCCTATTCGAATAATAATGATATTGATGACGACGATGTTTATTATGACGATGATGATGTTGATGATGATGCTGTTGATGATGATGACGATGCTGATGATGACTGTGAAGGGGATGGTGACAACGATGTTGTTGCTGCTGATGGTGACGATGACGACGACGACGATGACAGTACTGATCATGACGACGACGACGACGGTGCTGAATATTGTGATTGTAACGTGTTGATGGTGATGATAGGTGATGATGACGACGATGATGACGATGACGAGAATGATGATGTTGATGATGATGACGATGATGGTGATGATGATGACGATGATGGTGATGATGATGATGATGGTGGTGATGAGTTTGATGATGCGGATGATGCGGATGATGATGATGATGATGATGATGATGATGATGATGATGATGCTGATGATGACGATGATGATGATGATGATGATGATGATGATGATGATGGTTGTGGTGGTGGTGAAGATGATGAAGGTGATGATGATGACGATGATTTCACTGTTGCTGATGATGGTGCTGCCGAGGTGCATGAGAAGGAATACTAGTTGGGATTACCGCTTGCCTTAAAAGCACACTCGCACGCTAGAGCTGAACACGCAACATGTATGGATGTATCTACGTACTCTACCAGCGACTGGGAGCCGATGGGGAACATCCCGCACCATAATGAGGCAGGGTGCTTTCTACCGGGCAGTCGAATTTCCCTGCCCCTGGCCGTGGGCTAATTGGCAGGCCCGCGCACAATTGCAGGCCGTGAAGCTCTTGCAATTCTTAAGTACGAATGCGCGCGGCGCTAAGGCGAGAGCCACCTTTTGAAAAGGAACCGCTTTCAATCCGTGAAACTCTTGCAAATGTTCAAAACGAATGCGCGCGGCTCTAAGGCGAAAGCTGCATTTTGAAAACGACCCGCCCTCAATTCGTGAATCTCTTGCCCTGTTTTGCAACGAGCGCGCGAATCGCTAAGGATGGAGCCACATTTTGAAAAACACCCGCCCTCAATCCGTGAAATTATTAGAACTTGTGCAACGAATGTGCGCGGCGCGAAGGCGAGAGCCACATTTTGAAACCCACCAGCCTTCAATCCGTACAATGCTTGCAAATTTTTAACAGTGCGCGCGGCGCCTGCGGAACCGGGTTGGGCCTCCTCTGACCTCCCGATCCCGCAGCGGGGGTCGGCGGCGGAGCCCGCAGGGCTCGAGGAGAGGATGCGGCCCCTTTTCCAGTCCTGCTACCAGGAACCAAATCGCCTCAAGCCGGCTCGAACCGAGCCGGCAGCAATGGGAGAGAGATAAGAGGGAGAAAGGGCGGGGGAAAAGGGTATATAACGGGCTTAAAGCCGAGAGCAGGGGACAGATCCAATCCGAAGGGCTCGTTTTTCCTCACGGATTCTTAATCTTTGTGGATCTGTGCCCAGTTCGATGGCCGACCTCTGATAGGCAAACCATCCATTCAGTCATCCAAGACAAAGGCGCCATGGTCGCGACCCATGGCGGTGAAATTACAATATGGAGCGAGCCCAGAACCAACGCTACCGGGCTCATGAAATCAAAACACAGAAAACTCTGTCCAGAAATCTTGTCATTTACTCTCACGATATGCAAACGGACCAGCCGGCCCAATCGGATGTACATATTCCGAGGAAGAGGAGGAGAGAGTAGATAATTAGCATCACACCGCACTCGAGCGCACAAACTTGCACTAGCCTCGGCCCGACACGAGCTTAGACAATTGGAGGAGGAAAGGAGAGGTCCAGATCATTCACTATGGCTCAAGGACTCCGGGTGTGAACCTGCCATCCTTGGCCAACTCCCTCATTCTGGATTCCCAGCGTTCTCGAGCGACACAACGGGCCGTCTTCACCATTTCCTCTCTAAACTCGAAACTCCACGTGCCACGCTCTAACGTCTCTCGAAGATGGTCCGCCGGCATGTCCTTCGTCAGAGCATCGCTCAACATGTTGGTACCGTCCGTCCAGCGCACCATCGTCTGCGGCCTATCCAGAATCTCCCTGATGCTGGCCAACTCTAGGTTGACCGACTTCTGCGCCGAGCTGCCCACTCCGGCGTCTGAGTTGAGCCTGTCGTGGCCGTCCTTCGAATCCGTCACAATCGTCATCGGTATCTGCCAGCCCGACAGCTTCATCCCTGCGCCCCTTGCCACGGGGCCGTACAACATCTCCGCGATCTGGTCGCGCATCCCTTGGGCGACGTCCACGGCGTCACCCACGGAGATCACCTCCGCAGCGTAGGAACTCCTCGCCGCGCGCTTCAGCTTGTGGCTCTTGCCCTCCAACAACGAGAACCGGCCCACGCCGCCGTCCACGAGCGCGCGGTCCGCGAACAGGATGAGGAAACCGGCCTGAGTACCAATCTTCTCGGTCGCCGGATCTGCCTGCAACGCCGTCCCGTCGCTCATCACATTGCCCAGTGAGCTGTCTGATACCACCACCAGGCCGAATCTCTGGAGGTCGATCGGTCGCATCGTGATCTTGAACGTCGAGCTGCGCTTCAACTCCCTCAGCAACTGGTTCGCCTTGATCAGCGCCGCGATCCTCGGGCCCTTCTTGCGTCCCTTCTCGCGCTGCAGCACCGCCAGGTCGTACGAGTAGTCCACGCGCAGCTTGGTCACCAGCCAGTTGATCTTGCCGACCACCTGCTGATACTGCTTCCATTCCATGGCGTTCATGGGCTGGTGCGCCACTGTGCGTCGGGCCCTGGGTACAATCACAGGTTCCAGCCCAGCTGCGTATTCCATCATGTCAATAGTGATAGCTCCTCCAGGCTGTCGCTGAAACCGCCTGCCGCAGAACACAAAGTTATCGTACTCTTCACTGCCGAAGCCGAACTCCTTGCCCAGCGCGTCCATCACAGTCGCCATCTTCTCGTTCCCCGTCCAGAGGAAGTCGTCCACATGCACGCAGACACAGCCCCACATCGTGTCCGGCCCACGCTTCTTCCCTTTCGGGTCGTGGAGCACCAAGAATGCGGGGTCCGAGCGAGAAGGTTCGAGTCCCAACTTGCGGGCTGCTGAGACCACCTTCAGGTACCACAGCCTCGGCGCCGTAGGCAGTCCGAACACGCCCTTCCGAACTCGCGCCAGTCGACCTCGAGGAAAATCTGCGAGCGAGGGACCATGCATCGGAGCGCGAATCACCAAGCCGCGCTCGTCCACCTCGCCCTTGAGAAACGCGCCACTCACGTCCTTCGATCCAAACTTCCACTCCGGGTGAGACGCAGCTACCTGCGTCAAAATCATCTCCGACTGGGTGGTCGCGCAGGGCGCGTCCACTCTCACGTTGGCCTTCTCGTCCGAACGCCCCAGGTCGCCACTGTTGACCACCAGCCTCGCGTTCGCCTTCAACGGTAGGTCATTCGCCTCCGTCCTCAGCGGATCGTTCTTGTCAGTCAGCACCCACCGCGTACTCATGATGTAGTCGCCCTTGCCTTCGCGCTTCTTCTGCTCCTCGAGTTCAGCGGACTCCTTCTCCAGCAGCACCTCCACGGACTCCGTGTCAATCCACTTGGTCCACTGCGACGCCGCTGCCTCTTCGTAATTCGCCTTCGTAGGTGGGTCCATCCGACTCCAGACCTTTTCCTTCCGGGCTTGGCCCTGAACGAGCATCGCCTCCAACTGTGGATCAACCGCAGGTACCGTCTCCAGGTGATCCAGAAAGCGCCGTCGATCTGCTTCAGGAGCACCCTGGAGCCTTGCTTTAGCTCGTTTCTTCACACCCTTGACCCGCAGCGCCTCGTCGGGGTGCTTGGGTTCCGGTGGCCCGTCACGTCCTCCACGAGATGGTACCTCAGGCAGCTCAGCTTCCACCGCGTCGCGCTTCCTGCCATGAGGCTGGACCTCAGGCTCCACAGACGCCGTCTCCACCGCAGGCGTGCTGAGGCTCGAAGCATCACCTTCACGTCCTTGATCCTCGTCCTCGTCGTCCTCGACGTGCGGCGTCTTTGGCGCGAAGTTGCCGTAGGGCCCGAACTGTCCGTCTGGAACGACGTTCGCCACCGGTACCGTAGCGGTCGAAGGCCTCGCCCGCTCACGCATTTCTCCGACTTGCTTCTGGATGGTCTTCGCCACGCGCAGCGTCTTTGACCGGATCGGGTCCTCCCTCTGGTCCCGCAGCCGCTGCGCCACGTCCTGCAGGAAGTCCGTTTTCCCGCTCTCCCGAGAACTCGTCTTCCGCGAGAATTCAGCGCTCGAAATGGGATCGAGCTCGCCACTGGCCGAAGTACCGGCCATCGCAGCCACGACGGCTGATGGTGGGATCCCTGCCGTCGACTCCTGCTGCTCCTGCTCGGCCTGCCCCTCGACGTCCTCGTCAGCTTGACCAGGTCGAGCTTCATCTTCCGGCGCTTCACCTTCGTCGATTGGGACGACCTCGTCCGTGTCCTCATGCCCCTTGGTCGCATCCTCCATGTCGAGCTCCCCCTCAGTCTTCATGTCGAGGAGAGCCTTCTCCATGATGTCCAGCTGCTCTCTGGCACTGATCCCCAGCGCCTCATCTGGCGATGCGCGGCGGACCGCCGCAGGATCACACTTGGTCGACAACCCCTCGTACGAGACGTAGATGGCTGCCGGCTCCACACCGATCACGACTGCCGGGCCGGACCATGCCAGGCCTTGAAGATCAAGGACGGGCCCCTCTTCCGCCGGTTCTTCCGCTTGCCCTCGCGGTAGAAGTAGACCACATCGCCGAGCTTCACATTCGTGCTGGGAGGCATCTGGCGGCTGCGAGCAACTAGAGCGCGCCGTAGTCGCTTGCTGGTATCCAGCTTCTCCAAGGCCACCTTCGCCGCGCTGTAGACCTGCAGCCGCTTCGTCATGTACGGGTCGTTGTCCACCGCCTCGTGCGCTGCGAGTTGTGAGCGACCGCGCTCGCTGAGTAGTCCCCACGGCAGTGTCTGGGGCCGTCCTAGCACGAGCTGCGCTGGCGAGAACCCGGACTCGTTGATCCGCTGGTTCTTGGCCCAGGTGATCATCACTGCGGCAGCAGTCACCTCCAGCTCGGTCTCGATATCCTTCTCCGTGGTACTGGCCTTCCAGAGCACCTTCCACTCGCCTCCAGCACGTTCACACATGCCATTCTGCCACGGCGCCTCCACCGCCGTGAACCACACTTGCACCCCGCAGCCCTCCAGCAAGCGGAATACCTCCTTGTAGAACTCGCCGCCGTTGTCGCACACCAGCGAGTGAGGTACCCCGGCCCAGCTGAACCAGACCAGCTCCAGCGCCTGGGCCACAATGCCGGGATGCTTACTCTTAATGGGCGCGACCACCTGGAAGCCTGTCTTGATATCCACAATGTTGAGCATCTCCAGCGCCACGCCCGAGTTCGTATGCTCCGTAAACAGGTCGATCGCGATCTGATCGCCGAACTCTTTCACCTTCTTCAGCCGTGCGGGGAACCTGGTGTGTCCGACCGCTGGTCTATTCATCTCATGGCACACCGGGCACTTCAGCTGCATCGCGGCAGCGACGGCCTCGTCGCTTGCCCCACACGCACGGAACGCCCTCACGAGCTGATCCCTCGAGGGATGTCGAAGGTTCTTGTGAATCCTCAGCACCGCGTTCTGCACCTCCTTCGAGACCTTCGTCTCCTTCAGCGTCGTCATATCCTCCTGGGGCTCCTCCGTGGCCGGGAAGTCCACAAATCCCCGGTCGTCCACCTCCTCTGGGTCCCCCTCGGAGTCCTCCTCAGCCGCGAGCACCTCATTCGTGCCAAACAGCTTCAGCATACCCTTCACGATGCTCCTCGCCAACTCCGAAGTATAGTGGCCCGTCCGCGCCGTCACGCTCGGGCCGCCCATGACAAGGTCGTGGGCGTGCGACTTGTCGCACTGCCGATTGAGATCCCCGAGCAGCTCCTGGTGTGACGCTAAGAACCTCGTGGGCTTCCGATGTGCTACCCCGCGCTCCGAGGTGAGGCCGTACATGCACTGGTCCACCTCTGCAGCATAGCCGTTCCGAATGAGCCCCTGGAGTTCTGGCTCACTCCAGACTCGAGACCACCTCGGATTCTCAATCATCCAGGCTCCACCGTAGGTCTCCACGACCTTCGTCACCTCCTTCACAAATCTCAGAAATGGTCGGTCTCGATCTTGCCGCTCTCGAACCTTGGCCTGATCCTTCTGGAAATACGTCAAGTTGCTCCAAGGTCCACAAGGAAAGGCCATGCGCACCATCTTAGGCTTCCTTGTCTCGATGTCCTGCAGCACTTCGCGACGCTTCTTTGGCGACCCGAGGTCATCGCCGAACTCCAGCGAGTAACTCCGCATCGTCGGGAGTCCCATCCTGGCCGCCTCCTTGCGCACCGCCTCCTTGGTCGTGAACACCTCGGTGATCCACGGCTGCGCCTTGGTCCTCTCACTGATGGCCGCCTCACACTCGGCCTCCCATGAACCGAAAGAGGGCCCAAACTCCTTCAAGTAGGCGTCTAGCTTGACGTCCACCGTCGCAAGGTCGCGCTGCAGAGAGTACAACTGGTCCTTGACCAGGGTCCTGATGCCGTGCTTCATCTTCTCCACCCTCGGATTCAGGTCAACCCGATCCGTGAAGTTCACCTCCTTCGTAACCTTTACCGGCATACGCATCCATGCCTAGCATCGCCGGGCCGAACAGCCACCTCGATAATACCGAAGGCCCCCGAGCAGCGGGTCGAGCTCGAGGGTCGAAAGGCGGCGGGCGAACCCCCGCACTGCCAACCGCTGGGCCTCTCGGACCCATGCGAGCCCGCACGAATAGCACCTCGTCGTGCGCGTAGGCCGCGTCCTTCAGCGCAGGCATCGTCATCAGCTCCGGGTTGCCGTCCGTCGGTACCTCGTGATGGCGCACGTAGTCCACCAGCTCGGCCTTGTTCTTGATTCCTAGAGAAGGAAGCACCCGCATACGCCTCCTGGTCCCATGAGATAGTGCCGAGCTCGGTGTCCCAGGGGCCGAGCTACCCGCTGGCCCGGCGGAGCCTGAGGCTCCAGGCGACACACCCACGCTCACGAGCGCCTCGCCTTCCTCCTGAGGGGTCCTCCTCCTCTGCGTCGCGCCGTACTCCATCAGTCGGTCAATCAGCACCTTGACGCTCAAATGCTCCGCCCGCGGAATCTCCAGCACCGTCGCCATGTCCTCCAGCACATCCCGGGGGACTCGTAGGAGCTGATCTCGATCACAGAGTAGCGGCCGGCCTTCGGACGCGGTCGGCCTTGGCCTCTCAGGTTCCGGCTCCCAATAGAACCGAGTGATTGTGTTCCTCGGCGGGTCGAGCTGTTCGAACATCTCCTCGTTGGATAGCCCCTCGATCCACCGCAAGTCCTCAATGATATCGCCCGTATCCATGCAGAACGTCTCTCGGGCCCTCACCAACTTCCAGTTCGGCCCGTCGCGGTTCGAGGACTTGAGCGCCCTCGCGTTGTAGTCCTGACGCTCCCACATCTCAAGGCCGGAGACATCGACCTCTCCGTTGGGCATGTTCCAGTCGTCCTCATCTTCGGGCACAGGTACCACGTCCCCAACTTCGGCGGCCCGTCGGTCTGCCTCACGGGCAGCCAACTCAGACTTCACCGTCATCAGCGCTTCACGCACCTTGGACTTGACGCGGAAGACCGCCTCCGCCGTCGGGATCCCCGAGGGGGGCTTCCAGCTCCCACGCGGAAAGATCGGCATCGAGTAGTGCCCACCGTCGGTCTCGTTCAGCCGCTTCGGCGTGATGCCGAGCCGGTCCGACTTGAACGAATCTTCCGCGAAGTTGATATCGGCGCCCATGCCACGTAGAGCGTCCTTCCAGATGAGCAACTGCAGCACCGAGTTCTCAATGACCGAGAAGGTAAGGTATGCGTCCACGCCGAAGACCGACACCGGCACCGTCCAGCGTTCCTTGGAGATCTGCTTCTGGCCGTTCCCGAAGCGGAAGATCGCGAGCTGCGGCTCCTTCTTGATGTAGTTCTCGATGCCCAGCTCCCTGCACCGATCCTCGAGCCTGTTGGCGTACGAGTCGCCCGACACCGTGCTGTTGCAGGCTGAGTCGAGCGTGCCGTCGTCTCCGTGACCCCCGATGGACGCTGACGAGAGCAACACCTCCTGAATGGCTCGCTCGTCCCTTGACCCATCCGAGGGCATTGGACCTGCAGAAGAATGGGAGCGCAGCCCAGCACCAAGACCTGGGCCATCCGCCGACCCTGCGCTATGGTCGACGGAAGAAGAGGGGGCATCACTCCCCATCCCAGGAACTGGCCCATCTGCAGGCCCTCCGCCAACGGAAGAAGAGGGGGCACCACTCCCCATGCCAAGGACTTGCGTCGCCATCAGGACTTCATACGAACGAGTCGTGCTCGCCAAGACATCGTCCTCTGCTGCCTGCTGGCCGGCGCCCTCGTAAATCTCCGTGTAGTCCCGCCCACACATCGAGCACCGGACATCGCGGTCGTCTCCTTCGTAGACGCAGTCCGGGCAGAAGGGCGGGTAGTCCAGGTGACTGCGCTTTTCGTCCGTCTCCTTTGCCGTCACCCCGAACACAGGCGTCTCATCCTGCTCTTGCTCGCAATTGCTGGTCATCAGCACCTCGAACACGTCCTTCTGAATCTCTATCATCTGTGCGTCCAACCGAATCTCCGGCGTCTGCAGCAGGTCCACCACCATCGCGTCCTTCGGCTTGAACCGCTGCTGCAGCTTCTTCTTGGCCTGCTCAGCCTTCCACTCCTTGAGCTTTGGGCAGCAAGCATCACCAGCCCAGTGCCCCTTCTCGCCGCAGGTGTGGCAGTCCGAGTTCTTCTTGTCGGGACTGCTCTTGCCGAAGCTCGACGTGAACTTTTTGCCGCTGCTCGAGCTTGAGCCTGAACCTCTGCCACCGCCCTTGCCGCCAAACTTGCGGTCCTTCCGAAGCTCCTTCACGCGCTTCTTGCTCTCACGCACCGTGATGAGGCCCTCCATCATTGACTCAACGCCGCTCTCTAAGTTCCCGAGCTCCTGGGCCAGCTCTGGGTCGTTCTCCGCCTCCTCAAGCACCGTCGAGAGCGCCTCCAGCTCGGCGGCGAGGATGCCCTCTATGTCGTGGTCCTGCTCCGTCGCCAGGGCCTCGTCGACCGTCTCGTCGTCGGCGTCTCCGTCGAAGCTCCCAAGCTCCGCATTCAGCGCCTCGAGTTCACCCTCGTCTAACTGGCTGATCCCATCAAGGTCCTCCGTCACGTGTGCCTCTCGGAACTTCCGAATCACCTTCTTCTTCAAGAGCTGCGTCCCTGGGCGGTTGAAGGTGATCGGTCTCCTGCTGCGGTCGAACGCGAGGGGCCTTCGCTCCGTGACGTGCAGGTTGGGAAACACCCGCATCATGGCTGGGACCACCTCGCGAATCTCCATGCTTCCGCCGGTCGAGGTCATCAGCATGCTCTTCTGCGTCTCGCTCAGCCCGGTCTTCTCGATCAGCCACCAGCCCGCCGTTCTCGCCGGTAGGGCCACGTCTTCCTCATCCAACTGGCTGCGAGCCTCCCCGAACCTGATCATCCACGAGTTCAGATCCTCGCCGGCCCTCCTATGCAACTGCTTGTAGAAGTAGTTCATCACTTGGCCCCTGCGCGTCGGCTCGTCAACTCCCATCGTCGCCAGCACCTCCATCAAGCGATTGATGCCCGCCATCGGGTCGGGCTCCTGCCAGTGGTCTCGCTCTTCTTCTTCGTCGTGATCCCCGCTCTCGGCCGCATCAGCGGCCGCCTCGGTGCTAGCCTCCTCGGGGATCCACGTCCACTGCTTGGGCCGCAGCTCCACCATCGGTATGGACTCGCCGAGCGTCTTGGCGGGGCCTGTCAGGCAACGCACCATCCGTGCCGCCCAGCTCCAACTCACGTCCAGGTTGATACCTTCAATCCACAGCGCCACGTCCTTCTTGTATCTCCTCCACCGCGACGGGCTGCCGTCCCAACTGCGTATGCCCTCGAGGTCGCGGCTCGTCCACGCTGGCGCTGTCACCCAACTCGTCGAGGAGCGCTGCGTCCATGAAACTCCTCGTCCTCCACTCGGCCGTGGAGGGAGCGCATCTGGCGAGAGCGTGCCGCCGCCCATCGCCGGATAGCGCTCTGGGGTCGATGCTGGTCGCATCACCCTCCTCGTCGCACTCCGTGTACACGTCCAGGTAGTACTCGTCCTTCAGCACTCGCACTGCACTGAGAACCGTCGTAGATCTCGCCCCTCGGCCGATGGCGCCCGCGCGGCGGCGGGCTCCGCTACCACTGCGGAACCGGGTTGGGCCTCCTCTGACCTCCCGATCCCGCAGCGGGGGTCGGCGGCGGAGCCCGCAGGGCTCGAGGAGAGGATGCGGCCCCTTTTCCAGTCCTGCTACCAGGAACCAAATCGCCTCAAGCCGGCTCGAACCGAGCCGGCAGCAATGGGAGAGAGATAAGAGGGAGAAAGGGCGGGGGAAAAGGGTATATAACGGGCTTAAAGCCGAGAGCAGGGGACAGATCCAATCCGAAGGGCTTGTTTTTCCTCAGCTCTAAGGCGAGAGCCACATTTCGAAAACCACCCGCCCTCAATCCGTGAAACTATTGTAAGGTTGTTCGAACGAATGTGCGCAGCGCTAATGCGAGAACCACATGTTGACAACGACCTGCTTTCCATTTGCGAAGCTGTTGCCAACTCTTATGCTTCAGGGTCATAGCTGCTCCCTGCCGCACCCCGCCCCGCCCTAAAAATTGGCCTCGGGGTGCGGCAGGGAGCAGTTATGTATAATTAAAAAGAATGGAGGAGGAAGAGGAGGAGGAGGAATACTCATGATAAGGAAAAGAATAATATGAAAGTCAATAAGCATACTAAGAAGAAACACACTAATAGTGAGAAGAAGGGTTACCATAATAATGGTAGAAACAAGAGTGATACGACTAATCTGCAAACTCATAGTACTAATAATAATACTACTGGTAAGAACAATAAGAAGAAAACTATGCGATACTAAGAATAAACGTATCAATACTAAGACACTAGTTTTACGACTCGGAACTCTAGTCATAATAATACTCGTCGTACTAAGAAGAAGAGGACCAAACAACATATTATAGTATTACCAAAATTTGCGATATGAGTAATACCTAAGCTAAGAAGAAGAGTACGACATGGTATTAATATTCACCTACTAATACGAGGAGGAGGCGGAGGAGGAGGAGACGGAGGAAGGAAGAGGAGGAGGAAAGAGGAATGGGAGGAGGAGGAGGAGGAGGACGAGGAGGTGGAGGTGGAGGAGGAGGCTGCCACGGTCCATTCCAAAGGCCGCCAAGTGCGAGAACAACAAGGGGTGCATCGATCAGGGGCTCACTGGCTTCTGCTGCCCCACCCTAGTCGGGCAGGAGCACGCTGCAGCGCCTACCTCCCCGCCCTGCGCCCCGCCCCAGGGGTCAACACGGCCCTCTGGAGGCCGACCCCAGGCCCCAGGCCTGGCAGAGAGTGACTCGGGACGAAGCGCCGGCCCTGGGGAGGGGGCCGAGACCTCCGCGGGCCAATGCCTCGAGCAAATTGAGCCGTCGGATCTCTGTTGTTGCTGCTGCTGCTGCTGCTGCTGCTGCTGCTGCTCTCCTCCCCTTTCGATCGGGTAAGAGGGCAATCTTTGAGGGTCGATTCGCTCCCCGAGGGCCCGCCCGGTTTCATCGCGAGCTGTTTTTCTGGCGGTCCCGAGCACCAGGAGCGGCCCTCAGATGCTGGAAATTGCGATTTGCCCGAAAAGCAAAATACGTAGGCTTGAGGCCTCTGCAGGCCGGGAGGTCCCGGAGGAGTCCCCCGAACAGGCCAGAAGCTTCCAAAATCGCCATCCGCCTCCCAATCCTCCCTCCTCCCTCTTCCTCCCCCCTCATTCCTTCTCCTCCTCATCCTCCTCTTCCCCCTCCCCCCTCCCCTCCTTCTCCCCCTTCTCCTCTTTCTCTGGCAGCACCTTTATTCCAGTGGGCCCTTTTGAGCCAAGACGCCGCCACTCCCTCGCACGTGCTGCAGGCGGCGTGGTGCACACAGGCGCGCAAATTACTGTCTGAAGCCAAGTCTCCCTGGAAGCACGTGGCGGGCCCCGCTGGGGCCACTGTTCTTGCTCTAAGGGACCTCCGATGGACGGCCTCCAGTGGGTTCGCATGGTGTACTGACTTGGTTACGTTCTTGGATATTCGGCGCGAGGCCCCATCCACGATACGGGTATTGGCCCGAGAGGCCGCAGTTCGGAGGCTGTGGGAGAGATGGGCATCACGGCCGCAACTGGCTGGGGAACCCGTCTGTCTCAAGGAACCAATCGGCTATTTGGTGGAACCGATCACCAAGATCCTAGATCCTATTTCCGTCCCTGATCCAGACTCTAGCAGCGAGCAGGATACAGATGACCAGTACGTGAATCCAGGTGAAGTCGATGATGCACGAGGGCCCAGCCAGCCTCCGCGAGCGTGGCAGCCAGATTTTAAAGAAGGCGGCCTTCTTCGTGCTTTCGTGGCTGAAGGCCTATGGACGCCAGACAGTCTTCACCGCTGCGGGTACAGATCGGACTCATGCTGCCCGCACTGTGGACAGGCACAATGTGACATCTACCACATCGTATGGCAGTGCCCCTTCCTGGACACGAGACGAACCGAATTCATGCGCACATTCGAGCAGAGAGGGTTCCCCACTATGTCTCGAGATTCCTTGCTGTGGTCGCGTGGGCTGGTCAGTCGCAGCTGTTTCCCCGCCATACCGCCGAGGATCAATGACAATCGATGGACGGTACATTACGGTAACCCGCAGGGGATCTCTGGCCACGTGTACATCGACGGCGCGTGCTCACGGATGCGGTATTGGCCCGAGGCGGCCCGAGCGGGCTTGGGCTTCGCGAAGCTCCGTGGAATGAGGCAGGGCATCGACATCCTGGTGTCGGGGCCTCTGCCAGGCCCGGTCCAGTCATCTCCTCGGGTCCTCCAGGTGTGCCTCCAGGTCCTCCAGGTGTGCCTCCCTCCCGTTGTGGCCCGTACGGACTTCAAAGGCCTCTTGGACGGTCTCAATGGCGGCCCTCAATGGTGCTGCTCCCCTCGGCGTCTGAATGTTGATCTTTCGGAGGCCAGCTGGAGCAAAGTTCAAAACCTAGGGGGGTTAGAAGTTGGCATCAGTGTAGTCCTCGTCAGGGGCCGTCAACGTGGGACTCATGCCCATACTGTTGGCAACCGATGGGCAGACCTTGTTGCGTGCCTTGGGCGGGACACCCGCTCCGCACCCAAGATGCAGCGTGAGGCCATGAGTGTTGGCCTACGGCAGTGTAACGTTTTGGGCCAGGCTCCTAGCGAGCTGATCTTCACAATATCGACTCGAGGACGGGGATTAGGTTCGCGAGAGTGGAGCACCCTTGCTGGTGTGTTCCCCGCGGACCTTCATTCTCTTGCTTCCCTGTCCTCTCTTTTTGGTGCCTGCGGGGCTCCGAGATCCTGTCTCTCGGGTGGGGGCCACCGTCTTTCTTGGCACCTCGGGTGGCTGTTCGGGCTGCCCCTTCGCCTGTGCACGCCTGGCGCCCGTGGCTTGACCTGGGAGCGCGGCGTCCGCCAGCCAGCGTCGTATCCTCCTCCTCCTCCTCCTCCTCCTCCTCATCCTCCTCCTCATCCTCCTTCTTCCTCCCCCTCCTCTTCCTCCTCCTCCTCCTCTCCTCCTCCTTTTCCTCCTCGTTCTTCCACTCCTCCTTCCTCCTTCCTCCTCCTCCTTACGCCTCCTCCTCCTCCTCCTCCTCCTCCTCTGCCTCCTCCTCTTGCCTCTTGCCTACCTAAAGGGCGGTGTGCACATGGCGGAGCCTCTATATACGTTCGGAGGGGGCCCATCAGAATTTGTCACTCACCGACTGGGCTGCGATCCACCCAGTCAGTGAGCCGCGACAGGGCCCCCTCCCCAAATCAGAAAAACGCAACTGGCGGCGGGAGCTCCAGATGGGGTTCAGGCTCGGGCCAGGCCTTCGTATCCCTCGGGGGTCTCCCCGCCTCCAGTGATTTGAGGTATATATCCCCATGCTCCGAGATCTTCTCAAGGCAGGGCTTAGAAAGCTGAATAAACGTGGTAGCTGCATGGCCGCCACACCCACGACACCCAAAGACGCCCCGAAACCTCTGAAGGCGCTTGTGGGACGGGTGGATCCTCGCGGGGAGCCCTGGGCACTCCGAGTGGAGCCAGTCCTCCGCTGCCCCCGACGGGGCCGTGAGGCATCTGGAGCACCTGAGGGCTTTGTCAGAACCGTCCACCAAACAATTGGAATTGCTGGTGCAAAGCGCCGAGAGGAAATCTAGCTTGGCAAGCCTCCATCGCTTGCTCTCGCGCTTTCTGTCCTCAGTGCTGCTAGCACCGTAAATCTGGGCTGAGTTCGTGGCAAGGTGGTGGGAGACCGTCAACATGTGCTCCGGGACTCTCCTTCTGAGAGTATCGACCCGAAGCACTTCTGTGATGGCCATGTTGGGGAGCTGGGCCTCCCTGGCACCTTCCTCTGCAAGCTTGTCCGCACCAAAATTAGCCGCCCCCAATTCGAAGCGGCTCAGGCAAACTAGCACAGCATCGGAAGCGGACTCATGAGACTTAATTTTGACTGCACTCACACGATGCCCTACACACTTTACCAGAACAGGTCCCAGAACGTGGGGTCCTGAGCGTGGTGAAAGCGGGGGCCCGAATAAATCCCACAGACCACAGAACCATTGTCACCGACAAGAATGAGGTCACCCTCCGTCAGCTGGGCGATGCGATAGCAAGCCCACAATTCTGACAAAGGAACTGTCTGCTTGTAAGTGGGGAGGGGCCCCTTGGCCCATCAAAATCTCTCCTCCTAGGAAAATGGCTGCCCCCCACCCGCACCTCCGAAGCCTGGGGTCAGCGGAATGAGGGCCTCCAGACCAATCGCCTCCGACGTAGGCTTCAGGGGGGAGGCGCAGCTTTTCTCGTTGCAGGGAGGGGGACAGCTCTTCTACTCCCTGGATATCCATGTGCTGGATGTTAAAGGTCCAGGCCAGAGGCGTGAGGCCATGGAGCCAGAAGCACGGTTCATCCTGGCCCCCCTCGAGCGCGTCGCCCTGGAGATCCCAATGCAAATTCTCGTCGGGCAGCTCGAAGTTGCAACGGCACTCCCAGATTTGGTGGAAAAGAGTCTCTTCACTTTCGTGGCATCTGGGGCACGACTTAGAACTCCAAGCTTCTAAATTGGGCGGGACACTGTGGAGCAAGGCCTGGTCGGCTTCTCCTTCAACCAAGCCTCCCTCCCCCTCCGAGAGCGGGTCTCCCTCCTCCAAAGGGTCCGCCTCGGGGTCATCAACATCGGGAGCCTGCGGCGGCCTAGGGTTGCCCAGAGACGAGGAGGCAGCCGCAGCAGCAGGGGCATCGGGAGCAGCAGGGGAGCCGTCGGCAGGAGGAGGGACGATACGGATGCCCCCGCGGCTTTCGCTGCCAAAGCGCCTCGCTGCTGGCCACAAGGCTCCCGTCGCCACCATACGCAAAACTCTTGCTTTATAAGATTCCTTGTGACGGGCCAGGGAAAGCAGGTGCTGCTTCAAGACTGTGAAATCTACACCGTCCTGGGCACCCTCACCATACGGATGGGAACTGGCAGCACGGATCCAACACTCGTGCCTCCGCCTCCTCCTCCTCCTTCTCCTCCCTCTGCTCCTCCTCCTCCCCCTCCTCCTCCTCCTCCCCCTCCTCCTCCTCCTCCTCCTCCTCCTCCTCCTCCTCCTCCTCCTCCTCCTCCTTCTACTCTCTCGTCCCGCGCCGGTTGGGTCAGGAGCTCATCGGTGGGATGCTCGGCTGCTGCAGTGCCTGAGGATCCGAAGAATCTAGACAAGGACAGGCGGCACCGGTATTACCAGCTGGGCCCGTCCCAGGCGAGGATGTCTGCGACGCCTCTCCGAGCTGGTGACCCTGATCCCCTCTGGTCGCGAACATGTCGCGACTGAAGGTTTTTGACCATGTTCTGTATCGGGGGGCTTTTGGTCCTTCTGATCCCTGCTCCTGAAGAAGGCGCAGCACTCGCACTCGCCGCCCCTTCGTGTAGGGCCTCCCGCGGCGTGCGGAGACGGCCTCCGAGCAGCCTCTGAGCCCGCACGCCCGGCGCGACAGGCCTGCGCGTGCGCGGCTGCGCGCACCTCCGATCCTCGTTTTGCTTTCTCCCTCGTTCCTCGTCCTCCCTCCTCTTCATACCCCCTCCTCCATCCTCCCTCCTCCTCTTCCTCCTCCTGTCTGCTCTCCTCCCCTCCTTTCTTCCGGGGCGTTCCCTGCCCTCGTCGCTCGTTCGAGCGCCAAGGCCGATAAGGTAGGCCGTTGACCTCCTCTCTGGCGGCAACACTGTAAAGTCCCTCCATTCCTCGTGCCTCCTCCCCCTCCCCTTCCTCTCCCTTCCCCTCTTCCTCCTCCTCCTCCTCCTCCTCCTCCTTCTCCTACTCCTTACTCGCCTGCCTTCCATCGGTCTGCCACGGCTGGCCTGAACCGCCGAGCCCTCACAGAATTGGCGCTCACACCGCCACATCGCTTTCAGCCCTGTGCAAGCGAGACGCAGGCGGGAAAATGAATGGATTATATATTGGTGATGGTTGCGATGGCGACGGCGGTGACGATGACGGCAATGATGCCGATGCCGATGCCGACGATGTATGTGGCGATGGCGGTGTTGCCAATGATGATGATATTGATGATTATGGTGATGCTGACGATGATGATGAGGAGGAGGAGGAGGAGTATGGGTATGAGGATGAGGATGATGCTGAGGACGAGGATAATGTTGATGATGCTGATGCCGTCGTTGATGCTGATGCAGATGATTATGCTGATGTTGATGCTGATGCTGATGCTGATGGTGGTGGTGGTGTTGATGGTGATGGTGATGGTGATGGTGATGGTGATGGTGATGGTGATGGTGGCGGTGGTGATGATGGTGATGGTGATGCTGATGGTGATTGTGATTGTGATGCTGATGATGATGATTATCATGTTGTTGACAATTAAGATGACACTGAAGCTGGACATCAAGATGATGATGACGATGTCTGGCGATGATGATGATGACGCTGATGATGCTGATGATGACCATGATGCTGATGATGCTGATGATAATGCTGATGCGGTTGATGATGACGATGATGCTGCTGCTGCTGATGATGATGATGATGATGTTGATGCTGGTGTTGATGATGAGGACGCTGATAATGATGCTGATGATGCTGATAATGATGCTGTTGATGATGATGATGATGCTGATGATGATGATGATCATGATCATGATGATGATGATGATGCTGATGTTGATGATGATGATGATGAGTTTGAGATGACGATGGTGATAACTATGCTGATGCATATGATGACGATGCTGATGATGATGATGATGGTGATAACGATGATGTTGCTGATGATCATGCTGATGCTGATTATGATGATGATTATGATGATGATGATGATGATGATGATGATGATGATGATGATGATGATGATGATGATGATGCAGATGGTGATGGTGATGATGATGATGATGATGATGATGATGATGGTGATGATGATGATGATGATGATGATGCTGATGATGGGTCGAGTACCTCGCCCATGCCGGCCTGTGTGTCGCGGCCGCGGTCGTGGGGGTTTACGACAGGCCCGCGCAGGAGGCCGCGATTGCGCTGGTCGGGCTCGTCCCTTCGATCACGAACTCGGACCTCCTGGAGTTCCTTGCATACGAGGCCGACGAATGTGAGGAACGGTGAGCTGACCTTTTCGACACTGGCGCATCTGCCAGTGACGGCGCCCCCAAACAGAACGGCCTGCTCCACTGCATGGGCAGCGGCATCGTGCTCCTCGACGAGGGCGAGGAGGGCGAGCACCTGGCTGTTGCGCCCCGTGGACGCGCCCAGCTCCAGAGGGCCATCCTGGCCCGCCTCGACACCCACGCGCGCCTGAAGCTACGCGAACGCCACGCGCAGGTTGGCATCGACACGGCGCCACAACGCTTGGAGGACCTCAGCCATTCCGACACCAACCTCGAGTGGCTCTGGGTCTTGAGCTGGAACAAGTACAAGGGGCCCCTCCTCGACCACCAGGATTTCGTCGAAGCGTTCCGACGTTGCTCGTCGGCGTCTCTGGTCCAACCGAGCCATCCCCCTGCAACCTTTGCGGCACCGCGCTGCTCGACTCCGCGGGTTCGCACGCCCTCTGCTGCAGCCGGGCCGAGGCCACGTAGGGCCACCGCGCGCTTGCACGGCAAATGTACGAGGCCGCCAAGAGTTGCGACCCCGCTACAGAGCTCGAGGCGCAGAACCTGATCTTGGGCACCCGGTTGAGGCCCGCGGACGCACTCACGGGGGCGCTGGAGCACGGGCTTACCGCGCATGACATCTGGATTGTCCCTCCCGACGCGTGCACCGTGCAACGCTTGCCTGGACTGCGTGGCCAGCATGCACGAGCGCAAGGTCGCCCATTAGTGACGTGTTGGGCCGCCACAACGTCCTGCGCCAGCCCCCGGCTTGGACAGCCTACGGCCGACCCCACCCTTGGACGACATCCATCCTCCGCGCACTCGTGACCTATCGTGCCCGGCGGAGGGGGTGCTCGGACAGGGCGCGGCAGCGCCGCCTTCTGGCCAGCGCGGCCACAGAGCAGCTGCTCCGGGCCCGCCTCGAGAACAAAATGATGATGGTGGTGGTGATTGTGGTGGTGACTCATAATGATCTCATCATCATGCTGACATTTCCAGCTTGCTATAACTTGTTATGATTTGATTTGTGATTGTACGTTGGGTGGGATATGGTATGACATGATACGGTATGCTATGATATAGTATGGTATAATGTGAGGTATGATGTGATATGCTCTGATATCGGTGATGGGGGGATGACGTGGGGGAATCTGATTATGATGGTGATGGTGAGGAGGAGGACGACGACAGCCCGGAGAGATCTGGGAGTCGACGATGAGGGAATCGCATGATCAGGATGAGCAAGGTCTAGGAACGTGTGAGCAGGAATTGGCGTATGAAGAGGGCGATGGCGATGGTGAGGACGACGATGACGACGATGACGATCATGACGATGGCGACCGTGACCACGACGACTCACGTTACGTCCAGACCCCCGGGTCGCACCGTCCACAACATTGGGCATCGGGCAGCATGTTGTTCCCACGCGTTACATGGACTAGTCCATCATATTATCGGAGTGCGGGATCACCTCGCCATTGGGACTGACAAACAATGACGATGACGATGGCAATTGGATGGTGACCAAGATTAGGATGTGCATGTTGATGACCACACGGAATAAACATAGCATGATGGCATGGGATGTTGACAGGAATTGGATGATGGTGATGATGGTGACGATGGGGTGCCCGGTGATGCTGATGGTGGTGATGGTGATGATGGCGGTCGCGGCGCTGGGGATGATATGATGATGGTGGCCGCGGCGATGGAAATGATATGATGATGGCGGTCAGGAAGGTGGGGTGGAGGGTGAAGACGAGGAGGAGGATGAGGGCGATGGTGGGGGTGGTGAGTATGAGGATGATGAGGTTGTTGATGACGATTGTGGTGTTGAGGAGGATAAGGAAGAGGAGCAGGAGGACAACGATGACCATGATGAGGAGGAGGAAGGGAAGGAGCAGGAGGAGGAACAGGAGAGGGAGAATGAGCAGGAGGAGAACACGGACGAGGATACAAACGAGAACGCTGGCCGCTCCTCCCCTATCATGTGCCCCTTCCCCATGCTCCATCATCCCAAGCTCCTCCCCCTCTTCCCTTTCCGTCATGCATCCTGCCGTTTTCTTGTTGCCCCTCTTGTTCGTGCATCTTGCCTCTCCTCTATCCCTTTTTTTTCTTTTGCACGTCGCCCCATGCTGTCCGGAAGGAGGGCGCGGCGGGAGGAAGGGGATGAGGGTAGGAGGGGCAACACACACATTCATACACACATATATATATATATGTATAGAGAGAGGTTTGTCCAATGTATGAACGTTGCTGCGTTCTGCGTTGACGCATTTCCCACACCTCACCGTTCCGAAAATCACCGTGTGACCTGTTTGAACTACCGTTGCTGCTTCAGCGCAGTGCTGCATGATGTGCGGAAGCGCTGCTTGTGAGTTGCCCACGTAGCTGCTTTTTCGTGTGGATGGCCTTTTATCTGGATTCGTTTGCCTCCGGAGGCTGGGGTGTGGACAGGAGATGTGATCTTATCTCTGGAGCCTCCCGTGGCCCTGCCGACGACTGGCTGTCGACTGCCCGACCTCTGACGACGACGATTGACGGTAGTCATTCCGACCGTTCGCGGATTCACGGGAATCAGCCGCGTGGGCCATCGGGTCCTTGCTGCAGCGAGTCCACCCGCCGTGTTTCACTGCGACCCTCCCGCCGAGTGTCCGAAGCCAACCACTGGAGCCGCTCAGTGTTGCCACCAGGCCAACGCTCCAGCCAACCTCCGTGACGCCGCCCATGACGTAGTCCGTAGTGACCCTCCTTCTGAACGGCCGCCAACTCTCAGGAGCACCAGCCAAGGAGGTCACCAGGCCCACGTTGCAGCACCAGCCACGGGGGCCACCAGGCTCCCGTACGTCCCTTCCAAATAGCTTGATTGAGGATCCGCTGAACTGTCAACGGACCCCACGACGTCCGAGGACCGTCCGCCGATCGTCAGACCACAAGCCAGACGACGCCGACTCGATTGACGACCACACGCTGGCCGTTCGCCCGCCGTTCGCTACCCAGACCGTCCGATGGCCGCCGACGACCGTCCACCGACCGCCAGACCGACCGCCGATGACCGACTGTCCACTGTCTGACCGTCTGACGTCCGATGACGACGATAGAGGACCGTCTGCTGGCCCCGCACCAACGCTCGCCCCCTCGTGGTACGAGCCGCCACGACACACCCCGACGATCAGTCCAGCAGGCAAATCGTTGCCACCACGCGTTGCCTCTGCCTTTCCTGCCACACGTTGCAATTGCTACGCAACCTCCGGATCCCCTCCAATCCTCCAGGCGAGCACGCAAGCTGACTAATAGCTTACCCGCCGACTCCTGGAGTACGACCTCGGAGCCACTGTCGAGCATCCTTCAGAGGACCTGCGACGAGCGGCACCGCCACGGTCCCCCAGAAGTGGACCACGCCCACATCCGCCTGGTGACCCTCCAGCTGGCCACCTGTGCGCCGCTGCGAGTGTCTCCCCCGTAGTTCGTGATACGCCGCGCGAGCGTCACGCAGAGGCACCCGCAGCAGAAACCAGACTCGCTGCTCGCGTACAGCGTGCGCCGCACGCAGAGGAGGACACCGACTTCCCTCCTTGCCATGGCCTGCCTCTGCACACCACCGCTGGGCCGCCAGCGACAACGCCAGCATCATCATCAATTTCGCTGGGAGCATCCAGCCCCGCCAGGGCAAGCCACGGCGCCTCGGGCGTGATGGTCGTGCACGCCTTCTTCCGACGCTTCACCACGGAAGCGGACGACGCTCATCACCGACGCTTGTCCTGGCTTGCTCCTTCGTCCACCGCTGGGGCCCGACGTGCCACGACGACGTCGTCGTCCGACCCTTTACTCTGCTGCCGTCTGTAGACTAACCGACGGCTTGCTGCCTCTTGGGGGCACTTCCCCATGCTCCATGCTTTCTCTCGGCGCCGTACACCGTCTTCCACTGCCGTCCTCCGTCTGCCTCCTTCGGGCTTGGGCCACCAGGTGCATTGTCCGCGCAGGGTCAGGACAAGTCCATACGGGATATGGGTTGCATTGTCGTGTGAGGGCCCCTGGATACACCCCGAGTGAAGGCTGCGACCGGGGCCCGGTTTCTTTTTGCACTCAGGCGCTCTCACCTTTTTCTGGACTCGGCCCCCGCACGGGCGCCGACGGGTGGCAGGGCCCCCGCACCTCCTTTGTTCCTGCCTGGCCTCTCGCTGGCGGTGCCTCCTGGTGCCGCCAGCGTGGGGCTGGGCGGAGCCGAGCGCGGCCGTGGTTGCACAGCCGCTGGCTCTCGGGTCCTGTCGCCGGTTTGGTTTGCGCGGGGAGGCCTTTGCCCCCTCCCGTTGGGTGGTGCCGCGCGTGTACCTGGCAACATGTTCGGCAGATGAGGCACTGAGCCGCCGAGGGGGGTGCCCCGAGAAGGTGCCTTCTCTTCTGAGGGCTCCGTGGCCCGCGTGCCAAAGCGCGCTGGAAGCTGGCGCCTCCCTGTTCTCGGGGGTGCAGGAGGGGCGAGCTGGGTTTTTTCTACCGCGCCAGGGGGGAGGCTAGCGCCACCCCTGCCACTGACGGACATGCGGCCCCTCCCGCCCAAACAAACTGCGGGCAGAGGGAGCTCGTATCCTTTGCCCGTGGACCAGACCTGGTCCGAATCGCTGCGCTCTCCTGGCCCCTGCCCTCCATGCCCGATGCAGGCTCTCACGGGCTTGATCCCAATCCAGAGGGCGCGGAGCCCAGTGAGGATTCGGTCCCCGTCAGCATCTTGGTCCCCTTCCTCTCCCTCCTCCTCCTCCTCCTCCTCCTCCTCCTCCTCCTCCTCCTCCTCGGCCGTTTTCTACAGACGCCGCAGCCTTCACAGGCACTGTTGTTTTGGCGATGCTGTTACATGGCGCAGCTATTTCCGTCGATGTGTTGTTGGTGTTGTTTCCTAGCGCACCGTGGGTCTACACGAAAGACGTATCCATTTCGGAGCACCTGCTCGTCGGATGCGATGGCATGGTTACAAGCTAAACGGCGACGGCGGCGGCATCAGCAGCTTTAACAATGAAGACGCCGACGACTTCGACGACGGCGATGTCGACCACGACGAGACGAGGGCGAGAGAGCCGAGCAAAAAGAATGCGGCTCCAGTCGGAGAGGTGAAGGCCCTCAGCGCGGAGCCGCGGGAGGCCCGGATCAGGTGCTGGCGGCGCGCAGAAAGGGGGGTCGGGGCGGCGACGTCGTCGGCGTCGTCGGGGTCGTGGATCCCGAGGCGTTTGGGTTTTTCGGAGGTTTGTCGTCACGGGTGGGCGCGGCTCGAAGGCTTGGCCAGGACGGACCTTTCCCTTTCCAACCCTCCCCCACCGTCATCAACCCTCGCCTTCTTCCTCTTCGTCCTCGTCCTTGTCCTCGTCCTCGTCCTCCTCCTACTCTTCTTCCTCTTCCTCTTCCTCCTTCTTCTCCTCCTCCTCCTCCTCTTCTCATCCCTCCAGGGAGGAGGAGGGGGGATAAGAGAGGAGGGATCAGAGAGGAGGGAGGAGGATAGGAGGGGGAGGATGAAGTGGAGGAGGAGGAACAAGAGGAGAAGGACGAGGAGGGGAGGAGGGAGGACCAGTGTAAACCCAAGACGCATCAACGCTGCTGCAGTTAACCTGTCCGCCAAATTCCTTATTCGCAGGTCCCTACAATACTATCCTTTCACTACGCTAGTTGCCTCACTGGAAGACAACCGTCTGAAAATCTGCAACCGTGCAAAAAAAAAACCAGCCCTGGGACTTACACGCCGCGAACCAGAGTGAGTGTTGCGTCCTGATCATCCTAGACCGTGCCAGAACACTATTCCTGGGGCGTCGACACCGCGCATCAACGTGACCGTTGCGTCCTGACAACCTGTAATCGCTCCAGAACGCGATTCCTGGGACTTCAACCGTGCGAATCCCTGGAACCACTGCGAACTTTTCAGACGAATGCGCGCGACGCTCAGGTGATAGCCACGTTTGGAAAGGGAGCCGCACTCCGTCATTCAAACTGTTGCCATCTGAACGCGCGCGGCGCTCAAGCGAGAGCACGTCCTGAACACCGACCGCCCTCCACCCTCGAAGCCGTTGCGAGCTTTAAAGACACATCCGCGCTGCGCTGAGGCGCAAGCGCCACGTTTTGAAAACCAGCCGTCCTCCATCCTGGAAGCCGATGCAGAGTCCGGGCTTCAGGATCATACACGGCGAAGGAGCCTCGGGCGAAACGCCTGGCCCGCCCTATCAACACGTCTGGGGGTGCGGCAGGGAGGAGTGAATCTGGAAGGAACCGGATGGCGGAGGAGTGCGGAGAGAGGATCCCTCGAGGGATGGATCCAGGGACTGCTCTTGCGCGGATCTCTGTCGGGGGCGGGGCGAGGGGGGCCGCCTTCCGAAAAGGCCGGGCTGCTGCTTGGGAGCCCTCCCGCCCTCTGAGAAGCCCACCCCCCTCGCCCTTTCAGATGGCCGAAACTGTTTCCGCAAGACCTGTCTCTGGGTCCCTCTTGGGGTCCACTCTTCTGGGTAGTCTTTTGTTTTGAGCTGCGTCTGGCTGTGGCCAGGAGGGAGACCCTGAGCCTCCCCCCTATCAAACTGCGCGCGGTCCTCGCCCTCCCCCAGCCCAATTCTGGTCAAGACGGATCCCAGGACCCCTCCTGGGGTCCATCCTGGTCAGTTTCTCGTGTCTCGTGCACCCGTGCAGACGGGAACGCGCAGAAAAAACTGTGGGACAACGGCGGCGACGACGACGTCGTCGTCGTCCTCGTGGTGCGCGCAGCCAACCAGGTTGCTGGCGGACGGCCAGGACGTGGCGCTGGACTACGACTATCCGCAGGGGGCTGGCGCCGCGTCCGCCTCCAGGTCCGTCTCCCCGTCCTCCTGGACGTTGGACGCTGGTGACATCGGATCCTGTGGTCGGAGCTGCCATACCCTTTCCCGTTCCCAGCTGCCCTTCGCCGCAATGGGGGCCAGAACACATAAGACGCAGAGTGGATGCGCCAAGGCACCTTCCAGAGGGAGGGGACCCGCCAGGGCCTTCTCCCCTAGTCCTGGAGGGTGCAAGAGGGAGGGACGGGAATGAGGGAGGACGACGAAACGGCTGACGACAAAGGGCAGCGGACTAAGCTTTAAAGGGGAAGAAGAGGAGGAAGGGCTGTAGGAGCGATTGTCCCGTCCTCCTCCTCCTCCTCCTCTTCCGCCTCCACCTCCTCCTCCCCCTCCTCATCTATGCAGGTGGCAGAGACAGAAGCAACAATAACCAATTCTGTCGTAATGGCGTTGGTTGTGCAGTACCACCTCCCCATGATTCTCCCCACTCCCACCTCCTCTGCCATTTTGGGCGACGCGCCGAAGGCGCGCGGGCATAGACAGTGCAGTTGTTGAGTACAATTTTCCGCATGCGTGGGAGAAGAGGCTGAGGAAACACATGAAGATGATGCCAGTTCGCGTGTGGCATGTAGAAGAGACAGAGAGCCTTCAACCACATTTCAAAAACGTCGTGCTGTGTGTAGGGCAATTCGCAGTGCCTCTATTCCAATGTTCAAACCATCAACGCAGATGCCACGAGACTGGCTAATGCACTGTTGGAATTGCTGCACCGCTGCATCACCATCCTCCTCAACGAGTGAAAGTAATGTTGCCTCTTGCACGTCGAATGTTGCCACTGATACTTCAGAGTCGCTCGTGCCGCTGGCAATCACGCCACCACATCCAGGAAGTAGAAGGCGATTGCGTCTTCTTCTGCACCACATCATTCATCGGGCCATTGTTCCCACAGCTGTGTGAAGATCAGATCTAGGTGCTGACTGTCTGCGTATTCGTCCACTGCATGTTTTAATTCATCTCGTAGGCGCTGCATTGTGGATAATGATGTGTTGCGAACCCACTTGTCCCCGACTCCTTTGATGGCGCCAGGACGCCCTGCTACCATACCGTTGCCATCGGTAGTGGGCAAATCCGCTGACAAGTTTGCTACCTCATGTGTGTGATTGAGTCCGGTGCTTGCATTGCCAGACGTTGCCAACAGGGCGCCTGATACACTGCGAGGGTACTCACTGTCGTTTGAGTCTAGTGTGCTATCTGGGATACTTGAATGTGAAACATATTCAAATTGTTTGTCAACGATACTGCCACTATCTGAATCACTTGAATATGCTGAAAAATGCGGTGGCCCTGGCACCTCTTCCAATATGTACTGGGGCGGCGGCGGCGGATCAGGTAAACGTAGAGGCAGCGGAGCCGGGTGACTTGGAGGAGGTGCAATTCAGGGTATCACCCTTCTGTGGCCCCGAACATCCATGTTTGTTTGCGGTATGCGGTACAAGCTTGAGCGCAAATTTTGTTAGGACCCTTCAACTGTCCTGTAGATCTGTTGCGCCGTAATGCATTGATTGTTGTTTGAATGGTTCGCCCATAACTTGAAAGAGATCGTGCATGCGAGAACGGTGGATGCGTTTTTTTCCCAAGCGGCGTAGCCAAGCCTTTTACATGCTTTGTTGACTGTTGCAGTATGAGAGCGAGGAGCACGAGGAATCGCATTGAGAGGTGTGCAAGCCATGCAAGCACGGCCTCTTGGAAGCTAAAACTGCGAAGCAATCCAGAATGCGGTCTCGGTGATCGCGGGCGCCCGATGCCCACCTGAGGGCTGGTCGCCGCGCTTGGCAGCAGCATTCGCCTGATTTTTTCGGGCGGGCCGCGGCTTCCTCCTCTTCCTCCTCCGCCTCCGCCTCCGCCTCCTGCCCAATCCTCGTCGTGTGTCGGGGATCGAAGTGACTGGGCGTTCTGCCGCACAAGTGTTTTTTTTGTGGGGGCGCCAACGGAGAGATCCAGGGGCGATTTGGAGGGGGGGAGTGACTTAACTTCCTGAGTCACGAACAGCAGCAAGGCCTCAGGATTGACAAACTTTCGGCCTCTGGGGGTCCCCTTCTCTGGGAGGAGGAGAAGGAGGAGGAGGAGGGGGATGAGGAGGCGGAGGAGGAAGAAGAGGAGGAGGGGGAGGGGGAGGGGGAGGGGGAGGAGGGAGGAGAAGGATGAGGAGGTATGATGATGATGATGCTGATGATGCTGATGATGATGATGTTTATGATAATGTCGATGACGATGACGATGCCTGTGAAGATGACGATGACCATGCCGATGACGATGACGATAACAGCGTTGCTGATGCTGATGCTGATGATGCTGCTGATGATGACGATGGCGATGATGAGTAAGATGATGATGAAGATACTGTGAATGATGGTGTTGGTTATGATGTTGTTGATGATGATGGCGACGACGACGACTATGGTGTTGATGATGATGGTGGTGATGGTGGTGGTGGTGATGATTGGGATGCTGATGCTGATGCTGTTGTTGATGATGATGATGATGATGATGATGGTGATGCTGGTGATGGTGGTGATGCTGATGATGATGGCGGTGGTGGTGATGATGGTGGTGATGGTGATGGTGATGATGATGATGAGGAGGAGGCGGCGGAGGAGGAGGAGTTTCCAAGCACCAGAGCACATGGAAGCGGTGGAGGGAGGAGGCGGAAGAGGAGGAGGAGAAGGAGGGGGAGACGGAAGGACGGACGAAGTATGGGAAATGCGGCTTTCTGGAGATAGGGAGAGGGGCAGGGAGAGGGGGAGGGAGAATCGATTAGGCGAGGAGCGTGTGGAGGCGGTACTTGGCATCCAAGTTCACGTTGGTCATTCATGGGACTTTTCACGCCATACATTTTCGACGTCTGGTCCGAAGTGTAGGCTTTCTGGGCGATACCAGTGTATCCCTTTTCAAGCTGATTCGTGGTGGGGAGGGCGCCGCTTGGGGAGGGAAAGAACACAAATATGATGATGATGCTGATGGTGATGATGCTGATACAGAAGAAGATGATATTTGTATTCCGATTAGAATTCTGGATGGAGATGACGATGATGATGATGATAAGGTTGATGATTATATTGTTGGTGTTGGTGATGATGCTGATGGTGTTTCTGATTACCTGGTGAGAATGAAGACGATGGTGGTGATGCTGAGTTTGGTGGTGTTGATTACGATTGCGATGGCGATGCTGCTGGCGGTGGCGATTACGACGACTATGATGATGCCGATGTTGTTGGTGATGCTAATGCTGATGGAGAAATTGCTGTTGCTGGTGACGACGATGATGATGACGGTGATGGTGATTATGTTGAGGAGTGTGTTGATGTTTAAGTTGATGTTGATGGTGATGGTGGTGATGCTGATTATGATGAGGATGCTGATGCTGATGCTGATGATGATGATGTTGTTGATGAAAGTAGTGGGGTGAAGTGGATGATAGTGCTGCTGCTGTTGATGACGATGATAACGATCATCATGTTGCTGATGATGAAGAATAGGAGGAGAAGGATTAGGAGAAGCAGGACAACGGTGAAAGGAAGAAGGGAAGGAAGGGAACAATGAAGGACGGGAGTAGGATGAATCAAAACAAACAGCATGAGGAGAACAGCAGGATAAGGACAATGCTGGTGATGCTGATGATGCTGACGATGATGATGATGATGATGATGATGATGATGATGATGATGATGATGATGATGATAGTGATGATGATGCTGATGATGGTGATGATGTGGATGATGGTGGTGGTGGTATTGATGACGATGCTGATATTGCTGTTGGGGATTATGAGTGTGATGATGATGGTGGTGGTGATGCTGACCACGATGATGTTGATGACGATGTTGATGATGTTGATGACGACGAGGATGCTGATGATGCTGATGGTGATGTTGGTGATGATGCTGACGGCGATGATGTTGATGATGCTGGTGATGAAGATGAAGCTTTAGCTCAGAAGCCACAGATGCGGATGATGATGCTGATGGTGATGATTATCCTTACGACGACGATGGTGATGACGATCATGCTGATGATGATGCTGCTCATGATGGTGGTGATGCAGATGATGTTGCTGCGGCTGATGATGGTGAGGATGATGATGATCATGAAGATGCTGCTGATGATGCTGATGAGGATGGTTATGCGGCTCATGATGACGATGTTGCTGCTGATGATGCACATGATTATGATGATGGCGATGGTGGTGGTGGTGATGGTTGTGGTGATTATGATGATGAGGAGGAGGAGGAGGATGAGGAGGAGGAGGAGGGAGAGGAGGCGACATGGAGGGGGAGGAGGAGGAGGAGGAGGAGGAGGAGGAGGAGAGGAGGAAGAAGAGGAGGAAGAAGAGGAGGAAGGGGAGTAGGGGTGGGGGCGTCGAAGCCGCCGACGATCTCCTGTCCGATCTGGGCTCGGTGCTCCCGCGTCTCTTGGGGGGCTGGCGTGCTGCGTGATCTGCGCTGGCTGCCACTTCAACATTGCGCCGCCGTGGGGTGAGTCCTTGTGGTTCCCCACGATCCACGAGGCCGGAGGAGGAGGAGGAGGCGGAGGAGGAGGAGGAGGCAGAGGAGGAGGGGGAAAGAGGAGGAGGAGGAGGAGGAGGAGGAGGAGGAGGAGGAGGAGGAGGAGGGGGGAAGAGGAGGAGGAGGAGGAGGAGGACTGCGCGGGCTGCGGGGCAGGCGGCGCGGTGCCCGCGCGCCCAGCAGCGGGTGCGCCTTGCGCCAGCTGTGAGATTTCGCTGACGGCGAGGCGGCGAGGCGCGAGGATGCCACCCTCGTCTTGGAGATCCAAAAGCCCGATTGTCCACGGTGCGCCACGGCGTGCTGGGCGACGCCGACGGGCTCTGGGCTGCCGCCGCGTGTGATTGCGCCGTCTGCAGGGTCGCCGAGGCCGACAAACACGCCCGGCACAGCAGGGCGAGCGCCGTGGCGGATGGTGTCGCTCGCGCTGGAAACTGGCAGCTGCCGCGGCCTGGCGGCCCTCCGCCACCCGCGGCGGCTCGTGCGGGACCGCGCGCAGCCACTGGCCAGGGGCGACGCCGCCGCGGCCGCCGATAATAATAAAAAGATGACGAGTATTCATGATAATAAGAGGTGGAGGACTATCAAACATAATCACAATAAGATGTCTGGTTCTAAGAATGAGCAACTGCATACGAATAATAATAGTAATAATAATACTAACAATAATCATACTAATTATACTAGTAGCACTAAGAATAACATAAACAATGCGAACACTATTACGAATAACAATAAGAACACGAATAGTAATACTCATAATACTTACACCAGAGAAACCCCAGTCAGTTGATGGTTTGAACAATAATATTGGTCTTGAGATCGATTACGAGATCGATCGTGGAATCGATAGTGAGGACGATTGTAAGGTCGATCGTGAGACCGATAATGAAGTCGATTCAATACGATCGATAGTGAGATCGATCGCGATATCTCTTGTGCGATCAATAGTGAGATAGCTTTTGATATCGATTGTGAGATCGATTGTGAGATCTATCGATGGTGAGATCGATAGAGAGGTGGGTTATAAGATCGATGGTGAGACCGATCGATAAGAAGATCGACCAAGAACCCGGGAACCTGGGAACCCCGCCGCCCACAGAAATCGGCAAGGAACCAATCACCAGGAATCCGGGAACCCGGAACCAGGAACCCGGGAACCCAGCCTGCCACCAAAATCGGCGGGAAACATTCGCCAAATCTTCCAATATCCGCTGGGACCCCTTCAGTGCACAAGCACTGATTGGGGAAGAAGAAGAGTAGGAGGAGGAACAAGAAAAGGAGGGGGAGGAGGATGTCCGAAGAGGGTGCCCACCATTTCTGGCTCGTGTTAGCCCGTTGCGGTCCCCAGAACCAGCAGGAACATGTGGTGGATGGAAATCTGCCAGGATGGAGCTGGGCTGGGGGGCGGAGTTGGATCAGTCAGGAGGAGCAGCGCTGTCCCGCAATCGGGGATCGAGGTTTTTTGGGTGCTTTCAGGTCTTTGGAAGCCCAGGGTGCCCTTGTCGCCACGGCGGGGCCCACTTCGAAACTTGTGCCAGAGAGCAGCCCACGACACGCCCAGGGGACGATGTTTGAGGAGACCCGAGCCGTTGTCGCCACGGCTTTGTCCTCGTGGCCACGGCCGGGGCAATCGTGACAAGGTTTTGCTCCCGGATGCTAGATGATCGCGGCCTGGCTCTGAGCGGCGTCGGTTTTGTGGGACATCGGACAAACACACATGATTTCCGCAGTCTCTTATTGCAGTCGGGAACGTTTGCTTAACGTGTCGCGCCGCACGTTTTGGCCAACCACGTTTCGGCGCGACTCAGAATCATCTCCCAATTCCTGAGCGTAAGCGTCCCGAGCTTTTTCAAGCATCCCGCCCTTCGAAACGGAGCGACACGTTGTCAGCTCTCAGTGCGCAGTGTGGTGCCAGGGCTGCCGCCGCGACACGCTGTGCAAATGTTTGCGGCTGTCACTCACCCGCATTTCGGCGTGAGTTTGTCTGTGTGTGTGTGCGCACTCAGTGCGCCAAAGACGTTGGCGCAAATTCTCAGAAGGACAGAATGGCTGCGTTTCGTCACCTCGGCTCGCGTTCTGCTTGCCATGATAACTCATTGCTTTTGCGCAACCACTGCGCATTTGCTTCCGAGATTGCGTCCGACGCTGGGCCAATTTATATTTATATATACATATATATATGTATATATCAACACGTGCTTGCGACATCGCCTTCGCAACCGACGGGTTTGCATCGGCAGCAGCTCTGACGTTACATCAGCAACAAGCTATGCCGTTGCGTTAACAAGCGCCCGAGCCATTGACAGGACCTGCTTGGGCCAACGCATCCGCAAATTGCTCAGACATTGCGTCAACAATTGCAGACACCCTACCTTCCGTACGCATCGGCCAGTGCAACAGCGAACGCCCGAACCGTTGCATCAGCACGCTTGATCTGTAGCATCGGCACGCCAGGCCTATTCCATCAGCGTTGCATCTGCACGGGTCTGACGACACGCCATCTGGTCCACAGTAGAATTTGAGCGCGCGCGAGGCTTGCGCGCTAAGGCCCTAGTATAGTCTTCTGTTGGTGAAGCCACTCGCGCTGCGCAGGGCTGGTAGGGGTAGCAATATTGGCGTGGCTATCAGTAAGATCGCTACCTGTCCCACGAAGAGTTGAGCGCGGATCTCCGTGGGTATTATCCTTGGTCAGGTGGGTCTGCATCTTGTGGGTTGGCCCACAGCAGAATCTCACGTCCAAGCAGGCATGCAAGGACGCAATCGTTCACAACATGCCATTTCGGAGCGAGGCGAGGTTCCCATACCCACCCGTTCCTGACAATTCCTAAGCCATTCGGCCTGATCGAGTGCATTCTGGCTCGACGCAGTGCACGCAGCGAGTTCACCAGCGCGCGAAACCTGTACGACTGGAAGAGCGAGGGGAGGCGCATGCATGGCCGACCTCCTGCCCATGATTGGATAATGACACGCAGGCCCGCCTCGTGTGCGAGAGCTCCCTGATGACCGATCCGATGCTCGACCCTGAAAGAAGCCCAGCAATCAAATTCAGCGGAGTGTCGGCACATAGTCTCAACAGCATGCGACCGCGGAAGGGAATACGTGGGATGCGAAACTACCCCGTGCACGTCGCCGAAATTGTGCTTGTAAGTAGGGGTTCTTATCGAAGATGCCTACGGCGAACCACCGCTGCCCCCTGCCTTTTGGAAGCGCCTATGTGGCAAAACGTTTGGCCGAAGCCTTGCCACGCTATTGGGCCGTGTATTCCCCTCAACCGTTGCGGAAACCCTTGGGGAAACAATTGGTAAAGGAAGCGGGAGAGAAGGTGAGGGCGGATACCAAGAACCTCCTGGGAATTTGCCGGGGCTTCTTGGTTGGGGACCTTTGGGGGGTCTCTTGAGGGCCTCAGGCGGCCTTGGGGGGCCTCTTGGGCCGTCTTGGGGCAATCTTGGCCCGTCTGAGGCCTTACGAGTCTGCGCGAAGATTTGTGGCTATAGGGTCCCGCCCATGACATCCCGCGCATCGGTTGTGCGTGACTGTGCACTGAGACGGCGCGGCCGTATGGGCCCGCCTGGGGGGCCCCCAGCCAACGGTTTGCGCCACGGGTAGCGCTGCGATCTTGTGGCCATAGGGGTTCGTCCTTGGGTTTTCCCCGTCCATGGGTTGCGCCATGAGTTACGCGGGAATCTCGTGGGCACGGTTGCCGTGGGGGTGCCACCAGAGCGTCCCGCTCGTGGTGTTTCTTCGGGATCGTTTCGCAGTTTTGTGTGTGTGGTTTGTAGTGATGGTTGTGTCCTTTCGTTGCTCTGCCTTGTCCTGCAGCGCTTGGCATACTTTGCACCATATAGATTGCACCACGCAGCAGGGGAGGAGGAGGAGGAGGAGGAGGAGAAGGAGGAGGAGGAGGAGCAGGAGAAAGAGGAGGAGGGGTGAGGCGGATGCGGAGGAGGGAGGAGGCGGTGCGACGGTGGCATGAGCGCAGACGTTTTGCTCGGTCGAAAAGGTTTCATTTAACGGCGCTGAGCCAATGGTGAGCAAAACTGTGAGTCCAAGCACCGAACATGCAAGTATCCACAGGGACGGCACCTGGGCAGGGAACTTGCGACAGGCCAGTGCGCCTGGGTCATTGGAAAGCTATGACAATCAATACCTGCTCTGAAAATGCTCCGCGGCGCCAAGAGAGCGCACGCGGCCGCCGATTGCGGCGGAGTCCGTGGGCGACATCATGCCGCGGAGGGGGCGTGAGCGGCAGCAGGCACAATCAGCGGCACACAACCCTCCCATCATTCAGACAAAGACTCCGCGCGCGCCGCCCCAAGCCTCCCGCAAATCTGACGTCGGGGGCCCTGGCACCCCCTCGACCACTGCGTGAGGAGCGCGGCGCAAGACTTTGCGGGGCTCAGCACCACCCCCGCAGCCCGTAGGCAGGCGGCCCGCACCCGAGAGCCCCCCCCCCGCCTATTCAGCAGGTCGGAGTGGCCCTTTGCCCACACCCTGTAAAAACCAGGTCGGGCATAGCCAGGGGGCGCCCACAGTGGGACCGTACAGCAGAGAGGACCTAGCTGCACCACCCATGGACAAGCGCAGTCCAGGGGCCACGGGGCATCAGCCGTTCTTACCGCAGCGCAGCCCCCGCAAAGGCCACGACTTGGCGGAGTTCAGTTCCCCTAGGATCCCCAGCGCCACGCCCAAGCGTCGAGGTACCCTCCTGAGGGCGAGAGGGAGCAGGAAGAAGAAGGTGTGGAGGGGGAGGACACGAGGCTCCCATTCAGATCCCTCTCGCCAGCTTCCGCTCGCTACTGCTCCTGCGTCGCCCTTCCCCAGAGGCGGCCCGGCTCGAGAGCGCTTGGAGAGAAATCGACGAGCGATACCTCGAAGGCCGCAGGCGCCACATCCTCGTGGAGCACGAGAAGATCCGGAGGCTAGGCGAACGGAAGGAGAAGGTGCCGCTCCTCCTGCTCCCCCCCCTCCCAAGCATCAATCGCCATGAAAAGTCAGAGCGGCAAGTCTTCCCCAAGCTCTGTCCCTCTGGGAGGCCGTGTTCGGGAAGCGTCCCGGGACGAAGCACTGGCCATACGGTTGGCGTTGGAAAGATAGCGGGCGATGTGGCACCGCCGGCCCGCTTATTGCACGCTATTCCCCCACCCTGGGGATACCGTGCACCGAAGATGCCTTGGTAGGGGGCTAGCGCGCACAGAAGAGGCCCTCGCCAGGGGATCGCCACACGGCGATAACGTGGGCTGTCGGGGGTCGTTGCCGGCCCTGGAATGGATGACCAAATAGTCTCCCGTATGGTCTTCCGTATGGACTCCAGTATGGTCTACAACCCCCTGGAATAAAAAGTCCGGACCGCAGAGGTCAGGGAATACGCCTTGATGTTCGGATCCCGTTAGGCTTCGGGGCCCCGGTACAATGTTGCAGGGGCCGCCATGGTTAAATTTCCGGTCCATCTATTATAATCGCCAAATGGGGTGACGACCGGAAATCCGCATTCCGCTTCATATTTCCTCCCAAAAAATCCGGACGCTTTCCAGGCGACCGGAATTTCTCAGTGGCGACCGGAAATTGGCGATTTCGCTTGGGATTTCTTCGCAAATGAATTTCCGGTCCCAGTTATGTTGCTTGGAAGTTGCGATTCTGCTTGGTACTTGTTGCCAGTCATGTTTACCTCTCGGGGAGCGACGATGCAAGGGGACCTGCAGTGCCGATCCGGACTTTTAATCCAGGGGGTGGTACCGTATGGTCTCCGTATGGTCTCCGTTTGGTTTTCTGTATATTCTCCCGTATGATCTCCCGTGCGCTCTCCCGTATGGTCTCTCGTGTGATTTCCCGTGTGCTCTATCGTACGGTCTCCCGTATGTTCTCCCGTATGATCTCCGGCGTGATCTCCCGTATGGTCTCTCGTGTGATCTCTTTTGTGTTCTCCCGCATGGTCTCCCGTATGTGCAGTGCAGTATTCTAGCTTCTTTACAGTTTACTTATGCTGTTTAGGGTCTTCTGCCGCCGGGGTGTCTGTTTTCCGCAGTTCTCGGTGCTTGGCTGGCGTTATCGGACTCCAGGGCCATCAACCATCAATTCGGGACGAAAAAGCTGTCCCTGGGGAGGGGTCGAGAGAGAGAGAGAGATCCTGCGGCCATGTGTTTCAGAAAGGCAGTTATTGGTTTGGGAGGATAGGATAGGAAGCAATGATCATATCTTCTTGCCGCGTATGCTGAAGGTGCTCACTGTACAGTCATGCAAAGCATCTTTCCAACCCCATCCCAACACGATAGTTGTCTTTCTCGGTGTTGAGCACCAAAACAACATGACGCCGGAGGTCTGGGAGTCTCCGTCTCTCCTCCACCGCAGGGGCGCCAAGATAACAGCGTTTCGCCCTTCGCGGTCTGGGCCGGGAGAGCTGCCTCGCTTTCATGGGGACCGTGCGAGAGCAGGACGATGGTCGCGCTTTGTGCTTCGAAGCTTCGGGCCTCCCAAACGGGGTCCGGGCAGACGGGGTCCGAGGATCGCGGCGCATCGCCGATGCTTCGGCGGTGCGGCTCGATATGCAGCCCGAGTTTCTCGAAGCTGACGGCGCCGCTGTATCACCGACGTCGCCGATGCATCCCCGATGCATCCCCGCTGCATCCCCGATGCGGCGCGACCCTCCGACTCCACCTGGTCGGACCCCATTATTAGGGAGGCCTCCAGAAGCGGGAAGCTGTGTACGTAATTTGGCTTCTCTGGGGGGCTTTCTGGCATACTCCAGGAAAGTAAACCATCAAATCGCCCGCCAGGCAGGCGCCGCCTGGGCGCTTCTTACCTTTCAGGCCTGGGGGTGCCCTGAAGGGTGCACTTCTGTTGGTTCGGTCGTGCGCCCTGAAGCTTCGTATCCTGAGAGCGAATGCCAATGGCATTGGGCGTAGTATTTCGCGACAGCGCCACCTCTCATACCTCCGCCGACGACTTTTGTTCTTTCGAGTCGCGGGTCCCTGGAGCTCGACCGTTTTATCGGGCTGTTTTTGACGGTCGTTATACTGCAGGTCGACGCAGCCTTAGCAGGCTGGCAGCTGCTTGGCGGTTTGCAGGGGTGCGTTCCCAGGCCTCCGACGTCGTGATCATCCCAACACGGATCTGTCTTTGGTTGTTGTTGCTTTGTTGTCAAGACTTCGTGTCCTTGGGGCAGTGTTCGGGCCCCCTGACAGTCAAACATGGTCCGGATAACAGGCTGGCCCTGGGGAGCGAATCGAGAGCTCCAGGGGGCTGTACGGAAGAATTCACGACGCAGGAGGTCTGGGTTGTGGCCCTACGAGGTGCTGGTGGTTGGAGCGGGGTTCATCGGCGTGGAGTGGGCTACGGAGCTCAAGTATCGAGGTGGCTGAGCGCAGAACCGCCTCCAGGTGGAGGAGGAGTAGGCGGAGGGCAGGAGCACGGAGGGAGGAAGCAGGGAGGAGGGGTATTAGGAATGAGTAGGAGGTGGAAGGAGTAGGAGGGGGAGGAGGTGGAAGGAGTAGGAGGGGGAGGAGGAGGAGGAGGAGGAGGAGGAGGAGGAGGAGGAGGAGGAGGAGGGTGCAGGGAGCTTGCTTCCACCGGGGGCCCGATTCCGCCATCTCTTTTCCCCCACTCTTTCCATCCTCTTGTTATACAGGTTCGAGGGGACATTGTGGCGGGTAGCGTAGCGCTTGCTAAAATCCGGGAAGAGGACGGGGGGATGAGGTCAAGAGGAGGGGGAGCAGCCTGGTACTATGGAGCACGAAGGGATGATGGCCTCGGCGCGTGCACCCTGGGCGCGAATGATACGCGGGGCCAAGAGCGTTAGACAGCACAGATACAGCTCAACTGCAGGCAAGTCAAGTTCGATCGTGTGGCGTATCCTGAGCGAGAGGTCCATGTAGTCGCATAACTTCTCGACGTCGGCCAGGAAGTTGCTCTGCTCTCGTTGTAGCCGATGTGCGCCCTAGTCTCGTCCAGCACCATGGTCTTGAGTGCTGCCTGAAGGACGCTGCTGCCTCTGATGGCGGCGCCCCAGTGCGCCGCCTTCTTGTCGCACCACTCGGCGAGGGGGGTATGGGTCATGCGTCCCCGTATGCGGATGGCCATGGGCAGGAGGCCGTGTCCCGCTCGTTACCGATCACTTGCTTGTCACCATTCGGGAGGAGCGCGAACCAACTGTGTAGTAGCTGGTGTGGCCAGGCCAGGCCCCTCTCCACCATGTTCAGGATGGCCGCGAAGTAGTCTTGCCGTCTTGCCCCTGCTCGGAGAGCGCGAGGATCTGATTCGGCTTCCACTGGTCGGAACCCATGCCCGTCCTCTTCGAGAATGTCTTCAGCGCGGCTGCGAGTCCCTCTCTGTCGCGATGCGGCCGCGCTGCCTGCTCCTCGGAGGCAAGGGTCCGGAGCTCGCCGAGGGCAGCGCGGATCGCTGGTATCCGGTGGGGGTGGGATGTCTACTTCTCTTTCCAGCATGCCGATCTGATCTCGGCGGTGCCCTGGACCTTGTCGCTCACATCCAGCCATTTGGTGTCCACGCAGGTCTCGCCCAGCGCCCTGTGCTCGTTCTTCTTCAGGAAGCGGTGGGCGCCCTTCATGGAGTCCTGCGCGTTCAGCTTCGCCCACCTGCCGATCTCGCCCCTCGTCTGCTGCCATGCCAGGCTGGCATGTCGTAGGGCTCGCGCTTGAACCTGCAATTCGAAATTTTGCTATGGGCCGTAGTCTGCGTTGAAGGAGCGCGCCTTGACGAAACGCACTGGCGTCGTCGCGGTAGGCTCGCCTCTTGCCACTGTGGTCGTGTTCATGTCCTGAAGGTGCTGGTCCTTCTCTTTCTTTGTGCTGGCAGAGGTCGCCGATGAGGCCCCCCGCGATGGATTGGACGTCTCGTTGATATCGTGTGCGTCGGAACCGCCCAAGTGCAATGAGTTGTTCCTGAACACTCGCATGCAAGCTCTGCCACTTGTTGTTCACGCGGTCGGCGCTGACGTTACCGAAGTTAGCATCTGGAGATTGTCGCGCCGCTTTGCGCCATTGGTTCTTCAGAGGCATGCCACGCCTAGCTCCTTGTCGAGGCTCTACGTTGCACAGGTCCGCCAGGTGCGCCTCTGCAGCCATCGCCCGCGCCGCGTAGTGCTTGGCCAGCGCCTCGCTCATGTGGGGCGCCTCGCGGTAGGTCTCGCTCTGCTGCGCCTCGCTGGTGCTGGCCGTCTGGAAGGCCTCGGTGCTCATCAGCAGCTGCTCCTGGGCGTCGTGCACGTAGGAGCTCCATTCGGTGTCATCGCAGCGCATCTGGCGCTCGGTGGTGTAGTGGTCGTCCAGCAGATGGTCGCTCTCGGCGTCGAGGGGGCCGCCCTGCTTGAGGACGTCCGTCGCGTTCCTGGCTTCCCTGAGCTTCGCATGCTGCTCGCGATCTCTCTGGTGCCTAGGTGCCCTTGGGTATGCGCGCCTTTCCTTCTGGGATCCCCAGTGGCATTGGGAGCACTGGAGCCCTGGGGAGGACACAGGCGGGCCTCGAGGTAATCCGAATGTCGAGGCTGATGCGTGGCCCCCAAGGTGAGACTTGTTGCGCAAAGGGGCGGAAGCCGTCGGGCACAATCACGAAATCAATCGCGCGGCCCTTGCCAGAGGCGCAGGTTACCTCCGCGCCCTTGGGGGCGACGACGTCGCCCCGCAGCGCCTCCGACCAGCCCGTGCGCGACGTGTCGCTCGGAGTCACGTTGAAGTCGCCGACCAGCAGCCAGGGCGCTCCCAGTGACTTGATGACGCGGCTGATCGTGGTCAACTTTTTCGCGCTGGCTCCTGTCAGGACGATGGAACAATCGAGGTAGCACGCGATGAATGCGAAAGTCGCCCCCCTGGAATCGCCGTAGCACCACGGAGATGTCCTGGAGCGAGTTTGGTATACACTCTTGGTCTTGGGCCTTCGGAGGCGCGCGCTGGTGGCGTAGGCGGCGCGTCGAAGCCAGCGCGTGATCGCCCAGATGCCGTGGCTGCCGTCCAAGCGCCTTCCGACCTCCACCCAAAGTCTCGAAGGCGCAGCTCTTTTCTCTGGCAACACGCTTCTCCGAAAGTGATGTTGTGCCAGCCCCATGAGGTCGAACGGCGGGTTCTCTACGTACTTCTTGACCTTGGCTCCGTAGTGCGTCACGTTCCCGAAGAAGACCGAGACATAGCGACGCTTACCGAGAGGTGCCCGTCCTGCGTGAGGTACTGGCTGCACTGCTGCAGCTGCTGGGCAGGGGCGAGCGCAGCTACCCGCCCGACGGGCCCACTGGCGCACCGGCGGCGGATGCAGTCGGCTTGGAGGCCTTGACTGCGTCCGTTGCCGCTGCGCGCGCCTTGATGGCCGCGGTCTTCTGGATGTGCTCGTCAACGTTCCTCGGGTCGGAAAAGTCCAGGCTGCTTGCTCATTGCTGCTGCTGCTGCTGCTCTTTTGCGGCCTCTGGTGCTGCTGCTGCGACTCCTGCTGCGACTCCAGCGGCCCCATCAGCCTTGCGCCTCTCAGCCGACGTGGCCTTCTCGCGGAGCTCGCGGAGGGTCGTGGCGGCCTCCCGCGCCTGCTGGCCGATGTCCGCCGCATTCTTGTACACCTGCTGCGCCTGCTTCGCGTGGCCGAGCGCGCTCTCGCATGCCTGCTTCTGTTCTGGCGTGAGGAGTTCAGCGTCTTCAGCCGCCAGCTCGGGGAACTGGAAGGGCGCTTCTCGCTTGTCTTCCTCGGACTCGGTGGAGCGCGCGCCCATGGACGCGGCGGCGAGGCTGGCGAGGCGATTGTTCGCGTTGGCCACCAGCTGCGTCTTGAGCTTCTCCTGCTGGGTGTGCATCCTTCGCAGGCTGGGCGCCTGCTTCTCCAACAGAACTTCAGGAGCTTCTTCGGGAGGTGGACGATCTGCCTCAGCGAGGGCGTGGCAGACCAGCTCCAGCGCCTTGACTGCAGCCTCGTCCTTGTCGGCCTTGGCGGCCTTGTACTTGGGCAGGAGCTGCGCGACGAGCTGGTCGGTGGCGACACTCGGGCTGTGCTGGCCGTCCTGCAGAGCAAAGGTGACCTCTTTGCGGCCAGCCTGCTGCTTGGGCCAAGGCACTCCACAGGTCCGGCAGGACTCCCAACCTGGGGTGCCTGCTCTGGTACGATACACCCAAGAACCAGGACAGCTCCGGCAGACAAAATACGCTTGACGACGTTTGCCGTGGGTCGATTGCGGCCTCGATCCTTCTTTACTCTTGGCTCGCGCACTGCCGCTCCAACCCATCCATTCGGACTGTCGGACACTCGACTTTCGCCGCCTGAGGGGCGCCCCTCAAGCCGCCAGAACGTGTGGCAGACCGCCGGGCAGACTCGGTACGCGCGAGTGCCGTGCGGGCGGGGACCTGTTCCCAAGGAGGCCCTCGTGACGCAAATGGCTTGAGAGGAAGAGGAGGAGGAGGAGAAGGAGGAGGAGAAGGAGGAGCATGATGATGATGATGATGATGATGATGATGATGATGATGATGATGATGATGATGATGATGATGATGATGATGATGATAATGATGATGATGATGATGGTGGTGGTGGTGGTGGTGGTGGTGATGATGATGATGATGATGATGATGATGATGATGATGATGATGATGATGATGATGATGATGATGATGCTGCTGCTGCTGCTGCTGATGCTGATGCTGAAGCTGATGCTGCTGCTGCTGATGATGCTGATGATGCTGCTGATGATGATGATGATGATGAGGAGGAGGAGGAGGAGGAGGAGGAGGAGGAGGGGAACGAGGAGGAGGAGGAGGAGGGGCAGGAGGAGGAGGAGGGGAAGGAGGAGGAGGAGGAGGAAAAGGAGGAAAAGGAGGAGGAGGAGGAGGAGGAGGTCGGGCGAGGAGGCGGCTCGGGGCGGGCGCCCGCGGATTTTTTTCCCGAGCTAGACATCACCATCGTGGACTTTATGCGCAGGCGCGCGCGAGGGGGGGGGGGCTGGGCTGGCGCCCGGACTGTCCAGCCATGCCCTTGCGCGGCGCTTGAGTGCATCCCTCCTCTCTCGAGGCTTCGAGGACATCGAGGATCGAAGAATATCGAGGCTTTCGAACACCGTTTCCTTTCTTGGTCGCTGGGGGCCTGTGAAGGCCACCGGGCCTCTGCATGACGGCCTCTTGAAGCCTCCGTGGACTTCGAGTCTCTCGGACGTCTCCGAGGAGCCCAGGCATTCGAGGACACGAAGTTCAATCTCGGGATACTTAAGAACTTCTCACTACTTCTTAGCTTCAAGCCCTGCTATGAATGACACTCGCAATCACCGTATGCCCGCGGCTCACGAGGCGCAACCAGGACCACCTTCCTCGTCCTCCTTGTTCTGCATCTGTCCTCCCTCCCTCCTGATCATCTTGCTGCTCATCCTCCTTCTCCTCCTCCTTCTCCTGAAATGAGCCCCCCCTGCGGAGGCGCGGGTGCATGAGGGTTGCTTTCTCTCCGATTCTCTGACAGCACGTAGTGGGCCCCTTGAAGATGTGCCCGACCAACGTCCTGCACTTGCTGCAGGTTGCAGAAGAGCGCGCTCTGGGATTGCTGTGAGGACTTCGAACCTGCCTCCTCCCTTTTGAATTGCAGGGGAGGGGTGGGGGTTCGATTGGCCCCCCCTCCAAGAGGGGGGGGTCGAACGGGCCCCCCCACCCTGAATTGCAAGGGCGGGGATGGTTCGAGTTGGCCCCCCCCTCTGAATTGTGTGTGTGGGGGGGGTCGAAACGCCCTTCTCACCCCCCCCTCTCGCGGGGGAGGGGGTTTCGAATTGGGGACCCCCCCCTCCCCCCGATTTGCAAGGGCGGGGGCGAACCGCCCCCCCCCCACCTGCAACTGACGACGGCGAGCGCCGGCGCAGGTGCCAGCGCCGTCGGGCAGCGGCGACGACGACGCCGACGCTGCCACCGCCGTCGGATCTCTCGTGCTGGAGCTCTCGCGTGCCAGCCGGTTGATGTAGCGTACGGTGCGCCATATTTAATGTCCCGCCCGCCCGACCCGACGCGCCCGTGAGGGCCCGGCCGCTCGAACTGTGCCAGGCGTTGGGTCTCTCGCGTAACAGCCGGACGATGTAGTATATTGCGCTCCAGTGCTTTAATGGCCCGCCCGACCGACCCGACGCGCACGTGAGGGCCCTGCCCGCTCGGCCAGGCACGGCCGTTGGGGCTCTCGCTTGACAGTTGTCGATGCAGCATATTGCATTCCATAGTCTACTGTCCCGCCCGACCCGACCCGACCCGCCCGTGAGTGCCCGGCCCTCTCGAAAGGTGCCAGGCGTTGGGGTTCCCGTGTGCCAATCAGACGATGCAGCATATTGTGCTTCATATTTTCATGTCGCGCCCAGGCGACCCGACCGGCCCGTGAAGGCCCAGCCCGCTCGACAAGGCACGGCCTTTGGGGCTCTCGCGTGCCGATCGGACGATGTAGCATTTGGCACTACATATTGCGAAGGCCTTACGGCCGGTGCCGCCGACCCTGAGAACGACGAAGATGAAAACGAGGGGGGGGCAGGGGCAGGAGGATGAGTGGGAGGTGGAGGAAGGGTTGAGGAGGTGGATGAGGGAGGAGGAGGGGGGAGAAGGATGTGGAGGAGAAGTAAGATGAGGAGAAGGAGGCTGAGGAGAGCAGGAGGAGGGGGAGCAGAGGGGGAGGAGGAGGAGGAGGAGGAGGAGGAGGAGGAGGAGGAGGAGGAGGAGGAGGAGGAGGAAAAGGAGGAGGAAAAGGAGGAGGCCAGAGGCTTTCTTGTGACAGCCTGGGGCTCTCTTGAGGCCGTCTTGGGCCGTCCAGGGCTCCTCTCGCGCCGTCTCGAGGCACTCTTGGAGCCTTCCTGGGGAATGTGGGGCTCTCCTGGGCTGTCTTGGGGCAGTTTAGGGGCCCCTTGGGAGCCTCTTGGGGCCTCTGGGGGCTTCTTCGGGGCCTCTTGGTGGCCTCTTGGGGCTGAGAGCTCGAAATGTCCGTTCGGGTCCCCCGTCTGGGCGCTCTCCTGGAGCCGTCTTGTGGGCCTCTTGGGCCGTCTTGGATGCGTCTTGGGCCGTCTTGGGGCCCTCGTCGGCCGTTGGGGGACCCTCTGGGGGGCCTCTTGGGCCGTCTCGGGGCGATCTTGAGGGCCTCTTGGGCCGTCTTGGCGCGTCGGGAAGCGGAAGAGGCAAGAACGCCAAAATCTTTCAAACACGTATCGTGGAAAGCTCCTGGAGGCCTCTTGGGGCGCTTTGCAGGCCTCTTGGGCCGTCTGGAGGCCGTCAAGGCGTCTTGGACAGATCGTTCGGCGATTCGGGGTTCTCTTGGACTGTCTTTGGGGCCTCTTGGGGCACTCTTGGCCCGTCTTGGGGCTTTTTTGGCATCCGGGACTCCCAGGGGTGGCGTCGTATCTGACCCCCCCCCCGGGACTCCCCCCCCACCCCCGGCGGGGGATGGATCGAAGGGGAGGGGCTTCCCTTCGACTCAATTACGACGTTGCTCAACTTCGCTTTGGCTGGCGCGCTGAGGAGGTCCCTGGGAAAGGGGGGAGCTTCGACGAGCCCAGGGAACAGAGGGAGGCAGGGAAAGGTGACCACAGAGACGACGACCAACGAATGACGGAGATGACGGCTTGAACGGACAAGCCCCTCACACACGCCGACAGGGTCGGCGGATTTTAATGTTCCGCCCGCCCGACCCGACCCGCCCGTGAGGGCCCAGCCCGCCCGCGAAGCTGATTATGACGATGGTAACAATCATGATGCGTATACTTAGATGTTAGTGTGATTGTGTTGGTGATCATGGTGATTACGAGGACTACCAGTGTTGATGTTGATGATGATGCTGACGACGATGATGATGATGATGATGATGATGATGATGATGGTGATGATGATGATGATGATGATACTGATGATGATGATGGTGATTGGAATGGTGATGATACCATTGGTGGTGATGATAAGGGGGATGAGGAGGATGAGGATGATGTTGTTGATGATGCTGCTGATGATGGTTGTGATGATGATGATGATTACTGCGATGATGATAATGATGAAGATGATGTTGACGATGATCATGATGATGATCATGATGCTGATGATCATGATGACGATGACGACAACGATAACGATGACGATGACGATGACGATGATGATGATTTTGATGTTGGCGATGGTGATGATTACGATGATGATGAGTACGATGATGATGACGCGGGGGAGGGGGATGATGAGGAGGAGGATCATGACGTTGATGATGCTGATGATGATGGTGCTGATGATGACTATGATGATGGTGTTGATGATTATGATGATGAGGATGATGATGACAGCGCTAGTGTTGCTGATGTAGGTGACGCTGGTGCTGATGTTGCTGACAAGAACGGCTATAACGATGATGATGTCGATGACGATCGTCCGCGCGCTTCGTCGGTCCTCCACTGGTTCGTCCCTCGCCGCCGTCGTCGTCGTCTTCGTCGTCGTCGTCCACTGGTCGTCGTCGTCGCCGTCGTCGACCGTCGCTGTCGTAATCGTAGTCCGTCGTCCGTCCTCCGTCCTCCGTCGGCCGCGTCGTCGTCGTAGTCGTCGTTGTCGATCGTTTCTCGGTCGTTGTGCTGGGTCCGTCGTCCGTCTGGATCGGCGTCGTGATTGTCGTCGTCGACGGTTGTCGTCGTCGTCTTCGTCGTTGTCGTCCGTCGTCGTCGTCGTCGTCGTCGTCGTCGTCGTCGTCGTCGTCCGTCGTCGTCGTCGTCGTCGTCGTCGTCGTCGTCGTCCGTCGTCGTCGTCGTCGTCGTCGTCGTCGTCGTCGTCGTCGTCGTCCCTGGCCGTCGTCGTTGTCGTCGTCGTCGTCATCGTCGTCAGTTGTCTGCTGTGCGTGTTCCGTCGGCAGCGTCGTTTGTCGTTGTTCGTCTGTCGTCTGGCACCACTAGTCTGTGATCCGTCGTTGTCGTTGTCGTCGTCGTCGTCATCGACGTCGTCGTCGTCGTCCCTGCGTCGGCGTCATCGTGGTCGTCGTCGTCGGCGTCGTTGTCGTCGCTGCCCCACGGCGCGGGCGCCGGCGCTGGCGCTCGCCGAGGTCGGTTGCAGGGGGCGGGGGGGGTTGCAAGTTAACTTAGGGGGGGCGCCCCTCCCCGGTTCGAACCCTCCCCCCTTGGACAGGGAGGGGGAGGGGCGCCCCCCTCCCGGTTCGAATCTCCCCCCCTTCTGGATGGGGGAGAGGCCCCCCTGGTTCGAACCCGCCCCCTTGCAACTTGGGGGAGGTGTTCGAACCCCCCTCTTGGACTATAGGAGGGCGGGGACGACTTGAAGAAGCCAGTGTACAGGAAGGGGGGTAGCCCCCGCCGGCTCTCCAGGTGCGCTCAATGCTTTGTGGGGGAGGCCCCCCCCATGGTTCCAACGTGTCAAGGGATTTTTTTCCAGGCGAGCGTCCACGAAGCGCGTTCTCTCAATGTTGGAGATGCCCCAGGGGTCGGCGGGCCTGGGGGACGGGCGGGATTGCGCCCTGAAGGCCAGCCGTGCGAGGCCGCGCGGGCCGTTCGCGGCCGAAGCCGATTCATAGTTTCGCGCCCGCGCGACACGGGCTGGCGCCTTTGGGCCTGCCACGGGCGCGCGCGGGATGTCGCCTCGAGGGCTGGCCTTCTGTAGCCTCGGGTGCGCGGCCAAGAAATTGACGTGCATGTGCGACAGATGCGGGCGCCTTTGGACCGCGTCGGGCGCCTTCGGTTTCCCCACGATCCCTTTCTACTTGTAGTTCTAGCACGCGGGATTTTGTTGCGGGTCACTGCGTGGGCATGGGTCTTGTCCATTTTTGTCATGTTGCGTATCTTGCCTTTAATAACTACGTGGGCGGGTTCTTTATCCGAGCGCTGCGGCGCTTTCCGCCCACTCTGCGGCAGAGCACGCCTGTGCGCGATGCGGGCGACCTGTCCTGCCGATGCGGGCAACTGATGTACAATCCGTTCACGATTGATTCACAATGGCTTCACACTAGGTCCTTCACACTGGGTCCACAGATGATTTACACATGAGGGACAATTCAGTCGTACCATGTACTCACAGTTCGTTCACCAATGCCCCGCACGTGATTCACTATTAGATCACACTATGATTCGCCAGTACTGTGGGTTTCCAAATAATCACACGGAAACGCTGTGCAACCACGGCGCATCGAAACCACGACACCGGGCCACCACGACAGGGCACCACCGCGACACCACGACACCGTGCACCTGGGGGGCTTCAGGGTCCTGTTGGAGCTGTCTTGATCTTGAAAGTTCTGCCGCATTCTTTCGAACAGTGCCGCCATAACCGCTTTGTTGGAGATGTTGGGCGGGTCTTGCGGCGGTCTGGAGGATCCCTTGGAGCGTCACTGGGCCATCTTGGTGGCGTCTTGGGGCCGTCCTGGAGCCTTCTTGCGCCGGCTCGTGGGCGTTCCGCGGGGCTCTCAAAAGACTTCGAGGCCATCTCAAGCCGCAGCGTCCCAGTTGCAGAAATCATCAGTTTCAAATAGCTAGTCTGATGTGTGTTTGTCTTCGAGGGCCTCGCTGGATCTCTCGGGATGTCTTCTGATCATTTGAGGGCCCTGGGTCTCGCTGGGCCGTCTTGGGTTTGTTTCGGGGCAGGCTGCAGCCTTGGGGCCGTGGGGCCGCGGGGAGGCGCAGAGGCGCGTGGGAGCCTCAGGGGACCGCTGACAGAGTAGATCCCCGCAGGAGAGGCTTCTGGAAGTGTGGGACCAAGTGCTCCCGCACGGCGCTCACGCCGCTGGCGGGGGCGGCCGGATCTGAAGGGCTGCGCCTTCTGCCGCCAGCCTTCCGGGCCGAACCATTTTTCGACTCCAGCGGGATGGCCTCGGGGCCTTTCTGGACCATCTCGAGGCATCGTCGTGATCCTGCTGCAGCTTTTCCTCCGTATCCTTCACCCCCTCCTCTTCCTCCGCGCTTTCTCCTCCCTCTCCTCCTATCGCCTCCTGCTGCAGCTCCTCCTTCTCGGCCTTCTCCTCCTTCTCCGTACTCCCCCTCCTCCTTCTCCTCTCCGTTCTCGCTCCCTCCTCTGTCACTTCGGCCTACCCGTCACTATAGGTGCTTAGGGCCGCTGCCGGAGTCGGCGGCGACGTACTGCTCGGCCTACATGCAGAAGGCGCGACGTGGTAGAAGCTGGTTGATAGGGAGTAGGAAGCGGAGGATGAGGATGAGGAGATGAATGAAGGAGGCATGGGAGCAGGAGGAGGAGGGGGAGGGGGAGGGGGATGGGGATGATGATGATGATGATGATGATGATGATGATGATGATGATGATGATGATGATGATGATGATCAGGATGATGATGATGATGATGATGATGATGATGATGATGATGATGATGATGATGATATTGATGATGATGATGATGATGATGATGATGATGATCAGGATGATGATGCTGATGATGATGATGACGATGATGATGATGATGATGATGATGGTGTTGGTGATGATAAGGATGATGATGATGATGATGATGATGATGATGATGATCATGATGATGATGCTGATGATAATGAGGATGCTGCTGATGATGATGAGCGTGGTGGTAGTGGTGGGCTTGCTGGTGTTGCTGCTGATGATGGTGATGGTGATGGTGGTAGTGGTGATGGTGATGGTGTTTCTGTTGTAATCGGTGGTGGTGGTGATGTGATGGTGATGGTGATGGTAATAATGATACTGCTGCTGCTGCTGACGATGGTGATGCTGCTGCTGATGATGCCGCCGATGAGAAGGAGGAGGAGTAGGATGTGGTGGTGGTGATGATGGTGGTGATGATAATGGTGACGATGATGATAAGGATGATGATGATGGTGGCGTTCACGATGACGATCCTGACCATGATGACGATTCTGATGATGGTGATGGTGGTAACGTTGCGGCCGCTGCTGCTGATGATGCTGCTGCTGATGATGATGATGATGCTGATGGTGATGATGATGATGCTGACGATGTTGTTGATGATGCTGGTGGTGGTGGCGTTGATGACGATGACGACGATGATGCTTCTGCTTCTGCTGCTGCTGATCGGGAGGAGGAGGCGGAGGCGGGGAATGTGAGGAAGATGAGGTGGGACATACATCAGCGCCGCACGATCTCATTCCAGTATGAGCGGCCACCTTCGGGTGCCGTGGCTCTTCCGACTTCGCGAGGCGGGCATCCAGGAGAAGTACAACCTTCGGTACCAGCCCGCCGTCCGGCAGTTCTGGCAGAAGGTTGGGATGCCGGAGAAGGCACTCCCCCTCCGCCTCCCTGCCCCGCGCCTTCTGGGAGACCTCCAGCCAGGCGCGCGCCTGATGCATCCTCAAGGCTCGCCGATTCTCAGAGATTCCCGATTTATCTTTGTGTGGACCGTATGTGGACTTCAGAGCACTGCCTCGGGAGGAGATGTCGGGAGGGGGCTCAGCGGTTTGAGCCTGCCCACGTCGCGGCAGTTGTGTACAGAAGGTCAGATTGCCGCAGAAGGCGCTCCGACACGAAGAGCGAGACTTAAACAGCGTCACGCATTCATCGCGGCCGTGAGTCTTTCAATGTTTTCGCCCCATGGCGGCCCGTTTCGGGACGACATGCTGGTCCCCTGGGATCGAGAGGTCCAGGGGGGCCCCAGTCACGATCATCTCGTGACGTCGAAGGTCTAAGGAGCGCGCAGATGCGGCGGGGAAGCACAGGATGTGACGGCTCGTACATCCCCTTCTCCCGCTTCGTCTGGAGGATGAGGAACAGCCGCATGAGTGAGAAGGAAACGGAAGATGAGGAGGAGTGAGTGTCGAAAAAACGAGGATGAAGAAGAGGAGGAGGAGGTGGAGGACCAGTGTACAGTGTAAACCCAATACGAGTCAACGACATTGCAATAGCCCAGTCCTCCAAGTTCCCTCCTCATATGCTCCTATATGGATAATTCGTTGCGGGAAGAGCCCCGTTGGAAGACAACCGTTTGAACATCTTGAGCCGCGCGGGAACACCACTCATGGGATTCCATCGCCGCGAATTTCCCTTACTGTTGCGACCTGGCGATCCTAAGTCGTGCCAGGGCATTACTTCTGGGACGTCAGCACCGCGAATCACCGTGATTGCCGCGCCCTGACAATCCTAAATCGTGCCAGCACATGATCGAAGACACTTAAGGCGAATCACCACCGCCCCCAGCCTTTCGGAATCGCTCATGCTGCCGAGCGTTGTGGTAAAAGTTCTGCCAAGCTACTGGACCATCTGTTCTCCTAGCCGTTTTGGAAAACCTTCGGGGAACTTTTGGGGCAGGATGGCGGGGAAGATCAGGAGGAAGAGGAGGATTGTCTCGGCTGTCGCTTAGGGCACGGGTGACATTTTACCATTTCGTGCCCTAACAGTGGTGGCATGCTCTAATCACTTCGATTGCCAATGCAATTTGTTCACAGATCGTTAAGCATCTCCCCATTGCACTGTTCTCACTTCCGCCGCAAACAAGAACATCATGCTACGCTGCGTGGTGCGTATTGTATCATTTGGAATGTGCGCTTCTGGGTGCCCTGGGAATTGAAACGGGGGGGGGTGCTCGCAGAACCCCCCCCCCCTCCCCCGATCCAAGGGATGGTGAGATTTTCGGACCCCCGCACCTTTGAGCTGGAATGGGGGGGGGTCCGAAAGGTGTAGTGTGCTAGCGTTGGAGTGTTACAGCTTGGGTGTTCGGGTTAGGACAATCGGGTTCAGATGGTCGTGCTTGGGACGATGTGATTGGGCTAGGGTGTCAGGTTTAGTGTAAGGTTGCGAGGGTTCGGGTCAGGGTGTAAGGGTTTGTGTGTTCGGCATCGAGTGTTGGGCTTAGGTATGTGAGTGGCGAGTAGGAAGTAGGGAGTAGCGAGTAGTGAATACTGAGTAATGACTAGAGAGTAGTGAGAAGTTAGTAGTGTGTGATGAGTAGGGAGTAGTGAATAGTAAGTGATGAGTAGTGAGTAGAGAGTAGCGGGTAGAGAGTAGTGGTTAGTGGGTAGTGAGCAGTGGGTATTGGGTAGTGAGGGGTGAGTTTTTAATAGAGAGTAGGGGGTTGGGAGTAGCGAGTAGGAGGGCGTGAGTCGTGAGTAGTGGGTAAATAGCGAATATGGAGTAGGGGGTCGTGAGTAGTAGTTGGTGACTAGTGAGTACTGAGTACTTAGCCAGTGAGTAGTGAGTGTTGAGTAGTGAGTAGTGAGTACGGGATAGTGAGTGGTAATTTGTGAGGCGTGATCAGTGCGTCTTGAGCAACGAGCAGAAAGTAGTGGGTAGTGAGTAGAAGGTCGGGAGCCGGGATATGGGAGTAGCGGGCAGTGAGTGGTGAGTAGTGAGTAGTGGGTATGGAGTGAATAGGGAGTAGGGGTTCGTGAGTATTGAGTGGTGAGTAGAGAGTAGTGTGTAGTGGGTAGTGGGTAGTGAGTGTCGAGTCGTGAGTATGGAGTAGGGGGTAGTGACTGGGGGGTAATGAGTGGTGCGAAGAGGGCAGTTGGTATAGTGAGTAATGAGTGGTGAGTGGAAAAGAGTGAGTAGTGAGTAGTGCGCATTCATTATTGCATAGCGTACAGTGAGTACTGAGTAGTGCGTGGTAAGTGATGAGTAGTGCGTAGTGGGTAGTGAGTCGTGCGTAGTGAGTAGTTAGTCGTGAGTACTGAGTAGTGGGTAGTGGGTCGTCAGTATTGACTAGGGAGTACCCGGTAGCGAGTTCTGGGTAATGAGGAGTGAGTAGGGCAGAGTGAGTACTGAGTAGTGAGAAGAGGGTATTGAGTAGTGGCTAGTGAGTAGTGAATATGGAGTGTTGAGTAGTGAGTGGTGTGAAGACATTAGTGAGTAGTGAGTAGTTCGTTGTTCGTAGTGGGTAGTGGGTAGTGAGTACTGGGTAGAAAGTAGTTAATCGTGGGTAATCAGTAGTGAGTAGTGAGTACAAAGTAGTGAGTAGTGAGTAGTGAGGAGTGGATAGTGAGTAGTGCGTAGTGCGAAGTAAATAGTGATTGCTACAGATTGTGTGCAGTGAGCACTGAGCAGAGAGTAGTGAGCTGTGCGTTGTGAGTTGCGAAACGTGGTGGGTATGTTGCGCGTAGTGAGTAGTCATTAGCGAGCTGAGAGTATAGGGTAGTGAGTTGCAAGTAGGGAGTAGGGAGTAATGAGTCGTGAGTAGTGTGGTGCAAGTAGTTAGTAGTGAGTACTGCGTAGTGGACAATGCGTTGCGAGTGCGGAGTAGTGAGTAGTGCGTAGTGAGTAGTGCGTAGCCAGTAGGACGTAGTGATTTGTGTCGAGTGATGAAGTGGTAGCGAGTGGTGACTGGTGACTGAGTAGTGAGTAGTGTGTAGTGATCTGGTTCGGTTCGGATTAGGTTAGGGGTGATGGTAGGGCTTAAGTATTAGGGTTGGGAGTGGTAGGGGTCGGGTTTTGGTGATGCCAGTGGGCGGCGTGGCGAAAGGGGGAGAGGGGGGGTTCGAATTTTTAGTCCAGAGGGACGGAGGGAAGGGGTGGGTCCAGACCCCCCTCCCCCCTTTTGTCAAAGGGAGGGGGAGGGGGGGGCGGGGCGTCGTCGACGACGGACCGGGAAACTGGGGGGTTCCCAACGATGGACCGGGACAGGGAAGAGGAGGGGGTCCTCGACGACGGACCCCGGGAAAGGGGGGGGATCCGATCCCCCCCGCGCTTGGGGCATCCAGCGGCGCGACCTCGGGCTCATAATTTACAACATACCGCTACGTCGCGTGGCACACGCCGCTTTCAAAAGAGCATCAGCGCTGATGTTCCGTGAGGCCCTCACGTCCCACGAAATTTGCACAGCAGCACATGCGCTTGACTGTACCACTTACTAGATTGCCCGCCCGCGGTGCCTTCCTTTTCCTATATTATACCTCCACCTCCCTCCCGAGGACGCCCACCCCACTGCTGTGAAGCACAGCAAAGGTGTGAAGCAGGGAGCATACCATTGCGAAAATGATGTGGCAGATTCGTAAGCAAACCAAAGAACAAAGCACTTGAACGTGCATTCGTGTCAGAAGCGGTTTCGGGGTGCGACCGGGAGGAGCTATCTATAAGGAAGAGGGATGGAGGAGGATGACCTCCTTTTCTTCCTCCCTCTCCTCCTCTTCTTCATTGTCCCTTATTCCTTTCCCTGCTCTTTGCCTTCCGCAGGCGGACCAGAATCCCAAGGAGGGCGTCTTCTCCTGCCAGGGGGTGCAGGCTGCCAACTTCTTCATGCCCGAGGAGACGAAGAGCAAGACAGGTCCAGGCTAAGTGCTCCTCACCCCCCCTCGGTCAACTTCCTTTCCTTCTCCGCATCATCATGTTCCGTTTGTTGGGCCTTCTATGACCCTTTTGGTTGCCACGGCTGGGCGCACTTCGAAAATTTGGCCAGGATGGATTACGGGAGGGGTCCAGGGACCCACTTGAGCGGATTTTGTCCAAACCTTTGGCGTCCACCGTCTGGAGGTTTTTCGTCGTTTCCAGCGTCTGGAGCTTCAAGGACTTGTCAAGCAGCAACCCAGGATGAGAGGACGGTCTGGGGAGCTTCCCCAGGGGCCAGCGACTCAGAAAATCGAGTTTTCATCAGTCTGGGGTCGCTCCTCTCGACACGTTCGACCCGCGGTCTGGCGGCCCTCCTCGGGGAGACGTCACAGCCGTCCACCTATGTGCACTGATCCTGGGCCAATCTTGAGCCGAGGATCGGCGCAAACCATTCTCGGCTTGCCAGAGAGGTCTCTGCACCGATCCTGGGCCCAGGATTGGTCTGGCCAGGATCGGCGTGGGTGGATAGCTGGCGTCCTTCGGAAATTGTCGTTGATTTCCCAATTCTAAAGAACAATGTTGTTGACCCCCACATCTGGTATCCAGCTTGTGGTTTTCAAGTAAACTGCTCCTCCCGGAGCTCGCACTTGGTTTTTTCAACGGAACATCTTGGGGTTCAGAATGCGTTGCTGGCCCCCGAGCTACAACAACATCGGCTCCCGCCTAATGTTTCATTCCGCAAGGGGGTACAACCGAGAGCAGGTATCGATGGTTTGCGATATACGTGTTGGATGGCCGGCGAGCAGACACCAGCGACAAGTTCTGACACGATTTTGCCTGCTCGACCTGGCCGTCTGGGCCCGCATTCCCGACCCGCCCGCTAGGGTCTGCCCGCCTGGTCAGCCCGTCTGGTTCTGCCACGTATTTTCTGTTCCTAGCCCCCCCCCTGCTAATTTCTTTGGTGCTCCATGATTCTCCCTCCCCTTGCCATGCGTCCTCTCTTCCCCTGTCTAGGGGCTGCACTACATGCGCGTGGCAGGTAAGTCAGATATACCCCCAAGGAGGGTATGATCGAAGACGAAGAGGGCGGGTACCGAGGGTTTGGGATATATGTGCTAAATAAATGGCACGCGAGAAGATTGAAGCAAACAGTCTTGAAATGTTTGTTGTTGTTGGTGTTGTTGCTGTGGTTCAATTTCTAAAGGATCATGATCGTTGATCCCCCTGCAGGAACCACTGAATTCTCAAATTGAATGCCCCCCTCGGGGCTCGTACTCAAACTGCGCCTCTGGCCCCCGACTTCCAGCAACAACGTCTTCCGCCGGATATTTTCTCACAGGTTTTTACAAAACCGAGCTCTCGCGCGGAGGTCCTCACAAGTTATGCAGGAATAATACTCTCGCGTGGGACTTCTTCGCAATTTGTTCAGACGCCGCGCTCCGGGCGGCCTGACACTCATGAATCACGCTCTCGATTTGGCCTTTCTCGCGATTTACTTGCGAATCGCGCTATCGCTCGGACTCTCCTCGCGATTCATGTCTCTTCGCGATTCATGCAGTACTCAGGCTTCAGCAACCCGCCTTCTCGACCTGGCCGCTTGGGCTCGCCTTCCCGACCCGCCCTCTTGGGCTACCCCCCTGATGGGCGCGTCTGGTCCTAGGCCCCTCTGGCTAAGCCTTCCAGTGCTCCATCCTTCTCCCTCCCCTTTCCATCCGTCCTCTCTTCGCCTGTTTCAGGAGCTGCACGAATTACATTCGACAGGGAAGGAAGATATGCACCCAGGGGGGTACGACCGAAGACGAAGAGTCCTTCCAGCTGATCTGCAGGCCAAGCTGGAGACTGGGCTCTGGCTGTTGCGTTCCCCAGTGGAGGCAGCAGCGCTAATTCGCGATGCAGTTGCTCCTCGTGCCATGGGCCCGAAGCTCGGGAGGATCGACAACGACTACGTCTTCGCGTTGGGGGAGCTCCTTTCCTCTGGCGTCATCGAGGCGAGCTCGGGGCCGGTGTTGGAGGAAGCAGGCGTGTTCTTTATGGCCCACAAGGACAGACGGTTGCGTCTCATCTGCGACACCAGGACACGGAACATGCTTTTCACTCGCCCAGAGCACACGGCATTTGCGACGGGCGAGGCGTTATCTTTGCTGGAGCCGTCGGGACTCAACATGATTGGCATGAGTTCTGGAGACGTTGACTGTTATTTCTATCAGTATGCATTGCCGCCCTGGTGCAGGCAGTATTTCCACCTTCCCTTGATTGAGAGTCGTTTTTTGCCGATTGAGGCTCGGGAAGCTTGCGATCTGACCTTGATGAATGGCCACGTGCGCTTTCGATTCAAGGTAGTGCCCATGGGTTGGAGTTGGGCAGCGCACTTCACTCAAGAGGCCCATCTTCACATCGTCAGGTCAGTTCTGCCATCGCAGCCCTGGTGCCTCGACAAGTGCCCGGGCCCCGACCTGAGCGTCGAGGACGCGAAGGTCCTGTACATCGACAACTTCGCGGCGACGTCCGAGTCAGCCGACCGCCCCGCCACGGTCGTCGCCGACATGCAGGCGGCACTGGCCGCCAAGGGCATTGTCTTTGAGCCCGATCCCGCCCCCGGCGAGCGAGGCGAGCTGCTTGGCTGTGAGCTCAACCTGCAGACGGGGCGCTCGTGCGTGCTTGACCGCCTGCTGTGGCGGGCCCATGGTGCATTCGAGCGCGTTCTTGCAAGGCGAGTCAGGATCTCGGGCCAGGAGCTCGAGCGCCTGATCGGCCACATCGTCTCCATTATGATGCTGTGTCGTGAAGGGCTGGCCATGTTGCGCTCCTTGCATGAGTTCGCGCAGGCCTCCTACTCCAAGAGGCGGCCTCTCTGGAGGAGCCTGGCCCGCGAGCTGGGCCGGGTCAAAGCGCTGCTGCCGCGACTCTGCGCAGACGCCCGTCGCGCGCGGACCGAGGTGGTCACCTGCTTCGACGCGCCCCCCTGGGGCCAAGGCTTCGAGGAGACCAAGAGGGGCCTGGAGGACGCGCAGCGCGTCGGCCGACTCTCCGAGCGATCCCGCTTCAGAGGCGCGCTGGCCGCCGAAGGTTCCCCCCGCAAGAGGGCGCTGGAGCGGGAGATCGCGCGGGCGCCCGAGCCTGCCCCCCTGCTTGCTGGGCGCTCGGCGGGCTTCCCAGAAGTGGACTACGGCAAGATGCGCGCCAGGCCCCGGCGCGTGGTCGGTTGCGGCCGCTTAAAGCACGGGCTCGAGGGGGCCGCTCTGACCTGGGCCATCCGCCGTGCCGCTAGAGACGCTCGGCAGCACTGTTCGTGCATGCTTTTTCTTGGCGATAACATGATGCTCACCCTTGCTGCCGCCAAGGGTCGCGCTGCCAATCGTAGTCTTTTGGAAGTCTATCGTGTCTTGTTCGCCGTGGGGGTTGCTGGTGACATGAAGTTCCAAGTTGGGTGGCTCCCCTCAGAGTGGAAACGGAGCGATGGCCCCTCTCGCCGTTTCCAGCCCCAAGCTCGGGGCGGCCCCAGCAGCGACACCCGCGCGGGCGGCGACCGCGTGAGAGACGATGGAGGCGGCGATGCTGCGGGCGGCGCCGCCCACGCCGACGGCCTCAGCGAGCTGCCGCTCTGGCCCTCGCGCGCCGAGCAAGCGCAGCTCGAGCCGTTCGCTGCGCCCAGCGACCAACCGAGTCCAGGACAGACCAAGTCGGGACGTGGTGCCGGCGCTGGCCAGGCCAGGGAGCAAGCCAGGCTTGGCCGGGCGTCGCGCAAGGCTTGGCCGCGATCGTTCGCAGAGCGTCTTCGACCTGAAGCGGCACCAGCTATGCCCTCGCCAGACCCGCCTGGCAGTCGCGAAGGTGAAGCCTCGCGCGCAGGAGCTCTACCTAGGGATGATCCTCGGCTTAGTGCGCCGGCTGGGCTTGGCCTTCCTCCGGAGTGGCCGCGCCGCACCTGGGGCGAGATGCTGGCGGAGCATGCCGAGGCGATCTACGACCGCGGAGGCTCAAGTCGCCAACCCAGCGGGTGGCGCCGGCGCCGCTTTGGGCCGAGCCAGCCCTCCACCGAGCTGGGATCCGCGAGGTCTCCCCCCCGACGCACCAGACGCTCAAGGGCTGGAACGTCCTCGAGCCGTCCGAGTCGAGGCCGCCCGCCCCGTTTCTGGTGGTGCTGGCGGCGGCCTGCTGGCTGCGCCGAGCTGGGAAGCCGCTCAGTGGCTTGGCCGTCCTGATCATGTTCGAGGCCCACATGCGCCCTTCGGAGGTTCCGGCTCTGCGAGCGAGGCAGGTCGCCCTGCCACTGCCGAAGGAGGGAAGTCCATCGGTTTTCTTGACATTTGTGGTGAGAGCCTCGGAGTACGAGACACCCACCAAGACCAACGTGCACGACCTCTCGATGCCGCTCGACCTACCGAGGCACCAGTGGATGGTGGATCGGATCTCGTTCGTGCAGGCCCTTCGCGGGCCAGACGCCTGTTCCTGGGGCTGAGCTACGCCGAGCTGGCGGAGGACTTCCAGAGGGCGGTCGCGGGGCAGGACGTGAGCTTACTCAAGCCCAGCTTCTACTCCCTCTGGCATGGCGGGGCCAGCCACGACCGGAGCACGGGCGCCAGAAGCTTAGGGACCGCGCAGCAGCGAGGGGGATGGGAGGCGTTCGAGTGAGTTGTCCGCTACGAGAAGCACGGACGCCTCTCGCTGGAGCTTCGCAAGCTCAGCGACAAGCAGGGCGAGGCGCTGAGGGCAGCTGGCAGGGACTTCGCGGTCGTCTTCAACAGGTCCTTGGCGCTGCTTTCGGAGCGCCCCCCGCCAGGCCCGCGTGCGCGTGGAAGCCTTCTCTGGGCGTGGTGAGCTGAGCAAACGTCCGACGCGGAGAGGCGAGATTCGGCACGGGGACTATGTCGATCTTACTCGCCCTGGGGTCTGGAAGACCCTCGAGGGCTGATTGACTTCGGGGCTTGTGAAATTCGTTTGTCTTGGGCGCCCTGTAGCGGGGACGCAGGGGCCCGTCGTGCCCCTGCGTCTACTTCGGCTCCTAGGAGCCCCGCCGTTCCTCTAGGGATTCCTGGCCTCGCGGGTAAAGACCTCGAGAGCTTCAAGGTGTCCGACACGGTAGGATGGATCTCACAGCGAATTCAGCGTCTCTGCTACAAGTTGAATAATCCTGGCGGCGAGGAGAACCCTTGGCAAAGTTTCCTATGGCTTCGCCCCGACCGCCATTCATTCGCTAAGCTGCCCGATGTTTGCGTTCAAGTCATCGATTGTTGTGGTTGTGGCCGCCCGTTTCGAACGCGCACTCGCATGAGGTTTTGGAAATGCAGCCCACATCTTGGTTTAGACAATTTAGTGTGCAGAGGCAGAGGGGTGTGCTCATTCTCGGGAAGTCCCCACTTGGAGCTCACCGGCTCTTCTGGAGGTGCTTTTAGCACCTTGCTGCGGAACGCTTGCCCTCCTGCCCTCTCCGCCTTTCTTGTTGACGCACTGCGCAGGTTTTCCATGACACAGCAATCCGCCCAAAGATGGAAACACATGCGGGGCGAGGCCCCAGTACAATTCTTGAGTGATGGTGCTCGTTTCTGTGATGAGATTTGGCAATTGTGTCGCAACAAGCCAGCCCAGCTTGCCCGTGCTTCGAATCCTCAAGCAGTCTGAGCCTCTGGCAAAATACAGCGATCATGAAAGTGACCCACGAGAATGATCGTAAATGTCTGCCGCCTGGTATGCTCAAGGCATTTCTTTCGGCCCGCGCCAGCCCAATGCTTCGTTTTCCTGGCGCCTTGAGCAATTCTGTGTCGCAGCAAGCCAGCCCAGCTTGCTCGTGCTTCATAGGAATCCCCGATCAGTCTGAGCCTCTGGCAACATACAGCGATCATTATTGGCGTTGTTGAACTATCAGTTCTAAGTAATGATCGTGGTTTGCCCCCCTTCCGATCACCATTAGACTTTCCAAATTAAGTGTTCACACCGGGGCGCGCTACCTGATGTTATTACGCAAAGTCTGGTGTCACCGAACTGTGTGGTTGGGCGATTGTTTACAACAACGGCGGCTCCCGCCCGATATTTCGCCACAGTGTATTCCGAAATCTCGTTTTCGCGTGGAAATCCCCTACAATGTATCAGGGATCGCGCTCTCGCGCGGGAATCTTTTTGCAATTTACTCAGACGCCGCGCCCTCGACACTCAGGAATCACGCTTTCGCGCAGGGTTCTCTCACGATTTACTTGGGTTATGGCGCAATCGCTCGAGACTTCCTCGCTAGTCATGCAGGACTCACGCTTCAACAACTCGCCTGCTCGACCTGACCGCCTGGGCTGGCCTGCCCGACCCGCCCAGTTGGCTCTACCCGCCCGATCCGCCCGTCTTGTTCATCCACGTGGTTTCTGCTCGTGGTGCCCTTCTTGTTGAGATGTCTCGTGTTCCATCCTTCTCCCTCCGCCTTCCATCCATCCTCTCCTCTCCTGTTTTAGGGGCTGCCCTACATGCATATGGCTGGTACGGAATAGTATCCCCAAAGGAGGTACGATCGAAGGCGAAGAGGGCGGGTACGGAGGGTTCGGGATATACGCGTTGAGTGGCACGCGAGCAGATATGAACGAACCGTCTTGAAATCATTGTTTCAGCTGTTTGTTGTTTTCGTTTCGTGCTCTCTCTATATATCTGTATAAATATGTATATATATGTATATATATATATATATATATGTACATCTCCATCCTGGCACGTTCTGGAAAGAGCCTCGCCCTCGGCGGGCCTTGCCTTCGCCAGCAGCCTGTGGGAGGCTGGCGGAAGGCGGCGGGATTACAGTGGAGGCGGTTCTTTTGGCGGAGTGGCCCTTGAGAATGAGGAGGACGATGGGGTAGGCATAGGTCGCCCTCACCCTTACACTTTGGCATGTTTCTGGGCCTCTGCAGGCCCCCAGAGTCCTCACTGGTATCCCGGGACGCCGCCGTGTCCATCCCATCAGGCAACGTATGTTCAACGTTGATACTGCAAACCGCGACGTGTTGTTTCACTGTGGGGAGCCATGCCTCGAGGCCGAGGGCGTCAGTTTTCAGAATCGCGAGCCTGCGCTGGGGAACCATCCGTTTTTGTTGTACGGTTTCGTATGCGATTCGTAGTGCGACCACGTTCCAATGCGTCGAAGGCGACCTGCCGCCCACGGCGACTTGTCGCCGCCGTTTCATCCACGTCGCTTGCATACAGCATGTGCGTTGTTCTCCCCTGGCAGGGGGAGAACAAGTAGGAGGAGAAAGAGGAGGAGGAACAAGATGATGAGGAGGAGGAGGTCGCCGTGTGGGCATGCTGTTGTTGCCTTGGCCCCATTGACCGTACGCCGCCGCGTCCGCTTCGGTTGCCCTCGGCGTCTCCCGTCCCCCAGGCGGCGGGGGCTGGATTCTCATCAACATGAAGCTTCAGGTCGGGGCTGGACTCGGCCAAATTCGCGTGAGAGTGAGTGCCGCT
>CAUYUJ010022182.1:307500-320000 GCA_963575745.1 Prorocentrum cordatum
CCCGACTTCCAGCGGGCTCGGGTTATGCCGTTCATCTGCTTTGGGCCCTCGCACGGGTCGTCGGTTTCTTGCCGCGGGGATGCCCCCCCAGCTTAAGCGCTGACCTCCGGCTGTCCGCCGCCATGCAGTTCATGCCATTCACGCAGCTTGCGACTGTCAGTCGCCTGCCATTCGCGCGCCTCCCACCGCTCCGCGGGCTGCCCCCCTGGTGGCCGCCCTGGCTTCGCGCCCAATGCCGCCTGGCGAACGCCCAGCTGTGGTCGCCGGTCCCCCTCTGGCCCCCCCCCTCGCCCTTGCTCTGGACTGCTTGCGGCCCTTCGCCCCCTGGCACTGGGTCGCCCCCCCCTGCGCCCGCCCTGGGCGCTGCGCCGGGCTCCCCCGGCCCCCCTTCCGCTGTCTCCTGCCGCGAGACCGCCGAGGCGCCTGGGGGGTGTCACTGTCGCGTCGCTACACGCGGCGCCGGCCCAGCCTTCGTGCTCCGCTATCAGTGTGGGTTCGGGCTCTACTAGCTTTACGACCGCTTGTCGCCTTCTCGCCTTCTCCGCCCCCGCAGGCTCCACGCGCGAGGCCGCCGGGGGACCCCCTCGGCCCACCAGGGCGCTGTTCCGCCCCGTCCTGGCTCCTCCTCTCTCGGTGCTATGGCGGGTGCCCCGTGCTCGCGGCGAGGGGCCTGCGGCTCGCTGGCGGCGTCGGCGCGGGGCTGCCGCCCCCGCCGCGGGCTCCGCTGCCGCCGGCGCCCTCGACGCCGCGGCCGCCGCCCGCGCCGCCGGCGCTCGCCGCGCCGCGGAGACTGCCGCCGCAGAGGTGGCTCCACCGCCGCGCGCGGCTTGGCGCTGCTGGCCACCTGGCCTGCTGCGCGCGCCGCCGGCGCCCCCGTCGCGGCGGGCGCCGCCTGCGCCGCTGGCGCCGTGGCGCCGCGGCCGCGGCCGGCGTTGCGCGGGCCGCTTGCCTCGCTGTCGCGCCGCGCTTTCTATCGCAAGACCTGCGCTGCCCCAGCGCGCGAGGCCGCAGGGACACCCCCCTCGGCCCGTCGCGCTTGGGTCCGAGCTCCCCCAGGGGGTGCTCCTCCCGGTGGGTCTCCAACGCTCCGGGTACTCCGCGCCTCGCGGGGTCTCTACCCGGCCTGCGGCAGTTTCTCGCCATCCTCTTTCTGCCGCCACCCCAGACCTTGCGCGTGAGGCCGCTGAGAAACCCCCCCGGCCCAGGGAGCCGGTCAGCGGTCCTCCTCCGTTGGGTTCTCCTGGCCGTCCCCGCGGTCTGCCAGCTGGCCCCCCTCCCCTCGGGGATCTCCCTGGCCGTCTGGTGGTCTGCGCCTCGCATTCCGCCTGCCGCCTGCCCCTCTTCCCGCTTGGGGTCGACGGACACCCGGTCCTCCCCCTCGCTGCCCCTCTCCTTGGGCCGTGCTTCTCGTCTCCTTGGCGTCTGCCGGCCGCCGCTGCCTCTCTGGCATCCCCGCTGTTTCCCGGCTTCCGGCCTTTTGGCCTTTCCCTCTCGCCTCACAGCTCGGTCGGGACTCGCCTCCACCGCTGCCCCTCGACACCACTCGGTGTCTGGCGATCCGGATTTTCCGTTGAGCGCCCGCATGTCCAGTCCTTCCTCCGTGTCGGGGGTCGCCGTCCCACGCTGCTTTCTTACGCTCCTCTGAGCGGAAGTGAGGCTCGCCTCCTGTTTGTTTCTCTCCTGCTCGCTATTGTTTGTTATGTTCGCCCTTCCTTTTCTTTTGCGCTACTTTAGGCCGCTGCTAGTCTGTAGTTCCCTGGACGCCTCCCGGCCTTTCTTCGCCGCGGTCGCGATCAAAATGCCCCACCAGGCAACCAGAAACGATTGCCAGGCGAGGTGCTTTGAACAGGGATGTGTAGGAGCGCCCAGTGGAACAGACAGGTGAGCCAGCAGTTAAGCCCGAGCTCGAAATCAGCCAGAGCATATCCAGGAGTGCAATTGTTGAGCTTGCCGACGAGAAAAAGCTGTGGAGGAGAAAGTGGATAATAATGAGCGGCAGGAGGGAAGAGGATGCACAGGGGAGGAGGATGAGGAGGAGGAAGGAAGGAAGGAAGGAAGGAAGGAAGGTAGGAAAGAGGAGGAGGAGGAGGAATAGGAAGGGAATGATGCTGATGATGATGATGATGATGATGATGATGATGATGATGATGATGATGATGGTGATGATGGTGATGACGATGACGATGATGATGATGATGATGATGATGATGATGATGATGATGATGATGATGATGATGATGATGATGATGATGATGATGATGATGATGATGATGGTGATGATGATGATGATGATGATGATGATGATGATGATGATGATGATGATGATGATGATGATGATGATGATGATGGTGATGAGGAGGAGGAGGAGGAGGGGGAAGGAGGAGGAGGAGGAGGAGGAGGAGGAGGAGGAGGAGGAGGAGGAGGAGGAGAGGAGGAGGATGAGGAAGGAGGCGGAAAAGGGGGAGCAGGAGGAGGAGGAGGACGACGACGAGTGGGGCCCCCCTCCCCTGGCGAGCATGCAGGCATGCTCGTCCCGCGGCGGGGCCGACCGAGGTCGCTGCGGGACCCACCGAGGTCGCTACCGATGACGTGGCCCGCACGACGGGGTCGCCCAGCCATTTTAGCCCCCCCCCTCCCCCATTTTGGCCTCCTCCCTCCCACACAGACACGCCCAAGCATGCCGAGCCCCGTGCCGACACCGACTCCAAGGACCTCTCCCCCCTCCCTCCTCCATTCATGTATTATGCATCTCGCATTGCATGTTGTTCAGACACACCAGTTTCCTGAGGCCACGGCCTCGCCCACCTGGTCTTAGCTAGGCCCGGACGGCGTCCGCAGCGGTGGTCGTATCGTATCTTATCATATCGTATCTTCTTTCCAGCGCCTCTGGATAATTATGGAAGCAATCCTCGCAGCCTCCGCTGTACTAAAGCCGCTGCTCCTTGCTCGGCAGGCTGCCCACCATTTGCAGGCTGTCCACCAAAAGAGGGCCCAGGCATAACTGGCAAGACCACTCAATCCCCATCCTTTTGGTGTCCCTCCTGCACCTCCTCCGAAGATTTTCTTGTCAGGCACTTCGGGCTGTACACTTCCAAACCCCAGCAAGAGTGACCCCCATCACTGTGTCAAATTACTCCCAGTGAAACTTGCCGAAGGGCTGCGCCCAATTGTCGAACCGTCGAGGCATGCAGTCGTGGAAGCCTTGCTCCAACCAGGAAGAAAGACCTCGTCGCTTCCCCCTCTTGCGCCTCTCTCCTCCCCCTGGGGGAAAAAGTTGCTCGACAGCGCCAGGTGATCCAGAAGCTGAGCAAGGCTGGCGATGGCAGCGCAGCTGCGGCGTCCATGGAGGCCCCCAGGGGTGAGCTGGGTGGGGATGAGGAGGGAGCTCCCGACCTGCTGGAGCGTGATTGTGAGCCCCTGGGCTGTAAATTGAAGTTGGTGCGATCCGAGTTACGGACTCCCTTCCGAGTTTGATCGAATGCACGCTAAAACATCAGACGGCATGCAGGTTGAAACCTAGCTCAAACTGAATCCAAGCTTGGCACCAAGCCGTCACATGCTCATTCCTGTGTCGCTCTGGTCCGCTGCGCTTTTCTGCTTTGGGCTGTTCCCTTGCAGACGCAATGGCAAAGCAGTGCGATACAGCGAAACACGTGGGTGCGAGCCTTCAGTGCGAGAGCCTGGAAGGCGACCAGAAATCTCAGCCGCCTTCCATCATCCTTGGCTGGGTGTTACCAAAGGTGTCCCTGGCCCCATTGGGTCCCCAGGATTTGCAGGGAGACTTCCACGGCCTCCAAAGCGCCCCTCACGAGGCCCAGGGGGCCCAGGGGCTTCTAAATGGCGCGAAGGGCTTATCCGTCGCTTGGTCTCCACCCGACAGGTTGGGGTCATTAGACTTAAGAACAGACCTCCCGGCCCGCCCGCCCTGCACACCGCGGCCGCTAGATCCCCAGGCTCCCGATAATCCCTGGTGGTCCCGCTCCCCCCCCCCCCCTGCATATCGCTGCCGCCAGATCCCGAGGCTCCCGATAATCCCTGGTGGTCCCGCCCTCCGTGCCGACGCGCCCACTCTGCATATCGCGGCCGCCAAATCCCCAGGTCCCCCACAGAACAGAGCATAACACTACACCACTGAACAGAACAGATCCGAGCATAGCATACCATATCATGGCACACCATATAGTAACAGAACGCACCATGTCAGAGCAGTGCATACCATGGCACAGCACCTTGGCACATATCATTCTATAGCATGCACACAAAATATCAGAAAGAGCGTGTTCTACCGCTGCTAGCGGAAAACCGGGGGGGGTCACTACCGGTTCGAACCCCTCCCCCCCCCCCTTCGGAAAACCGGGGGGGTCACTACCGGTTCGAACCCCTCCCCCCCCCCAGTTCATTATGAGAAGGGGGGGGGGTCTTTGCCGGTTCGAACCCCCCCCCCCCCCTCGAGCTCGAAAACCGGGGGGGTCACTACCGGTTCGAACTCCCCCCCCCCCCCCTCGAAAACCCAGGGGGGGTGCGGACAGTGGTGGGGACGGTGGTGGTGGGGACAGTGGTGAGGGGACAGCGGGACAGTGGTGGGGACAGTGGGACAGTGGTGGGGACGGTAGTGGTGGGGACAATGGTGAGGACAATGGTGGGAACAGTGGGGACAGTGGGACAGTGGTGGGGACGGTGGTGGTGGGGACAGTGGTGTGGGGTCAGTGGGAATGTGGTGGAAACTGGAGGGTACAGTGGTGGTGGGGACAGTGGTGAAGGCGGTGGCGAGGACGGCGGTGGGACAATGGGAAAGAGGTACAGTGGGGACAGTGGTAGGGACAGTGGGGACAGTGGTGGGAACAGTGGGACAGCTCAGTGGTTCGAACCGGTATTGACCCCCCCCTCCGGTTTTCGAGGGGGGGGGGTTCGAACCGGTAGTGACCCCCCCCGGTTTTCGAGCTCGAGGGGGGTGGGGGGGTTAGGGGAGAGGGGGGGTTTTGCCGGGGGAAGGGGGGGGGGGTGAGGGGTTCCAGCAGGGGGGGGAGGGGGATTTTCGGAGGGGGGGGGGGACCCCCGGGTTCCGGAGGAAAAGGGCGGCAATTTTCCACAGTAAAGCGGCGGTGGATCACGCTCTCTCAAATATCACAATATGGCATAAAATGACATTGCGCAACACTGGCCCAGACCACCGCGCCCCGCGCACATCGTTCCAACAAGCGCGCGCACCTTCGGGATCAAACGCCGATAGGGATCGCTCGAAGCAAAATAATTGAAGGCCATTGATTTCTTCGGACTCTCATATTCAAATGTATTCTGGGCGCCTTCCTGTTTCCTTTCTTTACGGGGGGCGGGCGGGACCGAAAAATGTACTTTCGGCGCCCTCCCGCCTCATCTTGCCGCTCATCTCCGAGCGACGGCTGGGCCAGGAACACCTTCGGCGACCCGCTCGGGGTGCCGGGGCCGGCGTCTGGGAGGGGGCGCGCCGGTCTCGGCCAGACTGAGGCTCGCCCGGAGTTGGGCAGGGAGGCCCCCGCCAGGGGCCTCCTCCGCGCTCCGCGCCCTCGCCGCTCCCCCCTCCCCCGGGCGCCGCTGGCCCGCATGGGGCCCCGCGCCCCGTGCCCCGCGTGCCCCGCGCCTCGCCGCCCGCCAGTGCAGGAGCGAGTCCCAGGAGAGTGGCCTGGCCCAGGGCAGCTCGGTAGCACGTGCTGAGACAGAGAGGCGGGGAGGGGGGGGGGCAGCCGCCGTGTCGCTTCCACTCGCTCTGCATTGCGGCAGAAGCCAGAGGGCCCCTGGCAGGGTCGGCGCGAAGGCCTCCTGGTAGACGTCCACGATTCAACTGTAAGGTCTGCTTGGAGAAAAAAGTCTTCTGCCATTCGTGAGTCCACCGTGGACACTTTCGAAACAACTTTGGCTCAAACCATCTGGGCTCAATGCGTTTCTGCTCGATAAGATGCTCCTGAAAGTATCCGTTGGAGGCTTCGAAGGCCCATGGGGCCATCTTTGAAGCATATCGTGGTCTCTTGAAGGCATGCTGGAGGTAATCTTGAGCCATCTTGAGATATCTAGCGCCATCTTGGAGGCAGTCTTAGGGCCTCTGGGGCCAGTTGGGGGCCACTGGGCCAACACGCACCCTGTACCACATCGCCCCCCCCTCCCCCCCCGTCCAGACCTACGTAGGGGGTAGAGGGAGGGGTCAAGACACCTCTCTAGATAACAAGCCGTCTAGCTCACTCCCACCCGCCCTCCCAACACATAAGGAACACCTGAGCCTCAGCATGTTCAGCGGTCGCCTTTGGATGGACAGCTACTGGGAACCAAAACCGAGCCCATGTGCGCGACGCTGGGGCGAGGTGTACCACGCGTGCCAGGCGCGCCACGCGCGCCAGGCACTCTTGGGGCCCGAGAGTAGATGCGCCACGTGCCTCCGCGTGCGCCAGGTGTGCCGCATACTCCAGCCGCGCCAGGTGCGCCACGTTCGGGGCACGTGCAGAGTGTCTCAAGTGCACCTGCGCACGTGACAGCATTGATCGGGAAACACATCGGCCCCCACCATCCAGGTCGAACGCCAATGCCCACCATCGTGTCTGGTGGGCCTGCGCACAGCAAGCCATACGCCACCACTTGACAGTGATCGTGGGGTGGCCCGTGCATGATCCAGATTCAGCCGTGTGGTGAGTGTTGTATGATTTTTTGTCAGGGATGGTAGCCCTGCGCGCAGCAGGCAATATGCTAACACCCCCCCGTCCCTGTCAAAAAACAATGCGAACATTACTCCAGACTTTGCTCCAAAGTGTACTTTGTTATGTTTTTTGACAGGGATGGGGGGGGGGGCCTAATGGGATCCTCATTTTCATGGTTGGCTGCCAGACGCCTGGGGGAGGGAGGGGGTGTATATTAATAGGGAACAGAGATGGACCCTTCCCTGAGTGGGAAGAAGGGAGTTGGACGTGGACGCTTCCTAGACCTCCTTCGCCCAGAGGGCTGGTGGTATTCAGCGCAGTACAAGTCACTGCAAGCAGAGGCCGGGGCCCACACGGTTGTCTCGGCTCAGGCAGCTCAGGCTCACACGGTGGACTTGGCTAACAAGACCCTTGTGGTCTTAACCAGCCCGCTGGCTGCGAAGTCAGCCTCTTTCTCTGCGCCTGTGTAGGAAGCTTTCGGTAGCAAGTTTCGAGTGGCGTTGAGGTGACACTGAATGGATCGTGCGAAAGCAATACAAAGCCAGACCTCCGACAGCTCAACCTTTTCGAAACGCGGGCCACCAGGGCCTCCGGATATTTCCCAGGACTGGTTGTTCATCTTGATCACTGCAAGCACGGTTGTATTGTCACAGAGCGGAGTTGCATTATGATGTGTAGGAGTTTGTTATGTGTACGTTCATGTTGCGGGTGAGTGGTTTTACATGTGTTGCATCTAGTGGCCAGCGGCTCATCATGCCTTTGCGCCTTGGCCTCTTGGAAGGCTTCTCGGCGCCTCTTGGGATCCTCCGGGGCGTATCCAGTGCCCTCCCGGGCGCCTTTTGGGGTGCTCTTGGTGGGGTCGTCTTGGGCGAGAGATGTCCTGAGCACCCGGCTTGGCTCACCCTCTGAGGACAATAGTGTGAAATTCGTAGTTTGTTCAAGCAGTGTCGGCTCCCGTAGAGCTCGTGCAAGAGTGCTCAAGAGTTCTGGCAGGTCGGGGATCTGAGCATGTAAGAACCTTCATCCCTTCTTCTACTCACATCTGCATGAGCCTTGGGGCACTCCATTCATCACTCAGTACGAGCGCAAAGCACGTGCCGTATTCTTGCGTGCGAGTTTTTACCTAACAGCGAAGACTGATAGGTTTCTAGTGGTCTCAAAAGAGAGCAGCAGATGACTCCACAGGGGGGTCTGGGCGGGTGCCGGACAGGGTGCCGCAGAACTCATTTTAAGCCAACAGTCACACACTTCGTGCTCTTCGACTTCCCAGAACTCCATTCCCGGGCCACATTCTGAATGCCCGGAGCCAACTGTAGGCCACTTCGTGCTCTTCGACTTCCCAGAACTCCATTCCCGGGCCACATTTTGAATGCCCGGAGCCAACTGTAGGCCACTTCGTGTCTTCGAGTTCCCAGAACTCCATTCCCGGGCCACATTTTGAATGCCCGGAGCCAACTGTAGGCCACTTCGTGGTCTTCGAGTTCCCAGAACTCCATTCCCGGGCCACATTTTGAATGCCCGGAGCCAACTGTAGGCCACTTCGTGCTCTTCGAGTTCCCAGAACTCCATTCCCGGGCCAGATTTTGATGCCCGTAGCCAACTGTAGGCAACTTCGTGCTCTTCGACTTCCCAGAACTCCCATTCCTGGGCCACATTTTCAGCAGGGGCAAGAGCACGACGAGGAGGAGGACGAGCAAGACCAGGAGGACGAGGACGAGCAGGAGCAGGACGAGGAGCAGGAGGAGCAGGAGAAGAAGGACGAGCAGGAGGAGGAGGAGGACGACCAGGAGGAGGAGGACGACCAGGAGGAGGAGGGACCAGGAGGAGGAGAACGAGGACCAGGAGGAGGAGGAGGAGGAGGAGGAGGAGGAGGAGGAGGAGGAGGAGGAGGAGAGAACACCAGGAGGAGGAGGACGAGCAAGACGAGGAGGACGAGAACGAGGGCGACCAGGAGGAGGAGAGGAGGAGGAGGGGGAGGACTACCAGGAGGAGGAGGAGGAGGAGGAGGAGGAGGAGGAAGAGGAGGAGGAGGACGAGGAGGAGGAGGAGGAGGACGAGGAGGAGGAGGGGGGGGAGAGCACCAGGAGGAGGAGAACGAGGACCACCAGGAGGAGGAGGAGGAGGAGGAGGAGGAGGAGGAGGAGGAGGAGGAGAGAGCACCAGGAGGAGGAGGACGAGCAAGACGAGGAGGACGAGAACGAGGACGAGCAGGAGGAAGAGGAGGAGGAGGAGGAGGAGGAGGAGGAGGAGGAGAGGAGGAGGAGGAGGAGGAGGATGAGGAGGAGGAGGAGGAGGAGGAGGAGGAGGAGGAGCAGGAGAAAGAGGACGAGCAGGAGGAGCACGAGGACGAGCAGGAGGAGGAGGAGGAGGACGAGCAGGAGGGGAGGGCGGCCGGCTGCCCCGGCCGGCTCCTACACATGGCTGTTAGGTTGCTTTGCCGGGATCATTTCATATCAGAGTGAGGGGCCGAACGAGCATACGTTGCCGCTGCGCACTTGTCCAGAATGGATGGTTCGTAAATCACCCTGGCGACTCCACACTGCTTTAACGCCTTAGTCCCTCGGCCAGATTTGTGTTCAACTCTGCTCTCTAATCGATACCCTCTCTCCTCAAAATCGCCCCCGGGCTTTTCCCAGGGTGCATTCTGACCAGAATTTCGAGGGGAATTCCAGCGTACCGACGAGAGCGCCCCGCGAGGAGTAAGTCAACACCTCGAGACGCCATAGGTCCTGTTCGCTTGTTCGTCCTCATGAGATCTCTGGAGGTTTCTGGAGGTCACTAGAGGCACCCATGGGTAGGCCCCAGTAGGCCCCAGAGGGCCCCACCACGTGTACAAATATCGTTCCTCAATCCTTCTCCTGCTTCTCTTCCTCCTCCTCCTCCTCCTCCTCCTCCTCCTCCTCCTCCTCCTCCTCCTCCTCCTCCTCCTCCTCATGGGTCGCTGGGCTCCTCCTCGTCATCATCATCATTCTCTGCTCCATCCCCTCCCATCCTGAGCGCGTGGGAGCCCTTCCGCGCGCGCGGGGGGAGGAGGAGGAGGAGGAGGAGGAGGAGGAGGAGGCGGAGGAGGAGAAGGAGGAAGAGGAAGAGGAATAATTGACATGATGTCAAGAAGAAACAAATTACGAATGATAAGAATATTATAAATACGAACAATAATATGTTTAATCATGATAATACAGGTAATAGTAAAAATGATAGTAAGACGAATAATGAGCCCAATACTAAGAAGAATAATACAAACAATAAGACTAAGAAGAAGAGGAGGATGAGGAGAGGAAGGAGGAGGAGGAGGAGGAGGAGGAGGAGGAGTAGGAGTAGGAGGAGGATGAGGAATGGGGAGCCATGTCCGGTGCGGCCCGACGTGGACTGCCATTCTTGGAAGGGGCCTCCTGGGCACACGGCGTACCCACGGAGTCGGATTCGCGGAGGAATGCAAGTGCTTTGGTGTCCACCGCCCTGCCGAACCGCCCGGACTGGCGCACCTCCAGGCCATCGAGCGGCAGGCGCTCGGTGCCGGACGGCGGCGTACGGCGATCATGGGCCACCTGGGCTTCGCACTGCACGAGTTCAACCTGGGGCCGACCGCAAGCATGCTACCGAAGGTGGCGCACGGTGCCGAGCTGTGCGGCCACGTGGAGGGCTTTGCAGGGACTGAGCCGCGCTCGGGATGCCCTCGGCGTGAGCGGGCCCGTCCCGCGGGCCCTCATCCTGTGCCACATTGGATGGGCGGTCTGGTGATCCACGACTATGGACGATCCCCAGTACACGGAGGCCCAGAGAGTCTTTCTGCTGGCGGAGGAGGCTGAGGGCTCCTGGGTGCGGCACGTGAAGTGGCTCCTCGCCCACTGGCGCCTCCCGGACCCACCAGGCCTCCAGGCAGGGGCCAGAGCTCGCGCCCAGTTTCGCAGCCAGGTGCGGGCGTTGGAGCGCAGTGCGGCTGGGGCCACGCTGCACGAAGCCCGTGCGTGGGCCCGCCGCGTCCTGCAGGGCGCGTTCACGCGCGACGCCGCGGGCGCCATAGTCCCCCTGCCACTTCCGCGGCCAGTCCCAGGAGACCGCCGTGCACCTCCTGGGACAATGCGGCCCCGCGGCCGCGGTGCTCCATCGCCGGCCTCAAGCCGCAGGAGGCGCGCCGCCTGGACGCAACCTTGCAGACGGCGCTGGGCCCCCTGGCTCCCCTTTCCTAGGGCGTCTGCCCTCCTGGCCTTGGGCCCCTGCCCTGTCCCTCCCTGGGCCCGGTCCCCCCTTTCTCCCCTCTCCTCTGGCCCGTGGGCCTGCGTGGGCCCTGGCTAGGTGACGTGCCCCCCGCTCTTGCGTCGGGCTCCAGCCGACCAGTCCCCAGCCGCGGGGATGGTGATGCTGATGCTGATAGTGATGATGGTGATGATGATGCTGTTGTTGTTGCGGATGATGATGATGATGATGATGATGATGATGATGATGATGATGATGATGATGATGATGATGATGATGATGATGATGATGATGATGATGATGATGATGATGATGATGATGATGATGATGATGATGATGATGATGATGATGATGATGATGATGATGATGGTGATGATGGTGATGATGATGATGATGATGATGGTGATGATGATGATGATGCTGATGCTGATGATAATGATCATCATGATGATGATGATGCTGATGCTGATGCTGATGATGATCATGATGAGGTTGATGATGGTGATGCTGCTGATGATGATGGCGATGATGGTGATGATGGTGATGATGATCATAGTGATGATGATGCTGCTGTTGTCGATGATGCTGATGGCGATGATGAGGTTGCTGTTGTTGCTGATCCTGACGATGATGAAGGTGATGATGATGATGGTGATATGGACCATGCTGATGATGAAGATGTTGCAATTGATCATGATGCTGAGGGTGATGCTGAGGTTGCTGTTGCTGCTGTTGTTGATGATGATGGCGGTAATGAAGATGATGACGGTGCTGCTGCTGATGATGAGGTTGATGATGAGTACGATGGTTATGGTGGGAATGATGTGGGTGATGATGAGGATGATGATAACGATCGTGCTGGTGGTGGTGGTGGTGATGTTGATGATGCTGATGGTGCGGATGAGAATGATGATTTTAGTGATGACGATGACGATGGTGATGGCGGTGATGAGGCTGGCGATGGTGTTGATGATTACGATGGCGGTATTGCTGGTGATGATGGTGCGATGATGATACGTTGATGTTGATCAGTAGGATCATGATGCTGCTGCTGTTGATGCTACTTATGATTCGGAGGACGGTGATGAGGAGGATGGGGTGGAGGAAGGGGGTGGCATTATGATGCTGATGACGTTGATGCAGATGATGATGCTGATGATGTTGCTGATGCTGCTGATGATGCTGATTAGTATGATGATGACGATGATAATGATGATGTTGATGCTGATGCTGCTGCTGATGATGATGATGCTGCTGCGGCTGCTGATGATGGTGCGGCTGCTGATGCTGATGATGATCATGTTGATGTTGATGATGATGATGCTGGTGATGATGATGATGAGGAGGAGGAGGAGGACGAGGACGAGGAGGCGACGGAGCAGAAGGAGGGGCGTACATGACGAGGAACATGAATATCAAGAGGAGGACGAGGGGGATGCGGAGGAGGAGGACGATCCGAAGGAGATGGAGGAGAGGGATGCGGAGGTGTAGGGTGTAGGAGGAGAAAGAGGAGAAGGAGGAGGAGGAGGAGGAGGCGTAGGAGGAGGAAGAGGAGGAGGATCAAGAAGAGGAGGAGGAGGAGGAGGCAGAGGAGGAGGATGAGGCAGAGGAGGAGGAGGAGGAGACAGAGGAGGATTAGGA